>KB666533.1:35947-48839 GCA_000349065.1 Anopheles quadriannulatus | reverse complement strand
CACACACACACACACACACACACACACACACACACACACACACACAAAACAAAACACCCATCAACACCTCAAACAGAACCATAACCAAAACTTACATGAAAACGAGGAAGAAAAATAAAACAACTTAAAACCAACAATAAACCTCATCGACTTTCGAACTCAAAGTAAAACGATAAACTTATTCTGGTGTCGAAAAACATGTACGTTTACTTTGCTCATTCTAGATCACGTCATACACGATCACACTGACCCCTAGATAAAGGTTTACAGCCGTGTACGTTCCTTACGTACGCTCGCTCACCAATTTTTGTTTGTTTGTTGTATCACAAATCAGTTAATTTTTTTTTTCAAAAGATAGCATTACAACATTGTTCAATCGATATTTCCAAGTGATGCTGATCATCCAGATGCGGTATGATTGCTGGATGACCACAACCATAAAGTTAGTCTGTTGCTCAGGCGGTACGTCAGAGTCATATTGTTCAACATTGATTAATTTTGTTTTAAACTAGTTTCTCCAAACACCCTGCACTGCTTCTCTTTTTATGCATAAAATATAATTTAGCAAGCTCTATGATGATTGTTGCATAGGATCACAATTACATTTAGTTAGATCGTTGCAGGCTTGGGGCTTTGATTCACAAAACGCGTGTATTCCAACCAAGCAGCATGGTGGAGTGGAGTATGAAATCTATATGTTGCAAATCGCGTTTCACGTTTGACACGGAGAAGCAGTTTCGCCCGTACTGGACGGACACAATAGGCGTACTCGCGAGGTGGGTTGTTATGCATACACCAAAAAAAACGATTTCTTATATTCTACAAAGAATGGGCGTAAACATACATTTATGCATCCAGGGATGTTGGGACAAACAATACATGAAAGAATGAAACTCGGTTTTTTTCAACCGACATAACCGAAATAAAAATGAACATAACTCAAGGCAAGGTAACAGAGACAACACACGTTCACTAATATTATTGTATCCTAGGGCATTGAGTTTCAAATTACTCATGTCAAAATAACCAGTTGCGCAAACCGTTTTTTTTTGCAACCACCGTATATGTGCGTGTGTGCGCACATGTGCATTAACGCAATGCACAGCTAGCTCTCGCTATAGTTTTCCTGCGCTTTATCTTCTGGAAAAGCATCAACAGACGAAAGCGCAAAACAAACGTAACAAGACAAGAAAGCGTTGGTGGTTCCGTGTCGTCTCCGCTGTCGCGCTGTGCGCCTATGCATCGTCGTCCGGGTCGCACTTACTCTGCTGCGCGCCACCGTTCGCCGGTGTGCTGTTGCCGTTGGGTCCGGGCATTCCTGCGGCCACCGTTGTACTACCAACTGCCGCACTAGCGTTGCGTGTGCCTGCCCGCGTTGCAGCGGTGCGTTCTTCTGCGGTCTTGGTGCCACTGCCAAGCGTGGTGGCGGCAACAATGGACGATGGTGGCTGCATGCTGCCACTACCGCTGCCGATGCCTTCGCCGATGCTGTCGTGGCTCACGACCGACAGGCTACCCTTGTGGGCGATCGGGCCGCCACTAATCAGTGGATGTTTCGGGGGCGGCGACGATGCCGGCGTCTTGAACAGCGGACCGATCGTCATGCGCTCCAGGAACGCGTCCAGTTGCTTAAGCGAAAGCGCATTGTGCAGCGTTTCCAGTGGGCGAATCGGTGGTACACCGCCAAATCCTTTGAAGCCGTTTGGTATTCCGCGAACGCATCGAGAAGATAGGCGGGAATGAGAGTAAGAGAGGAAGAATTTTGCATTAAAAGTTATTTTAGGTATTTTTAAGTTCTGAGGCATCAAAGCATTATTTGTCACAGCCACTCTTACAGAGCTACAAATAAACGTAGAAGTAAACCTATCGTTGCATGCATTGAGATGGCAATCTCGTCAATACAGTTTCTACACCGTGAAGTTGCCAATATTCCGCTCGACTTGAATGCAGGATATCACCAAGTTACGCGTAACATGCGTAAAATCCAATCGACCTGTTCGCAGATGTTGATGTTTAAGTTGGAATTGAAACCAAACCCTCACGGAAGATGTTCTCAGAAGTTGTGCTACAGAGGCCAGAATTCCAATAAGCGCAGCTTCATGTCTGGGGATAGTTGAGCATGATATGCAGGCTAGAAACTTTACAAATTGTGTGTCTAATTGGATATAGTATTGTACAGAGTGAATTCAACAATTCATGGCAAACAAATAGTAAAATTTTATGTTTTTGTTGTTTTTTTTTTTTTTATATTGCCGTCGGCGATTATTCACGTTTAAACTATCAGGATTATTAATTAATTCGAGACGGACAGATGACAAATACGCTCGGAGCGTATAATAACGATTTAATCTAACCTATTTTTTCTTTAATATCACTGCATCAATTTTTGTATTTACGGTGTTAAAGTTTTTTTTATTAATTTTAAAACATACTTAGAACATATCAGAATCGTACCAGATGTTTTATAGTTTAAAACTGAAAATATCTCCTTGTAATGTGCCTAATTATTGTTAGCGATCGCTTTCTTGCAAGGATTTGAAACACGCAGAGCTGAAATGTTTTGTATCGTAGAATATAGTGTCTGTCAGCAAGACTTCAAATGTGCATGACAAATACTTACATTTATTGATTAAATAAGTACCCAGCACACAACCACGTACGTAGATAAAAAAAAACTTTGCTTTTGACTCTCATCGTTTGGCTAAAACATTTCAGTCTCACACATATTACAGGGTTTTTCAGAGGTTCTCATAATTGTGAGACACTACTATGAGTAGTCTGTCTACATAGTAGTCTACTATGAGTAGACTATTTTTGTCTGTCTTATACGAAATTAACTTTATGTATGGGAATTGGACTCTATAGCATCCAATGAGCCCGGCCAAAAATGGTGCCATAGAGTCAAATTCCCATCATATAAAATTCATTTCCCGAAAGAAAGAGCCAATAAAGAATGCCACAGCTATGAGAACCTCTGGAAAACTCTGCAATACAGCAAATATCCAAGCATCTGTTAATACTTAACATTGAGTTTTTTTGTACATTGCAATTGAAGAACAGGAGGGTGTAATTGTTTCGCAATTATCTTTGTACTAATCAATCTATTCTGCATCTAAAACCGATGCAATACACTGTTTTCTGAATCAGTTTCTAATATGATCGTCGCCGTAATGTGAACATTATTCAACAATCACGGGATGTTTTTTTAACAGCCCAACAGTTACAAACAATGACAGCTGGTGAAAAACATACTGTAAGTTTTGAATAATGCTGTTCACATTAAAACTGACCCGGACAACAGTGTAAGAAAATAAAAACTATCCTTGAAACTTTTCTCCGAAGTGAGGTGTTTTATATGCACACAGCTGTTTATTTATTTATTAGTTTATTTCTTAGCAATGTTCAATTCGAAGTCAAAACATTTCGATTATGAAAATATAATTATTCTGCACTCCAGAACTCACTTTTCTTGATTTTTAAAAAATAAAATGGATCATATATGCAGCTTTTCAGTAGCGTTTGACACTGTTGTAATATAATTTACATGAATTAATAACCTAATTAATTATATTTGTAAGATCTTTGAAGGTTGCTGAGTGATTCAAATTTCTCTCTACCATCAAATTAAAAACATAGCCAGTCTCGTGGTACTCGCGATCAATCAACATCATTCAAGCGATCAACGCCACGTAAAGCCTTCTGTTGATCGTGCCTCCTAAACGCATGACTGACTATTCTGTAAAGGATATACCAATCAGTCACAGATAGCCAAACTCATAAGAGGCTAAAGCGGGAGCAAGAAGCAAAATCAAATATTTCTAATGCTTGTTGTTCATTTTATGTTCGACAGAACTTTTATCCGATTCGAGTAAAAACATGAAATGTTTTGTGTCTCAGTTTTATTAGTTGGGCTGATCTTGCATCATGACTCACATTTTGGGGTTTTACAGGGGTTCTCTCAAAAGGGCAATTGTTTCATGCCACTTTTATACGGGAAGTGACCTTTATGGGGCATTTTGTATTCTTTTATTCGAATATTTGACTTAAGATGCTTGTTGTTTTAGACGCCTGATACATCTATTAGAGTCAACACATCTATCGAGAATGGTCAGATCAACTCTCGGAATTATAAAGAGGAGAATGAGGCCAATTGGCTCAAAGTCTCTATAAAAATAAACAAAACAAACTCTTCGAGATGACTTTAAAACATGCTTACAACACTGAAATATTAGCCAACAAATAAGGAATTTTTTTATAGATAATCAAACGAAATTATTTTTTCTAATCTAATTTAATTAAGTTATCGGTTGTTTTCATGTTTGTTTACCAAACTTCGTTTTACTGGTTACACGATTTCCTTTAATTAATTTAAATTTAACTTGTGGGCTTGGCTTTCTGTGACTTATTGATTACCCCTCATAGCAGGATAGTCAGTCCTACGTATGGCGGCACGGTCCATTAGGGGTTTAACCCATGACGGGCATGTTGTTAAGTCGTCCGAGTTGACGACTGTACCACCAGACTGGTTTAATTAATCCCAATATTATAAAAACCCCTAAAACCCTGCATTATTATTATACACTGACACGAAAGGCGCATCCAGTTCTGCAAAATGTCACTGAAATAGTCATGACAATTTCTGATTAAAACAAAATCATGTCAGCGCCACGAATGCTACAGTGATGATCAGAGATGAGACTTAAACAGTTGGTACGACCATCACATCCTTGGCGACATTTTAGCCACCAAAGCTTGGTCAGTCACTTTGTCGTTACTTTTTTTTTCTTTAGTTCTCCAAAATGTCACTAACATAGTCATGACAAATTCCGGCTGAAACAAAATTATGTTAGCGTCACGAGCCCTAGTGTGATGATCAGAGGTGATCATCAACTCGAACAGTTGTTGCGACCATCACATGCTTAGAGCGAGAAAGCTTAGTTATTTTGTTGCTTGGGACCACACGCCAAGTATATTCCAAGAATGTCGTGATTGTCACCGACAGAAAATGTCGTAACAAAGTGAGTTATCAAGGGTTGGATGCTAAACAAAATGTCACCAAGCATGTGATTGGTACACCAACTGTTTGAGTCTCACCACTGATCATTTCAGTTGTGTACGTTAACTGATTTGAGCTTTGTTTCAGGCATCTTGGTGACTGAAACAGTGGCATTTGGCAGCAATTTTCGTAGCCAGAAAAAATCATGATTATGCTCGTGACGGCATTAAGCTCAGCTTATGAGTCAGAGTTTCGGGGTTGACAGGTCAAGCACTCGCATGTCGTGTTCGGCATGTCATGACGCACTTTCATTGAGTATCAGCAATGAGCATCAAGCTACCACGAATATGTTCATTGTTTTCGTAGGTGAACATTTCGTGATGCTCATGACATTTTGCAGCACTGGGCACTTCATTGCTCTATCTAGCTTGTTCGTTGTGACTTTCAAAGTAAATCTAACGACGATGCGTTTGTAACAATTTAACGGCTAAAAAATGGATTTTTCAGAAATAAACAACAAACTGTTTCAAACGTTTGGTCAGCAATGAAAATGCGCTTAAAAGAATTTTGACACTGTGTATACACATGCACAACACAACGGACGTTGCATTTCTTGGGTTGACTTCTTTTCAGCATGTTGGGAGATTTGTATTGGAGCGGAATTCGGAATCGGAACCACGAGGGGCACATATCCCAGAGCGCTGGTGAGCGTGTGGCTCTCAATTCCATCTTACACACCAACCAGCCGCCGAGGGCGACCGATGTGCCACGGTGTGGGATGGTCCCGGCCGCTGCGACTAGTACACCCTTCCCTTTCCATTATCCCTTACCTGACGGCGATGCGGTGCTCGGTATCATGTCGCGCAGGTTCGGCGCGGACGAGCTGCCACTGATCACGGCGGTACTGAACAGGCTGTTTGTGCTGGTCGCCATCTTCTTGCTGAACGTACCTAACATTTTAAAGTAGCTCATCTGGCCAGCAATGCTGTGCCGCTGGCGTCGGACCGTCGCCGCGCTCGATCCGGTACCACCACTGCCGGCCGGTCCGGCCCCTGTGCCGGCCCCGGCAAGCCCGCCCGCGGACGACGAGGGCGTCGAGCAGCAGCAGCAGCAGCAGCAGCAGCAGGACGACAGCGAGCCCGACCCGTGCGACGAGCCGGGGTATCGCGCGGTGCCCCCGGTGCCGCAGCAGCACGGCGGGCAGCCGCCACCACCGCCGGCGAGGGTGGTGGTGCTGGTGGCGAGGCCAGTGTCGGCGCCACCGTCGGTGGGTCCGGCTGCCGCTGCTGCTGACTCGTCCGCTGCCGATGCCGTCGTCGTCGTCATCGGGTAGCCGAGCAGCCCATCACCACTGCTGCTGCCGCACCCGTCTATGGTGTACGATTTGACCAGCAAGGGTTTGGGGGTCGGCGAACGGGCGGAGGAGAGGGTGGGGTTGCGATTGGTGGCGGAAAGCAGCGGACCGATCAGGGCGGACGTGGCGGTGACGGCAGGTGTGGTGTCGGCGGTGTTGGTGGTTGTGTGCACATGGGAAGAACAAGTCGAAAAGAAGTTACTTGTGTCAGCAGACAGACAGATGGTGGTGTTTTTGTTGGTGTTGGTGGTGGTGGATGTGGAGCAGGTAATGGAGACGGAGAAAGACGAATGCACGGCAGTGGGAGGGAAAGAAGGGGAAGAAACGACCGGGGCCACTTTGCTGAGAATGGTGGTCGGCTCGGGTTGCGGAACACCACGACCGGATGATGGCGAAGAGTTGTGTACAAGGGGCGGGGAGGAGGAGTTTGCTGACGCGACGTGCCCGTCGTTGCCATCGTTACCGGTGCCGGAAGGGTGATGCTGCTGGGCTCCCGATACCGCGCCGCCATCACCATCGACGGCGGCCTGGAGCAGCCGGAGCAGCGGTTGCTCACCGTCCTCGTCCTCGTCCGGCGGCGGCGTAGTAAGCGTCACCAGCACCGGCTGGTTCCGCTGGTCGGCCCACGGCCAGGTTGCCCCCGTCAGCGATCGCAGCGCTTTCGCCCGGTCCGAGGGAGCGTGGGCCGCCTCGGCCCAGCCACGCCCGAGCGGTAGGGAGGGATCGCTGGCGAAGCGTGCCATCGCACGCACCGGATAGCGCACCAGCCGCACCGACGTCGGCCCATCGTCCGTTGCGGGCGGTACCTGCAGCAGTGCGGGCGACACGCCAGCGGTAGTGTTGCTGCGCAGGCGGCGCACGCACGGCGGGCTCAACGAGCGGCTGCGACGGTGCATGCTGTCGTCCGCCGGTACCGCCAGCCAGCAGGCGGGGCAGCAGCAGCCGGCTGCTGCCGTGCCGTAGTCACCGTGTCGATGCCGATCGGCTGCTGACAGCTCGTCCGCGCTGCGCGCCATCAGCGTCCGCCGAGCGCGGTGCTTTGCTGCTTGCTCGTCCGCCGTCCCACCGGGATGGTAGCGGCCGGGATCGTTCGAGAAGGTGTACGATAGGGAGCGCCGAAGGTAGGTGCCGCTACAGTCGTCGTGCTGCCCGAGCGCACTGTAGTAGCGCGACTGGTCCGAGCCGCTCGCCGCGTCGTCTGCATCCTCTCGCTGCTGTTCGTCCTCCGACTCCGAGAACGACGACACGTACAGCTCCTGGTCGTCTAGGTTCGGGGTGAACTCGCTGATCGAATCGCAGCTGTAGGACGATTCGGGCGGACCAATGTACAGGCTCGGCCGTACAGCGCTGGCCGGCGGTGATTCCGCGTGAATGTCGGGCACATCGCTGTTCGCTCCGGTTGCAGCTGCGCGCTCCTCTTCCCTTCCGGTCGGCAAAGCTGACAACGACGAGCAGGTCGGCAAGGCTGGGACGAAGCATGCCTGTGCCTGCAGGGCGGAACACTCGCACCCGACGCAACGTTCCTCGTCGCTCAGGACAAAGTCTAGGGCGAGATCTGCACCGGCGCGGTATGTACAGTGGAGCGGAGGAGTAACATCAAGGACCGAGTGGACATGATTCGTTCGACCAAGGTGAACCAACAAGTTTGTTTTTTTTCATCGCAAAAAACAGATCAGAAAAAGAGGCAGATTGATGTGGGGTAAAAACAGAACGACGGTGGCGGGTTGTATTTAGAAGAGCATGTGGGTTTTTGGTGACATATTCAATTTTGGAGCATGTATGTTCAACAAAAGTCCCAACGAAATCCGTGATGGTGACAGAAAAACAAAACACACACACACACAAACAAACAAACACCATCAATCACACATCAAAACATTAACACACAGACACACCGGGGCACACAGGCGGCATGGAGACACGTGTTCGCATGAGATTTGAAAATGACCGTTGGTTGTGAGTCGAAAGAGATAAAACCATACGGATGAACACGCCGGTCGCGCAAATTGGCAAAACAGAAAATATCAAACCAATTGCAAACAAAAACGCAACACAAACATGGATTTGTTTTGGTAGAGAGAGAGAGAGAAGGAGAAAAAACGGAAGAAAAATAATGCCATTCCAGGGAAAAACATTTAAAAAATAGAAAGTACCACACAAAAAAACATACACACAGATACATACAAACGCGCATACCGTGGGTATTTTGGGAATAAAAATCAGGCGAGGAGGAGAAGGGAGAGGGGGGGGGGATGTGAGTTAAAGAAATAATAAATTGAAAATGTTAGCAATTTCCAAAACCAAATTCAAACCATAAAACGTTATTATTTCATTTCGTAAATCAAAATGTAAACGGCACCATACACGCGCACACACAAACACACACGGGCACAAACCGTGCGCGTAAAACACATGGGCCGGAAACGTTCCAAAACCGCCACACCAAACAGCACACGGACAGAAAAAAAAAACCATAACACAACATAATGTTGCAAAGAAATATACAGTTACCAGTTTTTAGCGCTCAAGTGTGGGTGGCGACCGTCCCCGAGACGACAGATCGAGCAGAATTTGTTTTCGTATGTCGTGGAAGGAAGAAGAAGAGGGCACACCAGACGCGGGGGTGTGTAATAGAAAAAAACAAACACCGAATGGATGTGGCAACGTTTTTTTTGTTTTTCGTTTTTTTTTTTTTGAGTGCATCAGATTGCAAGAATCCGAAAGCAAAGTAAATGCCAAGGGGGAAAAAAGGAAAAAGAAAAGAAAAAGTAACAACAAAATTAGATCGGGCGATAATAGGAAGCAACTCGATGTATGCTTGGACGTATGTTTCAGTGATATGTATCGGATTTGCGGGTTTTAAACAAACAAAAAAAAAACAAATGAAGATGACTGTGAAGGGACAGGAAGCAACAGATCATACCTTGCGGTGTAAATTAGTCAAAACGAAATAAACTTACTAGACAGCCAAAGATCGAACCACGTTTGAAAAACAGAAACGATACTACAACAAATTGAAACATAAATATTAACGACAGTTAAACTTGATGATAGCAACAAACAAACAAACAAACGGAATGTGGAATGTGTTTTAAATATTTCTAACAGAGGATTTGATTTTTTGCTGTGATAATTTCACTCGCATTTTCAGAAAAAATATCAACTAAACCAAAATCCAAACGACTTTGTCTGCCCAAAACTGTTGTCAGGAGATGCATGCAACTGCGCGGCACTGTGTGGGGGAACATGTAAGTGTGTATGTGTGTATCTGCGAGTTAATCAAGGAAGAATAAAACGTATGTGTGTGTGTGTGTGCCAGACTGGGAAAAAGCAATGGACTCCTCGATCCAATGGTCAAAGTTGCTAAGATGCTAACTGGGCGTCCCCTACCAAAAAGCCAACACACTCATGGGACTCAAACAGGGGAAGATGGGGTCTGGCTGGGTGTGGGGAGTTCGGGTTCGGAAACACAAACAGTCGGGTGAAAGATCAGGCGACGCCATCGGTGGGAGATGATGGTAAAAGCAGAGGAACGAGCAAACGTCTCGTGCTACTAGCGGCCGGTTGCCGAGCGAACCAAGGACACGGAACAATTGCTGGCCAGATGAGTTAATTGGGGAAAAATCATTTGTAACAACATTAGTAAGTACTGTTTCGATTAGCGCGCGGTCTCTGCAGGATAGCCCAACACATGCACATTCTGCTTGAGGAATCGAGGGGGAATGGGGAGAGTTTGTACTGTATGTGAGCACCTGTAACGATACATTATTTGATCTCGCGCGCCTTTCCGTAAACCCTATGGTGTTGTGCAGGTGTATTTGTGTGAGCATAGAATTGTAATATAAATATGTAGCTTATTAGTTTGTAAAAGTTACTTCGAAAATATGTTACACGAGAACCAAACTATGGGACAATTGTTATATAATCACGACACGTGCGTGTAGCTTTTTTGTATTGGTTAGAGTGAGAATAAAGCAAATTTTACATTACACAAAATCCGATTTTTTCGAAAACAACTGGTGTGCGTGTCTAAAAACTCGTTAAAACGACCAAAAGAGGATGCCGAGGATACAAAAATTATTTAATTGATAAGCAAAATACAAAAAAAAACAATAAATGTGTATGCGATATACATGGAAAGCAGAACAAGTATGTCCACATAAGTAAATTATCAGAGAAAAAAAAACGTTCTAAAGGAAACATATCACAACAAAAAATGACCGTACTTTTGAGGAGTTAAGGCTCGCTCTAGGAAAAGTACATGAATCACGAGTAAACACTAACAATTCAAATCGTAAATAAATGATATACCATACGCTTGCGAAAGCGGCAATTAATTGAACATCTAATTAACATTCCCACACCAAAAAGCAATTATTATTAATATTATTATTATTATTATTATTTTTGTTTCATCTGTACACAACCACCAAAATAGCGCGATCAAGTAAAACACAAAATTTAAGAAGCCAAGGCGTTACCTTCAAATTTTACATGGATGACAATGAAAATATGTACGACTCTAGCGAGAGGCGAATGAATTTGATGCAATCATGCCGTTCCCCCAAGGTAAATCAAGGTAAAGATAAATTAAAAAAAAGGATCGCCTATCGGCCCCTGCGACTCTGTCTCCTGCTTGTTACTCTCTTGCGATTGACCTCGCCGGTAATTGTCCCAGCTGCCTGAAACTCGCTGGCACTCACCTTTAGCATTCCTTTAGCATTTAATTTATATTAGCTCGCTTATGTTCTTTTCGTAACATTTAGAAACAAACACTTGTTTACAACTTTACGATACAAGCCTGGAACATTCCACTAAATATCCCCCCTAAATTATCTACATACTCTCTACGGATCCCTGAACTGTTAATGAAATGACATACCAATCCAGAGCACAATTAGCACAGGGTAAACGTACCTATAGTGTTGCTAGTACCAATAGCGGTGGTATTACACTAAACGATAATTTAAGAGTAATTAAGTTTTTTATGTTATTGTGAAATGTTCTCTGGTATTTAACAAAGGGTTTAAAAGTTGAATGGGACCTTTCCGTTACATAGTTACAAAAAAATCTATTATTTTGTTAAATGTGTCAACATTTTTCCAAAATCCTTAGGATTTCACAAAGAAGTTCATATTTTTGCTAACGCTGGAAATTATCTCATAACCACGGAATTATTATTTTTTATTTTATGTTTTTATGAAATTACTTGATTTACTCAATTGCTTTTTGACCATATTTTCGCATTTTTAGGTTTTTTTTTTACTAACAGAAATGAGTTTGCTGTAAGTAATTTACCAAAAAAGGGCAAAATTCGCATTTCTCGCTAAGTGAAAAATCGACTACGAATCAAGCACTCTTCCCGGCCTGGATATACTACAGTCGTTATAAAGTACTTTAGTCAATATTTTCATCACTCAAATGTATCCATTTTTTACGATCAATTTCGGTAAGAAATCAATATTATGCAATCATTTATATTATACACAGTTTTGAGGTATCTTTGTTTACCACCACTATAGGAACAGAATACGACAACTATAGGAACAATACCACTATTATAGGTACAACGAAGCAGCCACAACAAGATGTATTTTTCTTAAATTTGTAGTGTTTGATGGAAAAAATGGTTGTGATTGCGAAGATAAAACATATTCCAATTGCTATGTGTTAAAATATTCATAAATTTCCTGACACTTAAAATCTATGAAAGCACATTTGAACCCATACAAATTGCACCATTATATATATTTACTCTAATTAATTAACTAGTTGAACAGCATCTTTTACTCGTTCAGTGATTGACGGGAGAGAGGCTCGAGCAATAGTGTTGTTCTCCGTTTCTAATCATTCGTCGCGTGGGGAGAGAGGGAGTAAAATATAACAATGATAATCAGGCTTATTCTATTCTTTTACTCGATTCGATTCATTAACTGTCGGAAATTATTTGAAAATACTTTCACGTCTCATATCAAAATTTGACCATAACCCAAAAGATAAGGAATTTACTAATTGGTAATCAAAATCAATAACTTTTTTTTATCTTATTCGATTGAGTTATCTCATTTTTTTCAATCTGGTGCATCAAATTAGATTTTAATTGAGTTGAAATGATTTTGTTCAATTTATCTTAAAACTTATCAGTACATATTTTTTTGCATCACAGAAAACTGCAACAGTTGACTTAAAATCTGTCAATTCGATCCATTTACAGCTAGGATTTTGATATCGAGAACGGGTGGCTTGAATCGACTCTAGAATCGAAAACACGAAGACGCTTTCATGGACTACTTGACACATTTCTACGGAAACCTCGAAACCACAATTAGAGACAGGATAGTTTGGTTTCAAAGTTAAACGATTTTTTTTCTAGATACAGGGTTTTCCATTCCAATTAACAACTGTCCACAGTCTACTAGCAATCCTCGATTTGAAAAACACGATTGTCTACCACTTACAAACAAGTCAAGCCGTTTTTGGTACACTGTCCATTTCAATTTCACAATTGTCGTCTTCGAAAACACACGTCAGATGCGGCACGG
>KB666533.1:10163-33037 GCA_000349065.1 Anopheles quadriannulatus | reverse complement strand
CCGTGCCGCATCTGACGTGTGTTTTCGAAGACGACAATTGTGAAATTGAAATGGACAGTGTACCAAAAACGGCTTGACTTGTTTGTAAGTGGTAGACAATCGTGTTTTTCAAATCGAGGATTGCTTGTAGACTGTGGACAGTTGTTAATTGGAATGGAAAACCCTGTAATATTCATCTCGACGTCGAGAAAGCTCGATTGTAAGAATAGAAAAAGCCTGAATGATCCATGTTTCACATTGTGTAGTTTGCAGAACAGACATGAATTATTTTCTTCTAAAAAATTGTTGTCATTATTCCATTATGGGTCTGTGCATTTTCTAAAAAATCGTGAGAGTGTCAAAGTGTTAGTCTTAAATCACTAGTTTATATTTGTCTGTACATAGCTTTCCTCTTCTCTATCTAGTTAAGGATTAGATTTGGCAAATGTAGACTATGCACTAGGTTAGATATTCTAAGGTTAAGGTTAACAACAACTCAGCTAGTTTAACTCAGCTACGCTACACAAACATTCTCGGTTATTGAGGAAAGCACCTTGCGAACCCAATGTTAAATAATCCATTACACAACTACAATGACTTACCAAACAAAGCAAACAAATTAAATTGATTTGATTCCAAATATGGTACAAAAAAGGAAGCATTCGCTCAACTCATGTACAAAAGGGATGAACAACAAACCAAAAACAGTGATGCATCATGAACAATCCGCGTATGCGCGCGTGAGTGAAAGAAAAAACCAGTGTACGAAGGAGACAGAGACAAGAAACCTCGAATACACGAGTGAGTGAGTGGGGGGGGGGGGGTGGTAGTGGGTGGATTATTCTTAAAGTAGGCCAAGCCCTGCCATCATGTTCCTGATAACATTACCTGTCGCCTCGAGCAAATCCTTCGCCGACTCCATCTTAGCATACTGGCAACGTTCTGCCGCCGCACGTAACGTGTTCATCGTGAGCGCTGTTTGTGTAGCCAACAAAGATGATTCATGTAAAGAAAAGTCGAAAGAAAAAAATATAAATAATAAAATAGCCATCTGTACAAGCAGTATGTGCTTGCTACTTACCGCCCTTTCCACCTTTCGAACGGTGGTGATGCATTTTGCCATGATGGTGATGGTGCTGGTGGCCATGATGGTGGTGCTGCTGCTGGTGCTCGAACGATCGGGCCCGCGGCTCACTGTCCGGGCTGAGCGGGCGCGTGATGTCTTTCGCGTTGCCGCCACACCCGAACGAACCAGTCAGATGGTGGTGGTGCTGCTGGTGCAGATGTTTCTGCTGCTGCTGGTGATGATGATGATGGTACGGATGCTGCTGCTGCTGCTGCAGCTGGTGCTGCTGTTGCTGTAGCTGGTGCTGCTGCTGGACGGCGAGCTCTTCGCTGAGCCGCTTTGCCAAATCCATCGCCTCGTGCCCGGACACGGTGTGACAGGAGCCGATCGGTATCGGGGAGGATGATTTCATCTTCTTCACCCGTCGCTCCTTCACGTTTGCCGAGCCAGCGCTGGCCACGATGTTGCCAAAATCCTGCGCAAGGAAGCAGAGAGTGAACAGTGTGTACGTGGGGAGATGGGGAGAATCATTTCTTAATTACCGCATCGGTGCGAGACAGCGTCTTCGAAGGCGTATGGTGCAGCGAAGAGTTGTTCGAAAAGGAGCTTTCCTCTTCTGTGTCATTTTCCTCATCGATACGGGACGTTGTGTCTTCATCTCCACTCTGAAAGATTTGAAATAAAGATTTTTAGTACAAAAATGCTGCCCAATTCAACCTGTGATCAGCGATTTAAAAGAAAACCGTCGAACAATAGAGTCGTTTCAAATTTGAAACAGTTGAGTTAAGTTTTTGATTGCTTGATTGAAGTTTTTCACGCGTTGAAAGATGTAACTCGCATTGGTTGATTGGGTAATGAACTATAAGCAGCTATCGGCAGAGTACGGCTCTTAGATTTTGAGATGGCGGCTCATAACAGTTCATAACAGTACACATAACTTTCACACATTTTTGCTATTGATTTGTCTAATTGCTACTTCACGTGAAACTCTACGAACATTTTTTGAAACTTCACGAACACTCTACGGCGGAGTTTGCCGACCGCCGAACAATAGCGATAACTAATTAGAGCAGCAATCAATCACATATAATCAAACATGCTGCAGCAAGTTTTTAGGAAATAAATCAGTTTACGTTAAACCATACTCGAGCAAGATTCTGTTCATCATTGTTGTAGAACTACAATCAGAGGTGTTTGGAATCTTCTCTGTTGAAAATGCGATAATTAGAATTAAATCATCTTAGTTTAAGGGATGTTTTGAAATAATTTTCAACCGTCGATCATGCGATGAGCAACACAGCAGTTTGAGTTAAAAACAATAATTGATAACATGCGTATTCTTCATAACGCGACACAAAGCGAACCGCAAAAAGTAAGAAATCTATACACTCAGCCGGCTCAGAAAGAAGATATAAATATCGCCGCGATAAAACATAAACATAGATTGCACACAATATCGCGCATGATCACGACCTTTGAGCCTCAGCGTATCTCTCGATAAACGTAAACAATTGAAACTAGATAGTGTCCCTCACGCAAACCTTAATCACGATCAACCATGAAACATACTATAGGTGCATCTCTCCTTAGGAAAAAATAAACAAAACATTTTGCTAACCATCGAAACATAGTGACATTCTACGAAAGAAAGAGTAATATACTAACACCATGGCATATAGCATGAGATTGGATCTCAGTCAACTACACCTGGATCGTTTTCAACTACGTTTGGATCATTTTCAGCTAAGCTTGGATCGCTTTGAGCTACGGTTGAACTTCGCAGTAGCTGCGCAAGTTTCATTACAGCACACAGTGACCGCTCGGCGTTCCCGTGGTGTACTTCTTACGTAAAAAAACGATTTTTCATTCTCTATTCTATTTGGCGTAAGGTACTACGCGGACATGTTGGCCTATACAATACAGGCTTTCAAGACTTATTACCACTGAGCTGGATAGTCAAATCCTTGCTACGGGGAGACGGTCCATTCTAGGCTTGGATCCATGACGGGCATGTTATTGAGTCGTACGAGTTGACGACTGTATCACGGGACCTCCCCAAATTTCATAATTGCTTCCATTTTTAATTAGTAAGATTCCTCCCAAAAGCATCGTTGTAAGAAGCTCAATAATTCGAAAAGGCTTTATCTACATTCATGAACATTCGAACAGTAAATAAGAGCCCATTATTTTTCTATCTTCAACTGTATCTTTTACTTGCAGCAATATGGAAACTCGAAAAAAAACAAACTTACTTCTAAAGAAAACCTCGAACGGATAGTGAAAGCCTACCAAAATGGAACCAACATGAAAAAAATTGCGTTGATGTTGAATAAGAAGCATTCCACGGTTCATAGTATATTTAAAAAAAAATTAGAGCCACTGGGGCAGCTAGTGCTACTGTTAGAGCTAACCCAAACACAAGGAAGCTCATAGAAGAGTACATTGAAAGCTTGCGTCGTTAGATATATGAAGATAACATATCAATCACATTGAAGCATCTTGTCCTTTCCTCCATTACTCTTTGGCCTAACAACCGTCGTCGGTCAAGGCCTGCCTGTACCTCTTGTGGGCTTGGCTTTCAGTGGCTTATTGATTTCCCTCCATAGAATGATAGTCAGTCCTACCGTATGGCGGCACGGTCCATTCGTGGTTTAAACCCATGACGGACATGTTGTTAAGTCGTACGAGTTGAGGACTGTACTACGAGACCGGCTATCTTGTCCGGCTATAGAAGCATCTTGTCACTTAACTAAATAAACATCATAACGTGACTGTTTCAATTCCCAAAGTTTCACGGAATATTGAAGGTTTCCACTATACACTAATAAGAATCTATAACGTTGCTCTACGCAATTCTCTTTTTAATAAATAACGTTGCTGTACGGGCAGTTCTACCATCCGCTGAGGACGGAAGAAAAGAATATACCGAAAATTTCATGGAACTATGCAATTATTATGCAGACGATTCCATTGTTTTCATTGATGATGTTGGATTTCAAGCTCCAATGAGGGTCAAAGAACAGTCCAAGTGGTGCCTGCTTTACGTTCGCGTAATTTCTCAATGCTATGTGTCATGACAAGAAACGGGATGCTTCATTATGAGCTACACAACAGACCTATCAATACAGAAAAAAGATCCAAGGGATGGACGATGTGCCGTTTCATCGTAATCGCAACGTAAAAAAAACGTTTTTTTGACAACAACGGCCATAAATTGATGCATTAACCGCCATATTCTCTATTTTTTAAACGAATAATAATATGTCTATTTTAGCGGAAAACCTTAGTTAAACGATCGCATGAAACTATTGCATGAAGATGAGCTAATGGATGCAGTAAGCAGCGGATCATCTTTGTAATTACCAGAGATGACTGTGTGGGATTGGTTCGTCACATGTTCATCATTTTAAATTGCTATTTGATTTTAGCAATGAATGCATTAATTAATTGAATCTCTACTCATAAGCTTAACGTGTCGCGTGGTCACTGAATAAACGGAGCTCTTAAATGAAATTTTGCGCAGATACTGCGAAATCCAAATGTAGGTGAAAGCGATTCAAACGTAGTCGAAAACGATTCAGACGTAGTTTACTGTGTTTCATAGCAACCGGTTAAGGATTCAAAGGAAATTGAGAACAGATGTAATAAACCACTTGCAAATCACAGTCGAAACAGACAAAATGCGAATTTTCTACAAACAAACAGTGATACAGCCAGCGCGTGGGCAACGCTCTCTTTCCGTCTTTTGATCGAGCCAGCAAAGCGTTGTAAAGCCCTTGACGGTTACATTCTCGTTGTAGTTGATAGTTGATCACTTTGATTGTTGGAACAGTTGATAGAGGTATCCTTTCACACTACACTGTCACTAGAGCCGACATCGTTTCACAACTCACTATCACTAGCGTGCACAAACCACTCACCGCATTTTTCGATGTCACCGAATCGTTGCGACTGTGCGGCCTGAACCCAGGACCCGGGGGCAGATTTTTCTGCACGCAGCAGTTCACGCCCGGGCTAAAGTGCAGCTCGACGTGGAACCGCTCCTCCGAGCTAGGATCCTTCATCGGGTCCTCGTACAGCATGATCACGATCTGCGACATGTAGTTCAGCTCGGACACCATCGACACGTAGTCCATCGCCCGGCGCCACTGCTCGTCGGTCAGCACGTTCAGCAGCCCGCCGTGCCGCAGCACGGTCAGCAGCGAATGCACGTGGCTCTCGCTGGTAAAGTAGAGGCGCGTGCGTACGTGCCGGCCCGGGCTCGACACGCCGTAGCTGTAGCGCGGGTTCAGCCGGTTGACGCTCTCCTCCCCACCGAGCTCCTCGATGTTGCGCTGCAGGTCGGCCCGTATCTTCTTCAGCAGCGGCGTGCAGATGCCCTGCCCGATCGTCAGCTTCTCGTGCATGGTCAGCCCGTACTCCTGCGGGATCACGATGTCCGCGAGATACTTCGCCGAGATGTACAGCTCCTCCGCCAGGTCGAACTGGAGCGTGTGCTGGTTGTGCTGCAGGTCGTACTTGATGCAATCGTAAATGTCCGGTATCTTCGAGATGTCGTAGTTTTTGTTCTTCGTACAAAAGTCCTTCTCGATCTTGCCCCAGCGGCGCCCCATCAGCTCCCACGTTTCGCCGTGGTACAGCACGGCGTCGCGCGTTTTCGGATCGTCCCGCTTCACCGCAACGACCGCCATCAGCGAGCGAATTAGCGAGTGCACCTGGGCGCAGCACTGGACCGGGTTTTTCACAAAGTTCATCGCCAGATTGATGCTGATCGCGTTGCCCGGGTTGATCGCGGCCCGGTCCTCAGCCGTGAACTCCCGATCGATCTGCATCAGCTCGTGCAGGCGCGACTTGGCCATGTTCTGGTACTTGCTCGAGTCGCAGTCGTTGTCGAGCAGACCGTTAGTGTTGGCGCTCTTCACCATCTGCACCAGGATCGGGGTCAGCTCGCCCTCGAGCGCCAGCAAACCCTTGGCGAACGCGGCCGCCGTCATCTGGACCCGGCCCTCGTCCGAGGCGTAGATTTTCAGATCGTGCCGAAAGGTGGAGTGCAGCCGCAGCAGGCCGAGCCCTTGGGCGCCTGGACCTTCGCCCACGCCCGGCTGTCGGCTCTGGCCGCCCGGGTACATGCAGCGAAAGATGCGCCCGAGCTCTTCCGCCTGTATGCGGCCGGCCGGCGTCAGCTCGCCGCCCCATTTGAGGATCAGCACCAGCGACGGTTCCTTCGGTGCGTCGGCTGCAAAGAAAACGACGAAATCGATCAGGAACAGTGCGATGGAAGCGTATTGCGATATAAACAAGGGATTAAAAAAAGAAAGAAATCCCACAACTAAAACTTGTCACACCGAATCACCCTTTTGCTTTGTTAGATTTGACACAAACCAAACTTTCTATCCACAAATAGAACATAAAGAGCTTAAATGCATACGTGAGTTGAAAAAGAAATCAAACGAACATACACACAAAAACAAACGTACTGCAATCTTGTTTACCATCGTCTGAGCTTGATCCTCTCGGTCGGCCCTTGGGTTGATATTTCATCTGCACCTTCCGGTTGATGCCCGAAAAATGGCCGTACCTGCCGAACGAAAAAAGAAAAAGGATTCGCCATTCACTAAGCATGCCGTCCGTGCCCCGTCCCCCGCAACTTCACTCACATCTCCAGCACGCTCTTCAGCTGCTCCAGCTTGCTCTGCTTCTCCTCGATCTCGGAGTCGGCCGCCTTCGTCTGTATCTCGGCGAGCAGCGACCGGGCAATGTCCAGTATCTCCTGCAGCTGCTTCGGCCGCTTTAGCTTGATGTGCCCGTACCGGTAGCCGTCGTACTTTTCGAAAATCTCGAAAAACTTCTGGTGCCGCACCTCGACCTTCATCTTCTGCTTCGGCGTCCGGTCGCCGTGCCGGATGACCGCGGTCACGCACCGCAGCTCCATCATCTTGCCGAACGTGGTCGGCACGATCGGCGGATCGTCCAGCTGGAACGGCACCGACCACGGTATGTGCAGCTGGGGCGCCAGCTCGCGCAGTATCATGTTGCCGAGTATCTTGGCGCAGTCGTCGTAGTACTTGTTCGAGTTCTTCACGAAGCTGAACCCGTTCACGTCGCACACGAACGATTTGCCG
This sequence comes from Anopheles quadriannulatus, assembly GCA_000349065.1. Lineage (NCBI taxonomy): Eukaryota > Metazoa > Arthropoda > Insecta > Diptera > Culicidae > Anopheles > Anopheles quadriannulatus. The sequence continues at coordinate 25,870 of KB666533.1, read as the reverse complement.
TTCGCGCGCAGCAGATCGAACCCGCACACGGTCTGCTTGAACGCGAGGCACACCTTGCGCGAGATCAGCTTTTCCGCGTTGCTCAGGATGACCGGGTAGCGGATCTCCTTGCCGTCGCTGTCCCGCTCGACCTTGCCGTCCAGCGCGGGGCTCTTGCGCGCCTCGGCATGGGCGTAGTCCGGCCCGACCGTGTACACCTTCACGTCCGTGCCGTCCGTCGGCATGAAGTCTTCGTAGATGAACGAGCCGGTCTTGCGGACGCGCGACTCGGGCGAGTACACGCTGCTGCGGCTGCCGATCTTGCGAAACAGCCGCTGGCTGCCACCGCCCGCCGACGTCGGGTAGTAGATGTAGATGTTGTGGTCTTCGGCCGAGACCGGCTTCTCCACGAACGGTTTGTTAAAGACGATTCCGTTCACCTCCACGTGGTCCTCCGACTCGACCAGCTCGTGCTCTGTGTTTTACCGGCGTTGCACAGCATGGAGAGCAAAAGGGTGGGAAGCGAACGAGCATTAAAGGCTGATTGTTGCGAGGTGAAAGCAGCATTACTTACGCTTCGGGTCCGGTGAGTCACGGTCCAGCACAGCGTAGCGCGGTATTTCAATACCTTCCTGCTGGAGAATGGCGTACACACGTCTGCGATCCTGCCAATAAAGTAGTTTGAAGAGAAAAGATCATTACACACCCACACAACGGACGAGAGGCTGTAAACTGGTAAAGATGATTACATGCATGCCTTGCTATTTACACACTTCAAAACCGACCAACTTGCAAGAACGTCTCGATTGCTTCCTATCAGCCTTCTTTTCCCCTACACAGTTTGCAAGTTATGCATTGCGACACACATTTCACACTATGGCCCCATTCCCCTTTTTGCACTACAGGCGCCTCCCGGGGGGACAATTCGCACATCTAAAGTTTGTCCGCAGATCTCCGTCAAAAGCAAATCGAGCAGATGCCGTCGAACCACCGTGGACGCAGCCTACCGCAGCAGGGAATGGGTACGGAACGGGGAGCAGGGAGTGCGAGGAATTAGATGGGTTTCGTAGGCGGGCACAGGACCGTTGCGAAGGCGTTCCCCCTTTCTTTTTTGCGTGGCGCATTACCTCCTGCGTGTCAAAAGCCGCGTCATCCGCCGAAATTAAAGGAAGAGAGAAATGAAATCAGTGAGCAGCGAGGGCGGAAGGAGGGAAGCGAAACACAACACGTACTATGGTGTCGACACGAGGAAAAGCCCGGTGTACCAATGAGGCGCGCCAACCCTTCACATGTCTAAACTAAAAAGAAGCGCTTCAACATGGCCGGTCTGGTTGCGCTACACTACACCCTAACCTACAGCCGGCTTCCGGTATGCTCTTTTTTCCTTACTTTCTGCTACTAATAATGGTCAAGATCGGACAGTTACACACACACACAGCGTTATGGTTGCGATGAGGGTTAAAGCTATCAGCTACCGAGCAAAACAAGACCGGACCCGCACGGACGGACCCACTTACCTGGATGTCGAACTGCATGTGCAGATTGTTGATGACGTACGGCTGCCGCAGCTGGGCGTACTGGATCGCCTTCTCGAGCGGGAAGCCCTTCGAGTGGAACGAGATGAGACAGTCGCACAGCGGCCACCGGTCGACAGGCTCGTTCAGTATGATCTCCTCCCCGATCACCACCATCCGGATGTACTCGAACTCCTGCAGCCGGGTCAGGATCTCCTTCATCGGTTTCGACTGCGACTTTTTCGACATCGCGCAGACCGCCACCACCACCTGCTTGCCCGAGGTGGACGAATCGTCCGAGTCGAGGCCATCGGTCGGATCGAGATCGCCCTAAAATGAAACCCACAGTGGTAAGTGAGAGAGAGAGAGAGAGAGAGAGAGAGAGAGAGAGAGAGAGAGAGAGAAAGAACAATGCAAAAGTTAATATGGCAGCAAACGAAGAAGGTGGTGAATTTGACTTTTGTGAATTGTGAAGAAGTTGGCAATGGTGTGTAACGCAACGTCGTTTGATTAAACGTTAGACAGGTGCTAAAAAAATAAAAAAAAATAGTGTGCAGTCGGCGAAGGGAGTGGGGATCCAGAGGGAGGAAGTGTTGGAGAGTGCTAAGGAGGGACACCACTCACGCACACAGGAATGGAGAATTAAAAAAAATCTAAACGATTTGGTATTGTGAAATGAAAGCAGAAACACAGAGGGGAAAAAATGATAAGAGAGCGCAAGAGCGACAGAGAGAGGGACAGACAGAGAGAGAAAGAGAAAACGATCGTACATTCAAGCATTTTTCACAGTCACAGTACGGATCGTCGTAAAACGCGTCCGTTGCGCCAAAGTACAGATGCCGGTCCGGGTGGTGGTAGTGGTGCCGCCGCTCCTGCTCCCCTTCTTCACCGTCCACCGCCGGCCACTGCGCTGCGTCGTCGTCGTCGCTTGCGTCGTCGCACAAGTCGTCCAGCCGGTCGACAAAGAACCGCACCGGTTCCAGCTCCTGCATCGTGTCGGCGATGTCGGGCAGGGCGCTGCCGGTAAAGCCCGATACGGCCGCACCGGACCCGCTGGCACGGCGTCGGTCCCGCTGGCCCGCCGTCGTCGGATCGGTACGGTCGCCCCGGCGGAACTTGGCCAGGCGCCACCAGTCGCGCAACCACGACCACTCCATCTGGTGCGCGCCTTCGACCAGTCGATGGACCGTGTGTGTGTGTGTATGTATGTGTGTAAAAACTACAACCTCAGCCCTCGGGGATGGATTAATTTAAATATTTGTCACTGCACTGTTGCTTCACTAACGAATTTTATCACGACGTCGTTTCAACGGTTCACGCGATTCTGTCCGGCTTCAACCACCTAACCGTGCGTCCGCACCTTCCTGCGTGCCGTTTTGCGTAGCTGCGAAATTGTAAAACGTGAGCACTTCCGATACCGCCGCTGCTATTACGACAGAATGTGAATGTGTGTGCGTGTGTTTGTGTGCGAGAGGCTAATAGGACACATATTTGCATCTGATTATTGCAATTGTTGACAATCGGCCATCGGACACAGTCGCTGCTCTTTCGTTCTCCGGGGCCGCCGGTGCGTCCGTTACATAAACGTTCTCTTCAAGGGCTTCTCGCGCGCGCGTACCCTCTTCTCTGCGACTTTCGCGTCAGTTTTAGCCATTCTTAGACATTTAAACCCATGCTTCTCTCCTTGGCCTGATGGAGAACGCCTGTTGCAGTGCTCAAATGTACGGCGTCAGTTATTTCAACACTATCAACGTACATTTTTAAACTCTCGATGCGTTTTATTTTTGCCTCCCTCAGGTAAGTCCTCTTGCTGGTCATGTCCCACGTAGAAGAAATGAGACAATACCAAGGTATCTAACTATGCCTCTGTATAGTTCGCTTACGAACCGGTACCAAAGTATTCGATAGTGTAATTTATTCGAATTAGGGTAAATGCACCAATTATGGCTGTATTATGGTTATCAAGATACCGATTTTACTCCTGCATAAATGAATAGTGGGAACAATTTTTTAAGTCAGTATGTTTTCTTGGAGCCTAAAATGTGTAGGACACGAGACTATGTTTTATTATGACTCAGTATTTATCGAAATAGTAGATAATTTCGACTAAAAATTGGATCTCAAGGAACCAATTCTGGCTATAGTGGCTAATTTATAACACCGTGTCAGGACACTCTTCATATCTCCTGATAATCTTTCATATCACCTGAAAGCTATATCGAAGCCAGCTATCATTTCAGCACGAGCCGCACTGGAGTGCAAATCAGGGTGCTTTGTTTCAATTGGTTTTGCCATTTCCCAACTATCTTGAAGATACTTCTGTCAAGAACAAGACTTACTCTTACTGTCGTCCAGGAAAGAATAAGAGCGCAGTTGGCAATAGGACGCGTTTTTCGTATGAAAGCCATTCAAGACTGCGTTATTTTGATGAAACTGATTCGATTTTATAACACTTATAAAAAATCATAAGTAAATGATGCTTAAAACACATCTAAAGTGTAAAGATTGCGAAAATACCAACGAGAACCTAGATTTATTTGTAAACTACACACTACGACCAAATCGACAGTTGTAAACAAAGCATCCATGGTATACTGCGATATTTGGTAAACCGTTGAATAATTGTACCAATGATGGATATACGGAAAAAGGCACATTTTCGATTTAATGATGGTAAATTTTGATGTGAAGTCGTTAAAAAATTAATGTTTTGCATCACTATGGTAAGTTCACTACATTTTGTATCACTATGATTTTATGAAAAAAAAAAAACTATGGTTAGTTACTTTAAAATCTCTAATATTCTACAGTGCTGCTCTTATAAAAATGGTAAGAGATGCCAAAAATCTTGGCAACACATTTTAAAAGGGTGATATTTAACAAATGAAAGTGGCCAGAATGAAACTAATGATTCACAAACGTGTTAAAATGATCATATTTGAAATAAAAAATCCATCCGAAGGTTCAAAACGCAAATTGACTGTTTTAAAGCGAAAATATTGTTCGAGCTTTAGCCACAATAGGTACACTTACCCAAAATTGAACTGGAATTGGATTGTTTTTTGTTTTGTTTGCCAAAATTGAATTGAAATTTTGTTCTGCAAGGTTGTGTAATGCCTTTTCGTTTCCCTATCATTAATCCTATGCAATTTATGTCCTCCATCATGCTTTCCTTAGACATGGAAATGCAGTTGGTCATCTTTTACAACTTAATCCCAAAGAGCTAGGTTTTTGTTCCCACAATGTATCTTCGTTACAAATACTTCCTTTGTTAAAGAAAATTCCATAGCTAAACATCTTCTTTCGCTGCTTGTGGCCCATGTTTTATCCAACAAAGAAATTTATAAAATAATCTTTTGCTTCTCCCCTTTATTAGAAACGACCAAAGCAAATTAGTATATTTAGTTTTCCCTTCTAATGGCCGATTACTTTGCGGAAATGCTTAAAAAATTAATGTCACTGCTACAAGTCAAGGTGACAGTATGCAACTATTAAGCATGATGCTCGCATGCGCTTATAGATGTATTTAAATAAATAGCCGTTTGAAACATTTTCAAAATTGATTTTTTAAACTTTTCAATGCCGCCCGCTTGGTAGGCTCTCGAGGGTCACATTTAACCCGCGGGCCGAAGTTGAGAGACCCCTGCTTTAGAGGACAGTATGAATGTCTCTGCGAGTAGTTGAGTAGTGCAACAAGCATTTATACTCCTACTCGCAAATACCACGTGATACTGTTTTAACAAGTTTGATTTGAGTCATCGAGTCATAAACCCTCCTTTTTTGAGTCAAGAGGCGTATTTTCTTCCACATTCCTTCCGTGTGTTCTCTCATCTTTTGCGATGATTCTTTTTTTCTGCCTTCACTATGCATTTTCTGTTTAGTTTTGTTATGTTGTTACTTGATTTTTCAAGTATACACCTACAGTCAATCGCAAGAAGGCTTACAACGAAGATAACCATTCGCTGAAAAGGTTCATACTATAGTTACGGGGAACATCGATCAAATGAATTTCAATTGCAATTGAAAACACATTCTATCAGTTGAAAATGAAAACAGTCAACAACAAAAAATATTCAGAAGGGACGGCAGCAGCTGTACCGCGTATGTACAACATTGTTAAAACTAAAATTTGCAATCAAAAAGCTTCCAATCCAAGTTTATCGAGTGGCAAAATGATTCTTCTAATGATGACGCTTACAGAGTTGTGAGCAAATTAGTATATGCCCAATACAATAGTAACCGTAAGGATAATGTAGGAAATGAGTTTTACAATAATTGTAAACACAAATAAAAAAAAACTTCATTTATCTATGCTAATTTAAACCTTTGCTAGAGGTTGTTTGTAAGAGATCAGACTAATGTTAAAATCTAAGTGCTTCGAAAACGCATTAAATTGTCACACAATGGCCGGTAAGGGAGTGTTGGCGCCATATAGTGTGTCGTGTCTGTATTGGTACAGAATTTGCGACTGCCTTGAATGATTGGCGTGGTATTAGGATACTCAGTTTCTCAGAATTGATGGTGCTTCAATCGTGTTTAATAATAAACCTGCAATGAAACTAAACTGTGCTAAGGTTGTAACAAGAATGGCATTGCAGACTTTGCTGCCATTCCGTATCCACCTATATATGTGAGTCTGGATTTTCAACTTTAGCCCTTATTCTGAAAGCTCGCTAAATTTAAGCGATTGCTAAAAATGAGTTTTTATTCATGTTTTCAACAGTTTACTATCCTATCTCAAAACAGCTGAAATAGACGGTCGCTACTTTGTACGCGTATTTTGCCGTCCAAACTATACCAACAGTTAAATATAATATCTCGACGAAAAAGGAGCTGGTTTCTTTTTCGGTTTGATTAGCTAGGGTTTGGATGCATAAGCATAATCATCTAAAAGCGGACTGTTTCACAAAAAACTTAATGAATTATCATTCTGTTTAATGACTCAGCTTTTTTTTTTATTTAAACCTACCTAGAACGTACATTCGATTCCCAATATTCCACATTATTGTTCAACTAGACTAGCATTGGAAATAAATTATTCATGATTCGATCCACTGCACCGAGCATCCACATATCGTTTCATTTTTCGGTGGTCATAAAGCTGGTTTTTTTTGTTACGAGGGCAGTCCCGTACTACAGTGGAACCCCGTTTATCCGGGATTATCGGGACTCCAACTCACCCGAATAATAATCGAATTAGCACGGATAACGGGTCCAAGCATATGTTTTATCACAAATTCTTGATCCTTTTATTTAATGTTGTGTTATGCTTGGTCAAACCTAGTCAGTTTTTGTGAACTTCATGTTTGTTCAACGAAAATATCTGAAATTTGTCATGAATTTTAGTGTATTTAGAGATGACAATGTGCTCTGATAACCTTTTTTTAGATATCCTCCTGAGCAAGAAATGTAACTTTTGTGTTGTTTTGTATTTCAACTTTTGTATTTCACAACATCACGCATATAAGGACAACCGGACTATTGTTAAACGGCGTCCCCAAAATCTGGGACTTAATCCGGGAGTCTGGGAAATGACAGTACCCAACTAAAAAGCAACTATCTTCCATTAAAAATTAAGAAGAAGAATGAAGATAACATTCGACACCACGACTATTTTAACAGGTTCGACAAGCGGTCGCTTCACACAGGCCAGACCCTTTCTAGTAGTTAATAATGACGGTTATTAGTTTTTTGGGCGATTACCTAGGATTAACGGAGAACAAAGCGGGCGTTTACAATAAGGGATAATGTTGAAAATAAAAAAAAAATAAAAAAGGAATGGATTGGACATTCATATTTACAAGAAAACAAAATGTTCGAAATAAAATAGTCTGTTATTCTGCGTACAAAAAAATCCTAGCTGCTGCTTGTAAACAGGACCTCCTCCTCTTTCTACACCCTTAAATGGGGAAAAGCTGAACAAAGGTTGAAAACGACTGTTCTAGAAGAATAACAACACACGTTACTGATTCGAATGACTTCATCTTTGCAGTGTGGAAAATGGTAGCTGCTGGCCAAAGTGGTTGGGAAATGTGTCACAATCGGATTGAAACCACTTCTGGTAAACACGTGCACACAGGAGCATTGGCAAAACTTTCCACCCAAATATACCGCACATTCCGCACCGTAGGTGTGTGGGGGGTGTTTGCGGCTTGATCAATAAACCCGAACTATAAACGCCTACAGCAGCACCCCACATCTCGAAACGGTGAGTATTCCGGCGTGAGTCACGACAAGCAAGCTGTGTCGCCAAAACCGCGATGGTGTTTTTCCATTTGCCCCGGTATGAGCCGGCGCGCGATCAAGAAAGTGGAAATGTTTTTGTTGGGCGATGGGCAATACACACACACACGTGTGCATCGAGAGTGCACGCATAGCCGACCTTCGGGCCCGAAGGGAAAGAATGGCAAACACACATTCCAATCATCCCCCCTCGTAGTACAATGCCAACGTCCACGAAAAAAAAAAAAACATTTCTTCCCCAGTGCATTTTCCCCGAACAGTTCGATCGCCAACCAAACGGGCTGCATTACTAACAAACGAGGGGAGCTGGGGGAGCTAGTAAACCGCCGCCCGATTATAATTAGATTCCATCGCGTTCCCTGGGTTCAAGTACACGCGCGCGCGCGCGCTCGCTCGCGCTCACTTTGGCCACTCCAGTTTGTGCGGGGGACAGCAGTGGGCAGTCCGATACTTCCAATGTCAATTAATGCCGGCATTGGCCAAACAGGCAGCACGCATCAGGCGCACGGGCCCGACCGGGCGGGAATCGATCGGGTCAGGTTGCACACGGACGCGCACAGCGTAGTTGTATTGCGCCTCACCGTCGCGGTAATACATCAGTGGTTTTGCATATTTTCCAAATTTCAATTACAACAAATAAATAATGACTCGCGTTTAGCGTTTAGTCGCTCATCTAACAACCTGTGTGTGTGTGTGTGTGTGTGTGTGCACTCACAACGCTCATAGTGTAACCGAAAATAAACGATACGGTATGTGCGCACGTTTGAAGGTCCACAGCGCCGTCCAACCAACGGGCTTGAGAAAGAGGGCGAGAAACGCCGGGGATGGAAGTGGAGTTTTGTTGTTGTTGTTTTTTTTTTCTTCTACCCTTTAGAGCCATTAATAGAGATGTCGACTTTGCTTTAAGGCTAATTGTTTAACCTTTTTTTTTTATTAGCGACCTGCGGACGAGCTGTAAACGATTGTCGAGGAACGTTTTATGCAAGGCAGATGGAGAGATATGATGTACCATCAGCACGCGCGCCCAATTGTGTGTGTGTGCCTGTGGCAATAATGCTTAGCCACATTAGCGGCCGTTTTATTGTCAGCCTGAGGAGGCCAAGCGGTACTAGAGAATCAATAGGAATAGGACAAGCTATTGAACAAGGTATTGTATTAAACAGCATCATATAAAAATAAAAGATTGGTTCCTGCAATAATTCGTTCCATTATGAATGTGTGTAAATTGGCCATTTTTGTTAAATGCCGCCTTTAAACCATTGATAGTCGGCAGTTCTTCTTGTTCAAAATAACAAAAAATACGAAAAATCAAATTGAATGTCGCCAATTCCACACAAACCTGGGTGGTCGTAAAAGGAAACGTTCAGGGTTTTTATTGCATTGTGTGCACATAAAATTGTGGCCATTCGAAGGGTAAAGTTGGCATGTTTCACTACCTTTCATGTAACATGTATTATTTTACTGTTTATTTTCCAGAGAGGCATAACTTTCGCATAAAAAGAAAGCACAAGCAGCGTAAATATTCACTTTCTAGCCTGTATTCACTAGCTATTTTGGTTAAAGTTTAGACGCGTTAGAGCCGTGTTTCAATAGCTGTACATTTCTAAAGCTATAATAAGATTGAGTGAAAACTGTCATTTTGAAAACAAAACAAAAATCGCATATGTTTTCCGTGCTATATCTTCTACAGCTCATGTCTAGAAGGCAAAACAGGATTTTGATCATACTGTAGGATTGTCAACAAAACAAGCAATTCCAATGATCCAAATGATACTGAGTGCAAAAAGCGTAAAAGAAAATGCGAACCAGATTTCAGATAATGGCAAACATAAATTCAACTGCTTTTAGTTAATCCACAGATAAAAGTCTAACATGCGCATTCTCGAACGGTTTGCATTCTTCCAGGACAGTGTGTAAATTTGAAGACACATCGAATCCCTGACCTGACCTTCATATATTGACCCAATTTAGAACGTTGTGCCCTTTATTAGCCACTTAGGGCCACTCTTTACGCTCAGGCAGACAAACGGAACCCTCTAGCACAGAGATGTCAAACTGTTGGCCCGCGACCGCTTGAGCCAAAATTTATTTTGCATTTCTGCTTCTACCGTACATGTCACTCCATATACCAGACACCTGAATTTAAACAGATTTTCAACTTCACTAATTTCTCTACTAATTGACTAATTGCTAATTGAATTGATAGTTTAACATCCATAGTCAGAAAATCTTGTCAGTTTTTTTCCTCTTTCTTCTCCTCCATGTATGTTGTGTGCAAAAAAATAAGAATTCCAAAAGCGAATTATAGAACAAAAACCCACAAATCTAATTTATTTTCTGCAAGCGAGTATTGAATTCCGAACACACGCGTTCATCAACGCGTTTGGAAATTAGCTTTTGATAGGATGCTACGAATGATTTCAAGCTTTCCATGAGGCAGCACCGACTAGACAGGCGACTAGACTAGACTACAGGTGAGCTTATAGCTCTGATTTCAGTTGCCATAATAAAATGAGGTTCGCTCTTTAGTAAAACGTTTCTTAGATTAGTAACTGTTGACGACGTATTCCAATATGAAACGACAGGATAACTTTGAAGGTTAGTATGAAACGACAGGTTAACCGTTAACGATCCAATTTATGTATCTTATCGTTTCATATAAAGACTAGGTTGCGGGCCGTGCTACTATTTGCAGTAGTATTGTGGGCCGCGTGGTCGAATGCTTTTGGCATCGCTGCTCTAGCATCACCATTGGCCGGCGCCGTCCAAAAGTGCGTCAAGACACTACCGTCCACTACGCTTGCACGGCAATGGGCTAGGGACGGGAATGCATCTTCGCCCATCAGTGCCCCCTGTCAAGCGTGATGACGGCCAAAACACCCATCGGGAATCGGCACGGTACATGATGACAAATTCTAGACAGCAAAACAAATTCCACCCAAAAGACACACACACACACACACAGTTGGTTCGAGTGGCCACATCACATTGTCGTGACGAAAGAGGGGAGGAAGACACCTAAACCATTCTGGTCACTCCCATGTTTTCTTTTTCTTTTTCCACCAGGAGGGTCGTCGTCGTTCCGAACGTGTCGCGCCGCCATCAATGATGCGCTTGAGTAGTGTTGTGCTAGTTTTGGTGTTTTGTTTTTCAACGATGCAAAAAAACACACACACGCTCTTATTAGAAAGCGGGCGATAACGTTCGGGTGAGTATAGGGGGGAGGGGGAGGATGTTACCTCGCTCCTCTCAGAGCAATTCAAACGTCAGGTCGCGTTTCGTGACAAGCGGTGGCAAATAGATTACGTCCAATATAGAACTCGGCCGTAAAAAAGGCGCTAGATCTCCTCCCCCTCCCTTCCCCTCCTCGCACGTGCCTTCGGACGCGCGAGGACGGGTTTCGGGTAGGGATTATACCCAAAAACGGAGGGGGTGAAAAGGAGGGCAAGGTAAGATATATGGTCCAAGCGGGATCTTACGAAAAGAAGAAGAAAAAAAACATAAACACACACGCACACAACAACAAACTTGTTGGGATGATAATTTAAGTGATGCATCCACAATGTGTTATCTGACGTCTCCACGACACTCACGTAAAGGTGTATCTGTGTGTGGGTATGTTCAATGGTGGTCTCGGGTTGGGTTGGGGGACCGATGGCACCGTTTCCTGTTTTATCTTTCACTTTAGCAACTCCCGCCCGATGGCGTGATGTGCGTTACCTCACTGTGTCGTTGTGTGTATCTCGTTTCAAAACAATAGTGCGCACACACGAGGAGGATCTTCTCTCTGTTTGCTGCTGCTGTTGTTGTTGCTGTGTGCTTCTAACTAGAGTTGGGCAATTCCCCCCCCCCCCCCCCCCCCGTTCAAACTAATTTCGGACCCAGTTCCGAAGGGTATGTTTAATCCTACAAGCCAGAACCATCCAGAATCGTCCAGAATTGCCGAAAACGTCCAGAATCGCCGGAATCGTTGGAATCGTCCAGAATCGACCGTAATCGTAGTCGACCGATATCAGTTCTTGTGGGAAGACACATTTGATATATCTTTCACTTTCTCCGTCATTGCAACGCGCACCTCTGGCTGGTTGATAGAACCTCTTAGCACACCGACGAGCACAGATTTGTGTTGATGTAAAGCCTAAAGGCGATTTTGTCCAGAGATACGCGAATACGTACGACTTCAATAACATGCCGGTTATAGGTTCGATTTTGGTATGAATCAAGCCCACATATATGCAATGGATACACCAATAAGTCACAGATACATCACAGTTTAGTTAATCCAACAGTATGGTGTCAAGTGAACTGCGCCTTAGTTTGTGGTGGCAATTTTGGAATGTAGGTCAACTTTTTCTTTTGTCCATTTTCAGAGCAACGAAAGCAACGGAAAAATACAACGAAAATGACCAGATTAGCATTCCAGAAACTACCACCGAGTGATCGGAGTTCACTACCACTTGTACGCCGTAAAACGGGCAGGCCCTTTTGTTGCCAGTATACTAAGAGGCTCCAATCCAAACGCTCCAATCCAAAGGTATCAGTACCAGCGGTGCGCGGACAACGCAATGAGAAAGTGAAAGATATATTAAATGTGTCTTGGCACATTCACTAACATCGACTACGACTCCGGACGATTCCAAACAATTCTGGATGAATTTCACGACTCCGGATGATTCCCACGACTCGGAACAATTCCCGACGATTCCGGTGGAGCTAGCGATGTCTCTGGAGTCGGAATCGAAATCAACCCTGCCAGAACCAGAGCGGAACCGTGGGTGCGATCCGGAGTACTCATCTCTATTTCTAACTCGCGCAATACACACACTCTCACACTTGAGAGCACCACCGATAATGGAATTATCGAATTGATACCCCTTCGCACAAACCATCCCCTCCCCCTATCTCCCGCACAAAAAAAAGCGTTTCGCGCGCACACACACGTGGGCCACTTGACGGCGGCATTGTCACCCGACGCGTGGTTCTTCCCAAACCCCGAAGAGCAGCCGCTTTGCACGTTGCCGCTAAATGTGGCTTCGAAACGGTCTTAATCCCCACTGCCCTTCCCTTCCCTGCCTTCAGCCGCACCTTGCCGGTTGCCACCGGTGAGCACTGTCGGGCAGGATGATGCTCGCGCTCACTTTGCTTGGTTGAAGGTTGTTTACCACACAAGGGCGGTTTGTTTTTGTGATACAGAGAGTGCGCGAGCGCGCTCGCAGCGCGTACACCAGTGTGTGACACTGCACGCTTATCGTCTGTAGATATGTTTATCGTAAGATCGTAAGAGACACCGTGGGGGAGAAGAAACCTCGAAAGACACTGGCCCGCGCACCCCGTCCGAGAATTCACGTGATTTTGCCTGCACAAGGCTGGCGAAGAAGAGCTCCGAAGTCGAGTTCGCCGCAAGGCCCAAGTTTTGGGGCGCGTTCTGGCCACCACTGCCGCCAGAGTTCACAGCATCTACCTGACTCAAGGCCGATAGCTTCCAGCGCTTCCTAGAAGATCATTGGCCACACACACACACACACACACACACACACACACACACACACACACACGCTGCACAGGAACACTGAGACTAAACAAAAGAAAGCACGCCGAAAGGAAACGGAAATGACGTTTTGTTTGCAGTCACACAGAGAACGCACAACCGTTTGCATTGGCTACGTTTGCAGCTCAACCGTTTCAACACTTTCTACCAATACCGCGTAGTAAACAAACAGAACTGCAATCCCCGCCCGCGCGCGGAAAGTACACGTATGCTTCTCGCGCAATGCGAGAAAAACCGTTTCAAGTGCCGCTGCTGCTGTTGCTGCACGTCCTCGTAGCTTGTTGTGTGACAGTGAACTGAAAGGGCCGCGCGCGCCGTTTTGATTGCAGGCAGACCACAACAGAGCTGCTTGCTGCTGCTGCTGCTGCCGCTGGACCGTATACACGCCGGTCTCGGAAGTGGCTGCTGCGAAGCGTGGTGCGTGAGTGCGCGCGCGCACGCGCGCACACTCACACAAGCTCGCCGTCGTCGTTCGGCTTTCTTTCCGCAAGCGGCCCCGCGTGTGTGTGTACGCGGCGCGATCGATGCTGTTGCGGCTATAGTTGTTTGTACCGCGCGGCGATCCCCTGCGCTGCGTCGGTTTCGTTGCGCTTTAGCGTTTTAGCGCGCGGGCCTGACAAACATGTCGCGCTCGCTCGCTCACTCGCGTTCCGTAGATGCCGTCGGACTGGGAATTGTCGTGTGGAAGGATGAATTTGCTTTTGCGCTCCAGATAAAAGTGGCCTCAAATTTCCTCCCGTTGGGGGCGATCACGCACCGGGGCATCCATCAATACGGCCAGACGCACGCGTTTTGAAGTTCAGCGCAGGAAACGCACTAAACCGGATGACGATGCTATGGAGGAGGGATGTATCCCTCTGTTCACTATCTTAACGTATTACCGCCCTTCCCCAAGCCCGAGCTTTATCTTGAGTGCATCCCACTCTCAAGCCCACACACACCCAAACAGACACACACGCGCGCACCACTTCTCCTGGTAGTTTCTTGTGGCGTATTTAATCGAAATGGTGTTTTTTTTTCTTCTCTCCCTCGCGCTTCTTTCTTTCGAGTGGGTTTAACACCGCGCGATAAGCGCAATCGAACAGCAATTAGACGGTCAGATTAGATTACAGCCACGACACGCCATGGGAGGGGAATAAAAAAAAAAAGAATTAATCCATGAATTGAAATTATTAGCACGCAAAAGACACTCGGGGCAAAAGACACAAACGATTCCATCACTGTGAAAGCTGACAGATGGGAATGGTTTTGAAAAACAAAACAAAACAAAAACAACATCCAAAAATTTGGGTCAGGAACGGAACGGTTCCTCAGAAGAACCCGCACTTCATTGCTCAGGTGCGTTGGTCCTATTTCGCGCCTGAAGGGAGTTTTTTTAATGGCGTGCACGCGCCGTCTAACCTTCTGCGAGACTATCGGACCCGAGCCTGGGCGTTGCATCTTCACATTCTCACTAGAACGCCGCGCCAGCAGTAACACCGTTGCTCTTGATTTCTCTCTCTCACACACCCACACACTTTCGTTTTGTGCACCACACGAGGAGATGCAGCGTGCTGCATTGATGGAAGATTTTGTGCCTATTGTTGCTGTTTACTAGGATGCAGAAGGTGCAGCATTGCATGTCGGTGGTGCATCGTTCATCACCGGGACGACTTGGCATAACTTTCGTCACCGTCCCTCCTTGCCCCTTGAATTTGTCGTCGTGCTGTTTTCCAACTGCAGGTTTTGTTTGTAAACAAAGGGCACACACTAGTGTTGGATAAACCTGGTTCATATTCATGAATCTGAATGAATCTTTGCAATGATTCAATGAATCTGAATCTCTGTTGGAATGATTCATGAATCTCGAAGATTCGTGAATCTCTAAAGATTAGTGAATTTCAAATGTTCACGAATCTCAAAAGATGTACGAATCTCGAAATATTAATGAATCTCGAATGAATCATGAATCTAAAAAGATTCATATATCTCGAAAGATTTACGAATCTCTAGGGATTCAATACTCTCAAAATAATACATAGAGCTTGAACTTCTTTTTTATTTTCTTCTTGGCGTAGCAACTTACATAGGCTTTCGACATTTCTTGGCATGTTCAACACACCCGGATAGCTTGTTTTGCTGCGGGGAGCCGGTTCATGCAAGGTTTGAGCCCGCGATGGGCATGTTGTTAAGTCGTGCAAGCTTACTGTATCATTGGATCGTTCAAATTCAATATTTTTAAAATCATAAATCTCTAAAGATTTAAGGATTTTGGTAGATTAATGTATCTTACGAGGTTCCCGAATCCTTGGAGGTTCCCGAATCCTTGGAGATTCATGAATCTTTGGAGATTCCTGAATCCTTGGAGATTCCTGAATCCTTGGAGATTCCTGAATCCTTGGAGATTCCTGAATCCTTGGAGATTCCTGAATCCTTGGAGATTC
>KB666522.1:150823-161629 GCA_000349065.1 Anopheles quadriannulatus | reverse complement strand
ATGACGGGCATGTTGTTACGTCGTACGAGTTGACGACTGTACCACCAGACCGGCCCAAAGTACAAGTAATTAAATATTTTTACCACTTACAGAAGATTATTCGCATCTTTAGAAATCATTGCAACTATAATCAGTTCTTTAATTTTTTCACAACATTTTAATACGCTGTGTACAAAATATACATTTTTCCCTTTTAATATGCAGCACCAATACATGGTTAGTTGTCGTCCAACGGTCGATTCCATGCTACTTCACGATTCTGTGACTCTACCACAGTATTTCCCACACTACGTATTAATTAACATGGCGAGGAAGCGGGTGGAGGACTTGCGGATCATTTTACCGACAACGTGTTGATTGAGCTTGTTTGGCTGGATGGACACCGTGCATTGTAAGTGGGCAAACGAGCATGAATAATAATTGGAAATTATGTTTATCGGATAGTTACGGGTAACGAAACAACAAGCCGCTATGTACATAGTCGATGTGGGATGAAATTTCGGTTGTGCCCAGGGAGGTGTTAACGGGTGAACATTCACTTGAAGGGTGTGAGTGGCCGGCTTTGTCCCAGTTCTTGAAGGCCAATGTCAAACGTCAATTAAGCTTGGGCGCGAGTACAAAGAGAGACGCCAAATGGGATGTGGTTTACGGGGTAAATTTCCCAGGTAAAAGCCTACAACAACAGGCGGTGTTACTTTTTCGTGCTTAACCACAATAGCCGTAGCTGTATTAACTGTATCATTTACCTTTATTATGACAAATTTACTAATGCTAATTTATGGCTCTCCCCAACAGATCCACTGCAATTCTTATCAAATTAGAAATCAGTAGGTAACTATTAATTATTCTGAAAAACGTATTATTTTGATAGTTTAGAAATGGTTCGTTTATGTGAAATGTGTTGGCTCTATAATTGATTATCCTTTAACTAATCTCATGGCATAAAGCTGTTATCTCAATTAGTTTTAAAATATATCGTATATTAAGTTTTTATGGTACATAATTGTAATTTAATAATAAGTTTTTTTTTATTAGGTCGGTAATGCTGAACTCCGAGTTAATTTTATTCGCAATCGAGCGATCGAGAACAAAAGGATCACAAGTGTTTGCTTAGTAAGGATTTTGTCTGCAGTTAATACAATTTTACCAGCGATTTAACAGCGGATTTGGAGGCCTATTCATTTATTTTATTTTTTCATATCCAACGCTCACAAGCCATCCTCAGTGCAGCCACCAGTGTGGTCAGCCGATGTATAAATGTAATCCGTTTAAACATACTTTTACCGTTCCATCCCGCTTCCTATCGTCAGCAATCATCCACTGATCATTTATCGTTTGCGACTCGCATTGGATTTCTTTCCATTGTGCAACGCACCGTTCTATAAATCGGATTTCATGAATAATCCTCACCCACAGCTATTATTGCTCATTTCAGGAATTTTATTGTTGTTTAACGTGCTGTTCGAAACGCATCATCATTATTCGTAGCATAAAGTCAAGCACACGCACCAGTAGCAATAGGGTTGCAATGTTGTGCTTAGTGTGTTTATGTTGGTTCACTTTTTTATGAAGTTGTTTAAATTATTATAATTATTGTTTTTATTTGGGAGTTGATGTGTCAGTTGTTTAAATTGATCAATTCCTCTATTTAACTACACCGTGAAGAGCCGTAACGTGAATGGAGCTGATAATAGAGAGAGATGAATCGCAATTTCGCAATGCAACACACGACTGTTGAACTGCTCTTATTAAATATTGCTTTACAGTAATGACCATTTACACATTCACTTGTGATAAAGAGCGTGCCCGACAAGAGGTGCAAAAAACTATGAACGAACACAAATTGTTACCTCTACTGAAACAGAACAAATACCGTTTGCTATCCCAAGGGACTCAAATCTCTATTAATCAGCTTTACTTTACCACTTTGAAGTGGCAGTCAACGCAGAACAAACGAAATAAAAAAAAAACAGGCAACCTCAAACCAGCTACATACTAGCATTCGTTTATACTTAGCAAAACAATGCATAGCAACACGGCACAAATGACGACTTTATCCTTTTATCATCTTTTTATCTTTTTTTATGATGTTTTGTAGTGTATCGTGGATCCCGGGGTAATATGCACCAAATAATGAATTTGTTAATGGCATCTGCTAGCGATTGTTGATTTCATGATATCTTTGAGGTGCATTATAGCATCTAGTTAGAAACTGTTGCGATTTTTACTTAAAAACCGATAAATTTATCATTTTCTAAGAAACCCCTTTTAAACCCAATTTTTATCTGATTGAGGTAAAATGCACCATTCCATCAGGGATTAAAGCACTGCATAAAGGGAAAAACGCACCAATAAAGTGAAGTTAAATTAATCAATGCCAATTACGGGATAAGGTTACTTGATTTTTTTTTGAGTTTGGTTATACATTAGTTGGTACTTCAATAGTTGGGTTATCATCCAGCCAACAAGGTAGCTTTGCCTGCAAGAAACACCAGCATGGTTGTCCTTGGAGTGATACAACATCCCCCTTGCTGAAATCAGCTCGGTTCACAAAGGTTTACGAAGAAAACAAAATGCACATCCACTAGTTGGCACGCAATATAAACCAGTAAGACCATGCTGTATAAAAAAGCTCATTTTAGTTACTCATCATGTTTTCTAGCAGGATTTGCAATTTGCCCCAGTTCATAAATGTCTCTGCAGTTTGAAGTTCTGATATTACACGTAACGATAAAAAAACGATTTTTGCGCTTGTTATTGCTTTATTCAATTTATTTGTAACCAAAATTACATCAGAACGTGTCCGAACTGTTGAAGTTCTTGTTTTGTTAATATTTTGCCTTTATGTGCATATACTGTATAACTCACATGAATGACAGAGCAAACTAAACTGTTGATTTTATTTTTTTGCAACCAAAACACGTGTTTCATAGAAATCAGAAAACGTGCGTTTTGTCCCAAAGGTGCATAATGCCCCAGCAGCCTTTATGCACCATAATATCTGGCATTTGCTGGAGAATAAAAACTTCAAAGCACGAAATCAGAAACATTCTTTAAGTGATATTATTTCTTTATATTCACAATGATTCTATTTAATTGAAAAACATGATATTTAACTCAAATTTCTATATCCATTTTTGTTTTATTCAATTTTAAAACTTTGATTTGCCCATACTTTACCCTCCAAAAATCATATACCACTGAGATAGGTGCAAACACACCCATCTACCCTGTCACACACACACACTTACACAAACGCTGTAACGGGCAGATTACATTAAATGGCCGTGTCATCTGGGAATATTACGTTTCAGTGCGTAGTTCGCCGCATTCCATCAATCCAATGTGAGTACATGCTTCGTCTTGGAAAATTAACTTCCAGCCTACTGGGAAATGATAAGTTGACGATCACAAAATCACGCACCATGGCGTTAGTGTTTCGCTGGTTTGACAACCATGCACCAGGCTCCGTATTCTGCCTATTAATCTTTAACTTCTTTTTCACCCAAAAAAGCTTATCAAACAAACCCACCGACCCCAAATATGTCTCCAAGTCCAAATCGATACAGTACGACGTAGGGGGAGGGGTTGGGGGGAGGGATAGTAAAGATCGATCATTGCTGTCTACTGTCGTTTTGGTTGGATGCGGCAGCGTGTTTTGCACAATCGATCGAACTTTTACTTTGCTCTGCACGAAACGGAGATAAACAAATGAGATAGAGTATTCAACACTTGTTGATGATACACAAGTGAAATCAACCGCAACGACGATGGACAATCACTCGCTGTGTGTCACTCTTCATTTCCCCAAAGAGTTAGCGGAGAATGCTGCGCCTCTGTGCTACCGTGTTCGTTTCAACCAAAATGAATCGATGGATGAATGGGTGCTTTCTCCTACTGTTAGGATACATGAAATGAACCGATGGATGAACCATGAACAGGGGAAGTGTTCAACGTGGTACATTCATCCCCCTTTAAAGCAGCCACCCCTGCGAATAAACATCTTCGAAAATTAGGGGAAAGCACTTGAAAGCGGGGTATAACAAACATGGGGTTGATGAACCATGCTGTGGTGTTCATTCATTATCCTGCCATCGGAATCGCATACAAATAAACCAACCCCCTGAACTGAAGTGAACCCATTTTTCTCCTTACGATAAATGAACAGCCTGGGGAATAGAATCGAAAGGAGAACAACTACACGAACAAACGCTGCAACAGGGATGGTTTACATTGATAACCAGATATGCTACCATCAGTCGCGCCACAGCATCACAGCATTATACAGAGCATTTTACAGAAACAGTTCACAATATGTTGGATATGCATGTTTGTGATGAAAACACACATACGAATTTTATAAAGGCGAATATTTATAAAAAGTATTCATAAAGTAGAAGAAAAAACGGGAAATTAATAAATGTTCCACCTTGTACGCGCACAACAACTGTCAGCTGTTTTACGAGAATTAGCCCCAATTAGGAAACAAACACAGTTTTGGCTGATTATTTCGGCATGCACTCGTTGAAAAAGTAAATGTTATTCCCACCGGACAGAGGTAGTATGCAAACACGCTTAGTTTTACGTTTTATTTTCGAATCACTTTGTAAAATGCTACAGTACAATACAACGATTCCTCCTCATTCGAATAGCAGTGGCAACGAAAGCGCGAGCTCGCGCCTAAATTTGTCTCACTCTTTTGTTCTTTTTTTCTGACTGTTTTGCTGCTGGGCTTTTGGTTCTGGTTTTATTTAATGTCCTGTTCATGCTACAATGATTTCATTGATTAGTACTTTATCGTTTGCTTGGCTCGCAAGCTGCGTCACAAGGCATTAGGCCGCCAATTGTCACCATCCATAAATAATACTAAAACACAGACAGCCGCACTCACAGCAATCCTCCCGCTGATGGATGGATGGATGGATGAATGGATAAATTATTAAAATGGAATTCGGAACGTTCGCCAAGCAGCGGACTTTATGCAAAAAAATGACCACACCGCTTCACTTCAACATTATTATCACACAATACCGTCCCTGCTGCGCTGCTTCTCGCAAACGGTTTTTTTGGTGTTCCGTGTGACATGTTTCCAGTGAAACGTGGTTCGTTTCGAATACATTTGACTTTTCCAGTTCGGGTTTGATCCTCACTTAAAATCACATTACACGGGCGAATGGATATCGGTGATGGGGTCTCGCAATTCGCGTTAAATTCGTCGTAAAAATCGCACCAGCAGACAAAGCGGGCTAAATCAATTGGTTTTCTTTGCTGTTGTACCAGTGCCTTGAAAGATGGCTTCAGACAAAAAAAAACAACGGAAACTGACGGAAAATGACGGAAGATAACGACACAGCAGGACGGAAAGAGGACACGGATTATGGTGGATAATCAAACCGGTTCGGTTCCTGAGTGTCACGGTAAAATGGAATCAAATTTGCATGCAAAAGCCTTCATCGTCGTGTAAGCCCGGCCCCGGTCCGGTGTGTTCCAGGCGGATCGACCCAAACCGAGAGCCGGCATTTCAACAGCAACAAGCGACCATCCACAAACATTGCAATACCAGCTCCCTAGCGTCGTTTGCCCCGTTAGTTTGCCTACAGTGTCGTAATGATGTCAACGGTGTCTTTGAACGGATTGGTCGGTGCCAATACAGGCGGCGGCGGTGGTGGTAGATTGCTGCTGCCCTGTGCAGTGGAACCGGCTAACAAGCCCGCTGCGTTGCCCGGTGCTCCTGAATGGCCATTTCCGGTTCCGCCGTTCCCTGGACCGGTGCTGGGGCCCGTACCAATTACTGCTGGAATTGTCGTCATCGTTGTAACGGTCGAGGAGCTGGAACTTGTGTTAGCTTTCATGCTGATTTCCATGTTGGATAGCGCTGACGACACGTGCAGCAGGTTCTCCATGAGAATTTGATAGATTTCACTCAGCTCGAGCTCCGAACGTGAAACAATGAACACATCTATGATAAGGGGAATAGAATAAAAAGCGAATATTAAGCGGATATACCGGTTTGAAGGACCAGATTATAATCAGTGGAGTATTTTTGTTTGTATTACAGGGTTTAGTGTATTACCAGTTTACCAAATACCAATAGTTTACCAATAGTTTACCAATACAACTGTCCACTAGTGATGGAACATTTTCAACAACAAAAACATGAATGGAACGAAATTAAGTGTTTTTCAACCGTTCCGACCCAATCTACGTTTCCAACTTAACATACCGTTTCGACCGAACCAACCATTCGAACCTACCATTGCGATCGAACCTACCATTCTGAGTGAATCTACTGTTCCGACCGATCCTACCGTTCTGGCCGAATATACCGTTCAGACCGAACCTACCGTTCGTATTGCACATATCGTTCTGACTGAGCCTACCGTACCGACTGAATCTAGCCTTCCGACAGAACCGACCGTTCCAACTGAACCTACTATTCCGACTGAACCTGCCGTTCTGACTGAACCTACTGAACCTGCCGTACTGTCTGAACCTACCGTTCCAGCGAACCTACCGTGCCAGCGAACCTACCAGGTTCACAATTTGACTCATATTCCGATTTAAATAACGAAACGAACCTACGCGTATCACTACTACTACTATGATCCCTCCGTGAATAGACAACACAGCCCCATGGTGTGCTTGGTAAGCTATGATGGATATTCAAAGATACAATTGTTTTAAACTAGTAGGCAGTTGTTTATTAACCTTTCAATCCCTATACTGAGCTTCCCCGCATACTTAGTACAGTCGTCAAGTAGTACGACATAACAGCATGTCTGTTAAGGGTTCAAAACTCGTATGGCTCGAGCTTTCCCCCTAAAAAGGCATTTTCAAGGAAAAATTGCAATATTATTTTTTTCTATCTAAGGGAAAAATAGCACAACCTCCAGACACTCAACTCTCAGAATATCTTCGACTACATTTATCTTACTCACAACAACATTGCATTCTGCGGCCTGCGACGGTGAAGCGAAAGTAGGACCAAGACCGTCCTCGTTAAATTTGCCATACTCTGTGCACTGTTTGCAATTGCAACGGACTGACACATGATTGTGCATGATTTAAGGGCCTGTTGATAGGTTGAAGTCTCGAACCAATTGGTTGCTGTACTGAGTGCTTTATCAGCGCAACCAACCATGTAAATGAAGCAATAAACTACACCATAAAGCTTCGAAGTAATACATTTATGAATGAATGCAAACACTTCAACCGGGTCGGTTAATGTTGAAAAATATATGTTTTGCTGCTGATTTTAAAATAGGTTCAGTTTGTGTACTTAAAAAAGTAACATTTGCCATCGTGTTTCAACGCTCTACACACAAATGTTTATAAGTTCATCAGCTTCAAAGAGACTTAAAGTTTTTTTTTCTTAACATTGTGTAACGCTATCGTACTTCAGCGTAAAAGCAAACTTCTGTAAACGTATCACAATAACACACACACTTTGCCCCAAAAGAACGCTTTTGGCTTTTATGGATGTTTTTTGCAACGGTCAGCAACTGTAAGGGTAGGTTTTTATTTTATTTTTACTGTGGTCGTAGCCCCGAACACGACACCATCAATAATGTCGTTACGGGTTGTCCTACTGCTGGCGATCACAAATCTATTACTTTACGTTCTTGGTCCAAATCGAACGGGTGCATTTTATTGGATTTCAACTATGTCCAGAAAGGTAATAGTGTTTAATAATGTTTCAAAATGTGTGCGCGATTCAGAAGAGAACAATTTTGACACAGTAAGAAAAAATCGTTTAAAAAATGAGAAATAGTTGTCGCTGATACTGCTGCAAAAGCAAACAGTCATTATATGGTTATTGGGGTAACATATTTAATCTTAAAAATCCTCCAAATATTAAAAAAAACAGAAACAAAAACCAACAAAAACAAATAATTTCGATTCCCATGATCATTTCATCCCTTTAATGCTTACCATTTCTATCCTTCGTCAGCCGGTGAGCGTAAACGTTCAATATGATCGATAAATCATCGACGGGTTTAAATTCCGTGCCAAGATTGGCGAACAGACCATCGCCAACGCCACCGCCACCAGTAATGCTGCAGTTACCGCCACCCGAGGTGAACATCATGCCACCGACACCGCTGCCACCGCCACTACTACCGCTGGCGCCGCCAGAAAGGTTGTAATTCGATGCAGAATGATTCGACATTTGTTTGTGCTGTTTTACGTGATTTATCGCCGCTGACCACCTATGCGAATGGGGAAAAGCAACAGAAATCACCCACACGGGGGTGTATGAAAATATCATCAATAAATATTACCATTTTACCATCGTAAGCAACTAATAATATCGAATATCACGCAACACGCCAGTGTGGCACGCGTCCGGTAATATTATTACGACATTCTCTACATACCAAGATAAGGCTAGCAAAACCTTAATTACAGCAATTACTACTTACCGCTGATTGTCGATCAGCTCGACCAAGATGTTTTCAAACTCGCTGTTATTCATTGGCAAACCCGGGGAAGGGGTGGGTGTGTTTTCTCCCTCGGTCGAGGTCGATGTATCCAGCGATTCCATCTCAGCGTCGTCTATGCAGCGCAGCAGCGCACCCCGTACGGACAGGTACAGGTTGGACAGATCTTGCATCTGTTCATTTTGTCGCAGATTTTGTACTACGCTGATTGCGATCTTATGGTCCGATTCGATCAACAGCAGCAACTGGAACATTAGCTTGTACAGCCCGCGTCCCAGATCGAGCAGCAGCTCCGCCGTGGCCGGGTCGGTGGAGGTGGACAGCGAAACAACTGCGCTGGAGCCTCCGGTTCCTTCATTGGCCGAGTCAATGTCGGACGTGAACAGTGCCAATTTGCAAGACGTTTTCACCTCGTCCAAACTGTCCAGCACCGTCTCTTTGCGGTCGAAGAACGTTTCCAGGTGCTCCTGCACCTCCAGCACACCGTAGCGGAGATTCTCGAACAGACGGGGCGTGGTCGCCAGGCTCTGATGATACCAGATCTTCGGTGGATCACCGCGTGTGGCCAGCAGGTCCGATAGTACCGATATGCGATGGCCCAGCTGTACTCCGCACCCGGTAAAGTATCGCATACACTCCTTGGAAATTGCAATCGAGCGCACCGTCAGCTCTTTGATTAGGCGGAACATTTGGTTGAGCAGATCGGGCGCATGGGATGAGGGCTGGTTCACGAGTAGCCCCACCAGATTGCGTCGCCACACGTCCACACTTTCATCCCTTATCGGACCAGTGCGGAATGGGTGCATACCCGGCAGGTGGGGTGACGCATTGCACGGCGTAATGTCACCGAGATCGCCAGCACTCGAACCACTCGTATCGCTGCGCGACACCGAATCCCGCCGATGGCGCCGCTCCCGCAGGCTCAGGCTCGTTGGAGGGCCGCTCAGGTAGGCTGCCTTCGTAAAGATTGGGCGCGGCTCTTCGTCCAGCGGCGATTCCGATTCAACCTCCTCGTCCGAAGAATCGTCAGCATTGGGCCGCTTCCTGCGATTGAACACGGGCGTCTTCTCGCTCAGGCTTTCGTCGATATTGGTGTGTGATGCGCGGACACCGGCGGCCGACAGGGAGTGAGGCTCATTTTCACCCTCGGAGAGCGGGCGACGGCGCACGCCCCAGTTGAAGTTGTCCGTCGATTCGCCCTCTATGCTTTCGCTCTCGTACTCGAGGAAGTCAAAGTCCTTAAACACTCCAAAGTCGGGCGCACCGTCGTCGCGTTTCGAACCACCGCTCAGATCCTGCTGAGCACCGGAGGTTTCGTCCGTACTGGAAGCGGCGGACGATTGGCGTTCCAGCAGATCGGATGATTGGCTGAAGATGACCTGTGGAACAAGGCATGGAAACAGTTAATGTACGTAACTATACGAACCATATTACGCATATAGACACAATTACAGAACAGTGTACAGTCGTGAGCCAGTGGTAGATACATCAAGTGTCTAATAGGTATTACACCAACGATTGGTGTAATGCGCTTGTGCGGAGGTGCGGAATAATTACTACAAAAATAGCGTAATAACATGTACTGGCATTTTAACACCTGTAGCAGCTGTTCGTACTACGTGGCATAAGCTGTTTCGTGAGCGCTCTAACAGATTTATGTTCACTTTAATCTCCAATCTTTCATCTTGAAACCCTGAAAACCTTTATACCTAAACATCAGCTAGCAATTATTGGGTCTTGTAATCTATAAAATCTACTATATTCTATAAAATATTTTAAATTAATTGTTTTGTGCGACGTAATTGTAGCAGCACTGACGGTGATTCCGTGAACAACAAAGGTGCATGATTACAAAACGAGATTCATCAAATTGTTATTGTGGGCGCGAGCAGAATACAATACAGCGCATTCTGATTGGAATCTCGGCATCATCTACCCTATATACAAGAATCCGAATTTTCATCATGGCCCAGATCATAGCGAAGATGACAGAATACAGAAATAACACTAATAATATAGACATCATTGGTATGTGGTTCTCCTATGTAACTGAAGCTTAACTAGGGATCGAGCAGACTGAAAGCAGTTCACCTCAAAGAAGCTATCACGACGGAAGAAGCTGGGACTATATTGTGTATGAAGCACTTTACAGTACCTTAATAAAACTAGTACCAGTAGTGTCATACGCCCATGAAACATAGACACTGCCTACACTAGACGAAATCCTCTTAGCAACGTTCGAGAGGAAGATGCTCAGCAGCATTTTTGGACCTGTATGTGTGGCAGTGGAATCCCGGCCAAACTGATAAGGTTAGTTAGAATGACTATGACCAACGTCATTTGCCAGGTGAGGGTGGATGGAAAA
>KB666522.1:118025-150025 GCA_000349065.1 Anopheles quadriannulatus | reverse complement strand
GCGGTTTCGGACACTCCTGAGGCAGGCCAAGACCGCAAAGCGGTTTTAGCGCCGGATAAGTAAGTAAGTAAGTAAGTATGTGTAGCAGGACAATGGAGGAGCCGATATAACGACGAACTGTACGAGATGTACTAGTGATGTGCTCTTTGTAGCGGACTCGTTGCACCAACGGGTCGGAGTCGCTTATGCTTTCTGGCACCTAGCGGAGTCGTTGCCCGTACTGAAATCGAAAGCTCTTTGTTTGACCGATTCATCAATATCACCCAACAGCTAAAACCGTGTTTGCCCGTGCTGCTGGTTTTATTTTCATTTGAAAAATGATTTTTACCGCCAGCTTTTTCCAGCCCTCAGTTACTGAAAGCGTGGCTGTGATGCCATATTCGTCTGAGGAAAAATATTGTCTTATTATCCTCTTTCCAAAACTTTTTCATACGTCATAAAGCAAAAATCCGTTCTGTCCGATGTAACCGTTGTTGACAGCGTCATAAATTTTGGCGAATCTTAAAAACTTTTCGGATGTGATAATTTTTAGCCGTATCTATCTCGTTCCGTACTCTTTTGCCTCACATAGCCGCCGCCGTGTCAAACAGGCCGTGCAAAAAAAAACAAGCTTCCTCCCCAATCAAATCTAAGGGGCAATAAACAAACAAGCAAAAAAAGTAATACCTAATCCTCACTCTTTTCTATTCGCACATTTCCACAACATTAGCGAAAATTTTGCAAGTTGTCAGGTTGTCCTGTGAAGCAAAAAAAGGCACAAAACTTGTCACACTCAAAACCAGTCCTCAAACAGAAAGAGAGAGAGAGAGAAAGAGAGAGAGAAAGAGAGAGAGAGAGAGAGAAAGAGAGAGAGAAAGGCACATTCAAAAAGCATCATCATCTTTCGCCATATACGTACACTCCCATTGTACTTTTGCTGGGGTTCCACACGGGTTTCTTTCAACCCAGTGAACCGTAACTGTGGCAATATCTTTTCCATACCGTCCCAATGACTGTTCGTGGCCTGGTACCGGAGCCCAGCAGGAGGGGGAAAGCAATGGAGAGGACGAATAATTTAAGACCTTTGGCCTGTCAAAGCTTGCAACTTTACCGACTAAACTGAGGGGAACTTAGGGGAACAATGCAGGAATCTTAAAGACGTAAATGAAATTCTGCCCCAAATATATCTGTCAGCTTTCGCAAGCAAAACTACCGATTTGCAACGTTCAATTTGTC
This sequence comes from Anopheles quadriannulatus, assembly GCA_000349065.1. NCBI lineage: Eukaryota > Metazoa > Arthropoda > Insecta > Diptera > Culicidae > Anopheles > Anopheles quadriannulatus. The sequence goes on along the minus strand of KB666522.1, from coordinate 148,810 downwards.
CCGGAAGGAGGATTCAAACTTTCTCTAACCATTTCGCACCCGATCCAAGGTAGGGCTTTGTGGTACGGAAAGATGTACTTTTTCGACCGTACAACAACCGTATGCGCCGCCCCGTCATCGGGGTGCAGCAGCATGCAGCAGTCCTTGTGTCGATGTGAGAGTTTAGCTCCCATAAATCTCCAGTTATTGGATAGTGTGCCGCCATTCGGTTGAACAGTTCCAATCCGAATGTCGAATCAATCTTTTGCAGCCATCGTAAAAAAAACGAAACATACATTTTCACCGACCGACCGACCGACCGACTCTTTCCAACTAGCCGCCACTAGTGTGACTTTCGAATTGGGGTAGCAGAAACGCTCTTTCACCCCATCAGCCATTTATTATCCTTGTTTCAATCATGCCCAAACCGAACAACTGTTCCGTACCTCGGCCACTCAATTAACGTCGAATGAGTGCTTTTTCAAGCAGAAGCGTGTGCTATAAGCTGTCTAACGTGCCACCAAACCAACCAACCAACCAGCCAGCCAGCCAACGCAAATGATTCACACTTAGCTGGGCAGCTTAGAACTGTGCGCGGATGGCTGCGGTTTGCGGCACATTGCTCTTGTTGATGCCCTGACCGACCGATGGCGGTGGTTGCTTTGTTACGCAAAATTTGATTGCTTTCAAATCACACCATTTGTCAAAATGACGTACTCTGCCGCGAGAAAGCACTTTTGGTGCGTTATTCTTGCGTAAAAATTCCTTCAGCAGTAGCTGGCGCAAAGCAGCTTTAGCGAAGAACGTGGCCAGCCGATATTTTTGCCTGTTTACAGTCCAATGAGCGATCGGAGAACAATTTCGCTCATACTTTCTTCTACCACAATTGCTCCAACGGTTGCAATTTATTTCAATTATTCTTTAGAAAATATAAATACATGAACGTGAGGCCTTTAGACTTATGCTACACCTCCCAGCGCGGACATGAAAGTGCTTGATAAGTGTGTTGTTCTGTCAAAAGGGATTCTGTGCATCACAGTCCCACAACACACATTGTCAAACAATCGATACTGCCGTCACACGAACAAAGGAACTCTTACAATGACTTGAAACCCTATTGTCACCTCTTCCCGATCTCAAACAATAGCTGCTCTGGAAGGTATTTACGAAAATATACCGCAAACGGGATGCGTTAGCCAAAAGAAGAGCTACCTAATCACCGTTGTGACATATTCATTGCTAAAAAAATCGACAGTTATTTATAGCGAGATCCTATTTCAATCTTTGCACCATAGTAAATGTTCCTTCCTTTTTTGTTTTTCCACTCCATTATGCGCTTTGTTTGAATGTACTTGTACATTTACAATATTTTTAAAACAATTTTCAGTTGTATTTTTTGTGCTCGTTTCGAATGCATTCTTGTGTACAAGATAAGAGCTCATGAGTTCAGTAACGGGTTTACCGGTAAGTGGTCAGGGATTGTAAGTACTTCACATATTTTAGTGACAAGGGGTCACCATATTACAGGATTTTTTAGGGGTTCACATAATTTTGGGACCCTTGCTTGATTCTTTCTAAAGTGAACTGGACTCTTCGGCACCCTTTTTGGACAGGCTAATTTGAAATCTAATAGAAATTTCCAATGTGTCTTGTCCAAAAAGGATGCCCCGTAGGGTTCCCTTCCCATCACGTAAAGTACACTTTCCATAGGAAAGAATCAAGAAATTTATATTAAATCTAATTTAAAGAAGAACAATGTGATCTTCAACTCTTTCTTTATGATCAAATTACACACAATACGTATTATAATTAACGTTAATTTCACTCTGTAATAAGTTGTGTGCAAGATGAAATTTGAATATGAAATTCATGAAATTGGCCAAAAATATGCAAAATGTATCATTTTGTAATAAAAAATTACATTGCAATTAGTTGGGGAATTTAGTATCCTTTCATTTTGTATCTTATATCATCATCAAATCGTAATCTTTCACTTTCACTCAAATGTTGAAATGAAATTGTATCAAATTTGCTTCAAAGTTATTCGAGCAAAATAGTGTCCAGACTTAATGTATAAATTGTCAAATGCATCTTTTCATTAACTATGTTTTCGTATCATTTGCATAAAAAATGTATTCCTTTAAGCAACTGTGTGTATGTGTTTTTCGCTTTCCTTTACTTCTTTCTCAAATCCCTATTAAAACAACGAACAACTAACTAGCGGACACACTTCCACCGTACAGGATCCATTATGCATGGCGACTTCATCACTCATCCCACCATAAGTCCCCATTGCTCTTTCAACGCCGTTCTATTCCCAACGTTTCGCGGAACTTTTGCCAAAGATGGTCAATTTTTGTTTTTTGTTTGTTTGCAGCGTATTCTAATATCTCGATCAAACATTTTTCAACGAATCAACAACAAAATTTGCTTCAAAGCCTGTTGGTTAGGGCCATGGATGGCATGGTTGTCGTTTTGGGCAATGGCGTATGACGAGAATGGGATGTTTGGCGTTTGATTGAGTTATATAGATTTTTGGCCAAGTGCTCTGAAAAACATCGTCTACACCAAACATGCAAAACACCTACACAACGAAGGTTTTTTTTCTTTTTCTTTCCGCCCCCATATCTTCAATAGGACTGGAACTCATAACACTGGAAAATCCGATTGTGTCAAGTATTCGAGCTCAGTTTTCCAGCACACACGTTTCTCCGAATAGCCGGAACGACACGAAACTAAGACATTACTAACCTCAAAGGCAGCATTTTTGAGCGGCTCAAAGTTACAAAAGAAACAAATGAACACACAAGCAATAATGTTTCATTGTTCCTTGAAGCATCCATTTTTCGCGCACCGTGGATACACACCACTGCTAGTAGTAGTACTCGGAACGAGGCATTACGGCATGGCGTTCGTCATAGTGAAGAGATGGTTTCGCAATGAAATAGGTGAAATCATTTTCACCAACACCCGGCGCCACCGGATGTGTATATGAGTGTACACGTGGTGCTCTTTTACAAGCACGGTTTACATATTTCTTCCTTTTTTGTTTGACAAATGTGCCTTTTCATGATGCTCGAGCTCCGTGTATAATACATTTCATTTGAAGCTATTTATCGGCAATCTGGAATCTAGGGGGCGCGGTGTGGTGGTGGTGTTGGAAGAGGCACCAGTTCACAGCAGCACATTTTTTCAGTATTAGTACAGGTATTGCAGATTTTTTTGGCGTAACTACCTACGCACGCGTGTCGCTCAATACAGGTTCTTGCGAGACGTATTAGAATTACGTAGTAGAGATGGGTAAATACCATTTTTTCCGGTCCGACTCCGGTACCCATCGGAGTCGGACTCAAAGTTAATATGGACTTTTTTTTGGGGAGGAGAGGGGGGGGGTGTGAACTCCGAACTCATCGACTACGATAACGCATCAGTCCGGATAAGTCCAGATTAGTCCAGATCAGTACGGAAGGGCCTGGAATAGGCATGAGACAATTAAGCGAGACCTATGCCGCGCACTCAGTTCACTAAAGTGTGCAGTTGATCGCCGGGCGCGAAAAACTGAACGGGTCAGTGTTTAACTTTTGGTTCTGGTCGCTAGTGATTTCCATATTTCATATGGAGTTTGCTGCATTAAATCATTTATCGAAATGGTTTTATGACGTTTTGGTCAGTATTTTGAGAAAATCTGTGATTTTCGGTAAGATAAATGAAAAATCGTTAGTTTTAGGATGATCATCTGTGAATCGGTAGGCATATAAAAAAAATCGGTATGAATACAGTTAAATCGGTATTCCTGGTCACTCTGCACACCGTTCCGTCAAACTATCCATACAAAAAGAAACGGTACGGTACGCTAGCCCAAAACATGTAGAGGCCCAATAAGACTCGTCGTCCATACCCATCCGGACTGATCCGCACTGATCCGAAATCGAATCCGGTTATGATCCGGAGCCGGATTCATATTTTGCGCACCGGAGTCGGGGAGTTAATCCATGAGACTCTGCTCCGAATTACCCATCACTACTACGCAGTCGGACGTCACAGTCAAGTCGTCCTTGCTACGGGAGAATGGTACGGTGGAATTGGGAGTCGATTATGTCCGGCCTTGTAAAAACTGATGCATTCATCAAATATACCATCGAACCGACCCGCTATTTCAGAGATAGTGCGCTTTTTAAACAACGCAAACATTCTAAATATTCGAATCAATTCTCAAAACAACGCGTGTGTGTGTGTGTGTTTGTTTGTTTGTTTGTTTGTTTGTGTGCTTCCTATTACTCTAATCGTTGTGGTATATACGTGTAAATACGAATGAAATGCTCGTGGTATTCTTGAACGGACAATAATGAAAACATAGATGCAAGTAAAGAAAACTAATAACAAATTATGCAAATCCGCATAACCAATACATTACACAGTAAGTAAATGTATGCGGCACACAAATATTGCTGTACGACAAAACAAAATGATACCACAAAATGAATACAATAGCATGTGTCGAAGCAAAAGAATACGATGCTAGGAACTAGGGGCGCCAGATGGTGTGAGCGAAGCGAAAACAATACCAAGAACTCTGTATTTGCTTTGTAAAACAATGACAATATGAACAGTGTGAAGCCTGCTCGCAAGTGGGATGAAAGGTTAAACAAAAGACAATTGTCTGCACTAAGGCACGTGCGCGCTTTTGGTGGCCGATCGGCCTTTCTTAGAATTTCCTAGGTTAAGCGACAAACCAGAGAAGTTTGCTATCACGAGCGTATGAAATAAAAAGTCAGTCCATCTTTAGCACTCGACGCGATCGGTCAAAATAAATGAATTGTCACAGCAGTCCAAGTCTAAGTTTAAATGTTTAAATTCAAAACAGCATGTGTACAATAACATGAGCTTTTCAAATGTAATCGGCTGAAGCGAATTGCACACGCATGAAGCACTTACGTTGGATGATTAAAGGAAAATAAATGTTTCTTTACCTTGGAATACAATGAACTTATGATATCATCCTTTATGATATCATTTTTTTAACAGGGAATTTACAGAATGTTACATAAATAGAAAAGAAAAAATCACATAAGTTACACTACTCGAAGACCACATGACGTATTATTCTATAAAAAAAAGAGAAGCCAAAACCTCCCTCATACTTGTAATGAGCGTAGTACTCATTTACGCTTGATTTGTAAGATTACAGATAAAATAAATTTTGCATCATATAATCACACTTCCCGAAACTCGGCTCAGTTTGGTAATCAAAGATACTAAATTTGTAATAAAAACTAACAACACTTACCGATGGACTCTTCGGTAGACCAACACGCTGTCCGCAGGTTGTTAGAAGATTTACTAAACACTCTCGAACTCGTCCCTACACAGATGAGAACACAAAACGATACTGTTTAGCTACTTGTAATGAGATTCAGTTTTATCCTATTTTAAATCGTACGTGAATTATGTCATGAAACAACAAAACAATATACTAAGACCCACATACACATGGAGTATAGCACATTACCTGTGACATCCATGGTCGTTTCCATCCACTTAATGGAGCCGTATCGGCAGGCGAAAGACTGGCACTTCGGCGTGGTGAGTTCGGTGTACCAGCATGCCCACCGTAATGTGCTCCTGATCCCGTAACATTACTCGAGCCGTTAAATCCTTTACCGCCCATTTGTGTTCCACCACCGACGCCAGACGGTGCGCTTGTATCGTGGTCGGATTTTAGCAGCAATTTTCGCCCTATTAGCGGTGTTTGCGACACGTCGAATGAAAATTCCATCGTCCGTCCTGCCAGCTCCTTCTTGCAGAATACCTCCGAATCGCTGAAGCTTCCGTGCAGGTTAGCGAACGACGAACCGCCACCACCACCACCACCTCCTTCGGATGATTGGGGAACTACTTGAAGGCTGGAGCTTCGTGTCACCACAAACTTTAAGATCTTTAGCGCTTCTTTCCAGTTGGGGCTCTGCGTTAGGGGATGGAAGGATGGGAAATATAATACAATCAATCGTTAGTGAGGAGCGGATTTACGCAACATTCAATCAACGTCACGAGCGAACGTTCCGTAACGAACAGTTAGATGGGATCGCTAACAAAGTCGATAGTATTATTAAACGTAGCGACCTTTTTGAAAACGTAATGCTCGCATTGCGTTATCAACTTTGGTTGCAATGCACCATCATTCAAGCATACGATATTATTACAAGCAACATCAGCATATACTCACATCTAAATACTTTGAAATTATCCTCAGCATATCACCAGCGATCGGCTGTATGGCTACGGCGGACAGATCGACGTAATGCAACATGCAGTGTATCACGCTCAGGACCTGCAGCTGCACCTGCACCCAACCCTTCTCAAGCACCTCCGTCAAGAACGCCAACATATGCAGACCCATGTGTGCGTATGTATCGTACAGATACTTGACCACACACTTGGTCCACTGGAATGATTCCTTGCTGAACGTTTTCCTGCTGTAAAGCGTCATGACCGTGCCGAGATTCTCCAGCTTCAGACCCATCTCCGACGCAACTTGCGCAATGTTCTCCGCGCTCCGGATGCAGATCTCATTAGCGTCCTCGTAATGCAGTAACATGTACGGTAGCAGCGCAATGACGTTCATGGGAAAAGCGCAGCTTTGCGTTGGATCACACACTGGCAAGTTAAGCAGGGGTGTTAGCTGCGACAGCAGCGCAATCGATGCCTCGTACGTTCCAGAATGTGTGCAGCCCTTCAGGAGCAGTGCGTGCACCCCCGGGTACGTAGACCACTTGAGCTGCTGCTGCAGCTTCTCCACCTTGTCCCGTGCATCGGGTCGATCAAGCGGTAGTCGATGCAGTACGCGCGTAAGCAATCTTAACGCTAGCAAAAATTCGTGCTCATAATCACTTTCCAGCAGAGAAACTGCCAGCCAAAACAGCTGTGCCAGTATTGTCATCTTATCGTCCTGCGTAGCTGTGTCTCCCAGCAACTTCAGGCTCTGTGCACTGCGCGAGCGGGACAGCGACGACTGACCAGCGCCAAACTTTGCTGCATTGCGCTCAATTTCCAGCGCTGCATTTCGATTGCGCAGCTCGATCTGCTTGTCAATTGGCGAGTTGGCCGCCTTGCGCGAACAGTAGGAAATGGAGTAGCTGGTACTACGCGTATGACCGCCACTCGTGGCATTGTGTAAGCTTTGTCCAGGCGATCCTCCCGTAATACCACCGTCGCCGGAACGCTTGCTGCCGCTGTACATGCTCGACACCACGCCTTCCTTGTTGTTCAGGTTCGGTGTGCTTTTGAAGATGTCCTTCATTACATCCAGTGGTCGGAAATCCGAGTCGAGGCTATCGACAGCAGCCTCCAACGTGAGCAGCAACTCCGTTACGTAGCCCTGCATGTCTTCACCCTGCTCGGCTACGGTTTCAATCAGCCGCGACAGAATATCAGACAGCATGCGCGAATTGATTGGTACATTAAGCGAGCGGAACACTTGCAAACTGCGCCCGGCATAGTGGCGCGACGAGCAGCTAAGCCCCAGCTGCAGTGCAGTCTGAGCCCAACGCTCCGGTATTCGCGCGTGGGGATAGCTGTCCGTGAACGCCTTCACAATATGTCGTAGGAAGCACTGCAACTGATCCGCCGACTTTATGCTCCAAACTTTCGCCGTTATATCCTCATAGTTCCACAGCGGATGCTGTTGGCTGCTCTCATTGGACAGGAATTTTATCAAACTCTTTATGACGTGTGCGGTCGGCATTGTGGGGCCGGGCTGGGGCGGTGCGTTCTCCTCCGTCACAATCATCGGGACAGCCGGCGTTTCCTCGTTGGGCTGGTTCGAGGCAGGCGACAGAACCGACTGCTGTGTGGAAGTGCTATTTAACCCAAACAGATAGCTGTCGAACTCCTGGTCGGGCTCGGTGAAATTGTGATCGATTACCGGCAGTGATGGCACAACGATACCCAATCTCAATTTGGATGTGTCACTGTTTAGCAATATTTTTGCTACCGTCAAATGATCGTTATGCTCTGCCAACACAATCTGCACCGCACATCGAACAAGATAAACGAAGGTAAGTACAGTCCAATAAATTCTAGCCAGCATATTTATATCCATTGTATTGCCTTTCAATAGATTACAATCAAGTAAGACTACTTACCAATAAATTCAGCAACAGTTTCTTACAATGATCACGCACGATCCTGCGCGTGTGGTCCAGTCCGAGGAATAGAATGTGCAGCATCAGCGGAACATGTAGCGTCCAGTCCAACCCAGGAATGCCGTCGACTACGATGTCCGTTAGCAGCATTACAGCTACATTGCATCGGTGAAACCCGCTGATTGGAATGTTCGTGTCCGGCAAAAACTCCGTCAGCGGTGCAAAGTAGCCGCCGTACTCGGGCATCGGCAAAGGATGGGGTGCGGTCGGTTGCTCGGTGCGTATTTGCACAAAATTATCCTCTTGGTTCATTTCCGGTTCGTTCATCATCATCATTACGTCCTCATGCCGGGGCAGAACACACGGACCGGACGCGGTACGTATCTTATCGCTACCACGGGGCGGACGGTAGGCATTTGCAAACGTTCGAAGTGCACTGTCCGATTTGCACGTCCTGCAGAGCGTACCATCAAGAGCCCACGCACAGATGGGCATACATAAAAAAGGTACAGGAATAAGTAAACAATACGTAAAGTTAATTGAGATTCCTTTCTATTTTGCCTCGCCGACCATCAAACGCAGTAGTTTCATCGATTCAGTAGAATGGTTCAAACTGAATGGATTGTAATTAGCTCTGGTTTCATTTCATCGCTTCATAGTTATCCTGCATCCAATATCTCGTTACAATCTTTTTTTATCATTATTATAAACATCATGATTAAATCGTGCAATGCCCACGGCTGTACAAGGATATGTTATTTGTTTTAAATTCATTATCCATTCTGAGTATAACCATTTGTGTTGTGCAATTTATTTTTGTGTAAGTAACATAAACCATCCGAAACAGGCATTAACTAATTACAATTTCAATTCATGAATAATTGTGTGGTGTCTATTCACCTATTCAGAGTGAAATATTGGATTTGAGAAAATCCGGAAAGGAGTCTCCCTTATGTACGTCATAGCCCAATGAAACAAAAGCTTAACTAGCTATAAGCATATTCGTAATCGACTAATCGATTGTACTCATGAATATTTTTAGTTGGGAAGAAATTCTACATATGCATCATTTAAATGTAATATTTTTAAAAAACTTCCTTACAAAATACATTTCACTGAAAAAGCAACCAATAACTTACCCAGACTTTATAGGGTCCTCCCCACTGTGACGCTTCGTGTGAATGGTCCCCTTTTCTACATCTACATCCTGTACCTTCGGATCGTTGTTGCCGGATGCCGGACCTATGGACAATAGATGGTAATGGAAAAGTCGTTCACCTTTTTTCGTTACAGAATTCATTTATAAAAAAATAAATAAGAAAATCAACGACCATCCTTGAATGGTGCGTAAACGTTCTCGATGCTACGGAACAGGGAAAACGTCGAATGACTAACTGACCGTCAATCACATCGACGGGTACAGCAATGCAGAGAGTTCTTCTAATTAAGTACCGGTTGTACCATGGACTTACCATCGGAGTGGCTGGACGCTTTTCTCATGCTCGTTAAGCGATAAAACGGAGGCGTTTCCGTGCGCTCAATTAAACAGTTCAAAGTTTCCACCGTCTGCAGTTCGCTCATCAGCTCGTCCAGCAATCTGTTGGTGCATGAACGCGCCAAATACAATGCGACCCGTTTTGCCTGAGGAAATATAGCGAAGAAAAAAAAATAGCCCAAACAAAGCAAATCAATTGCGAGTTGCTCTTCGATAGCGCAGTACGAAATCAGATGCCTTGATTAATCTTTGCAAACTATCACATTTCCGTATATTGCCAGCATAAATCAAGTGGAATGAAGTATTCAAACCAGCACACGATATACTTACATTGGCTAATAGCTCGTTTGGAGCCATCCCAGAAATAATGAGCAAGTAGCGCAAGATAACTTTAAGGTTGTTAGGCCAAAATTGGCATAAAGTGCCCCAAAGTTCCTCAATGTAAGGATGTGAATCTGCAAACTGTAAAAAAAAAACGATAAATAGCACGTCGATTATACAGCAAGCAGAAAAGGTAGCAGCATAAAGTACAGGTAGCGTGAAAAAAAGACACAGTTCATGTTAAAATAATCACATTAGTTTACCTTTGCAGTGATGTAGAAAAGATTGTTCAGAATCATTTCTGTTGCCTCAGTTGAGCCAGATCCTTCGCGACGTCCTCTTGTACCAGAATCAGGATAATACTGTTAAAAGACAGTTTAGTTTAAAAATAATAATAATAACGGTAGTACAGATCAATCAAAATGTGTCATTTGCAGACAATTCGCTTCATTCAATCCAAACTGATTAAAATTAAATATGTTTGTTCTAGTTATGAGAATTTCATTTAAAAAATTACCATTATGTAAGATAGTGGTGTTGCCGGTGGCACGCTCGAAGCCACAAGTTCAACGTTTTCCAGCCACGGCAACAAGCACTGTAACAATAATGCTCGCGCCTCAGCCCGTGCCGTTTGAAACCGATATGTTATCTCTGAAAAGGATGCACGAAAGCATGAAAACGTATTTAGAAATATTTAATCATCGTCACGGGCCAAAACAAAAGACGCTAATCGCTTTACCTTTATGAAAGATATAAGTAACTTACCAGAAAACATTGACATGGTTAGTTCCGGCCTCAGGCGCGCTATCTGGCGGGAAAGATACATTTGGGATCGACAGTACGCGCCACTTAGTACAGCATCTAATGTACCTATTTTATCTGGCTCTGGAATGAGACGAACCAAACAAGTACATATTTTTAAGATAACGTTCCGAAATCAGTACGTACATCATAGTCAAATACACTGTTCAAATTAACGATTAAGTGGAAACAGTTGAATAAATAAATAGAATAAATTATATATTATTCATACGTTAACCGAAATCGACCCGTAAAACCTTGGAATCGACGTACGCAGTTGCACTTTACATTATTAAAAGAATCTGCTGTATTTATGTTCACTTTCTTTTCAATAGAATATAACCAAATGAAAATGTTGTATTTCGATGTTTTTGCGAAATTATTGTTAAAAGCATCTGGGAAAAATGGGAAATATTAAAAATGGGAATATGAGTAATTGTGAAGTACAGGTATTCCCTGATACACGCCTTACTCGATATACGCGATTTCGTTATACGCGATATTCGTACTTTGACAGTTCTTTGAGCGAATTGTACTGATTTGACACATCAATTGTCAAATGTAAAATAAATTCCCTTTTAGTTGAATTTTAAAAACCATTTTAAAAGGTAGACGATTGTAATTGTCAGTTGATATCAGATCAAATAACTTATTTAGTGGCTCGAATAAGCACATCAAGCAAAATTACACGAATATTAGCAATAATTTGATTGAAAATCTCGAAATTCTACACACGCTAATATTCGAGATACGCGATTGCCTCCGGCTCGCATTAATAGCGTATATCGGGGAAAACCTCTACTTTACGTTACTTAGAATTTCCTAAGTCTAAAATAGTTAAATGAAATAAGTTTCAATAAAATAAATATCTCGGAACTGTTGTCACATCTGGTACTACCAATATATCTTATAAGCATTATTCCACTAATAGTACTGTTTAAAATGTCGTTTTAAATTTGCTCCCAATCTTATTAATCCTTTCTTAAATTGCTGCACAAGTTTGTGAATCATCTGCCTCAACGACTCTACCGAATTTCCACATTAAAGGGAACGAATCAGTAATGCCAAAACAAAGTACTAATAAGCAATACATATTTATGATGCGTACCTAGACAAAACTAGAAGAAAAATAACGTAACTACATTTGGGATTTGAATCTCAAACGATACGAAATAGGGTAGTTTCTTTCCATCCTTCTTGCTAATAAACCCTACCGTCTCCGTTCGTGTAGGTCACGCGCAGCAAAAATACGCTCGTAAAAAATACGAGCAACAGATAGGTTTACGATTTCCGAATGGTTTGCCTAGAAACTGTCTCCGAATGGTTTAGCAATGAACATCCCATCCATCCACTACGGGGAAAGGCAAAGCAAAAGATGGGACGATTCTATGTGTGTGTGTGTGTGTGTGCAAGCCCTTCCACAACACACGAACGGTCCACTTTATGGGGAACTGCGGCGTGGGGTTTAAAGAAATTCATTTCCTCTATTTCGCACGAATCGAAAATAAAACCAAACGACAAATACATCCGATACGCCGCCCGGTATCTATTCACCCAAACATAAAACCACTTTGACAATTTTGCACACAGTTGGGGAAATCTACTCAAACGCTTTCGGTGAGTGATGATGGAGCTGGATGGTGCGGTGCGGTAGTGCAGTTCTTTGCAAACTGGCTTTTAACGACTACGATTCGATACATTCAGAAAGACGCATTCGTCTTTCGCCCTTCAGATAATATCAACATGCACCCGCGGCGAGTGTTAGTTTGTGTGGCCTTCTTTGCACTACTCGTGTACTACTCGGGAGCGTCAAAACACCATTCGCGTTACGACTACTGTGACAATAACTATTGCCCTCCGGGAACAGGGAATATTGGTTGTGGATGCAAATTCAACGAGTCATATGGTCCCGCTTGCACTGGCAAAAGCCCTAAGCTGCACAAGTTCACCAAAAAGGATCTGCAGTTCATACTGCATACACACAACCACCTGAGACATCTGTTTGCTTGCGGTTCAATACATCACTATCGCCCTGCTGTCCGGATGGTTCAATTGGTGAGGCATCTTCTCAACCTTCAACGAATTCACAAAGCAAAATTAATAGCACTCGGTGATATAATGTTCGAGTATTCTCTTTAGGAAATCTGTTTAATGCATCCAAATTTTACTTCCATTTGCTGCACTCTGTGACGACCTGAATACTAGAATAACGGCATTGCATCCAGTTGAACAAAGCAAAAAGAATACGGCCTTTGGTATTATTGCATTACTTTTGCCAATTCGCATATGCCACTATTCAAATTAATTTCAAGTAACATTATAGCTGTTTTGTTAGTTGAGGATGAGCGCATCCTTTTACCATTCATAAGGATTTTCGCATACATTTCGCGCATATTTCACCACCATCAGCAAATTAATCAGTCAGCTCATTATCATTCCACTTCCGTAGCGTGTGGACGAAGACCTTCAAACGCTGGCTGAATGTAACGTGAAAAGGTGTATTTATAAGCATGATGATTGCCGCAGCACAGAACGGTACCGCTACGCTGGACAAAACATCGCCAGACGCACCGTATGCGGACGAACGCTCAAACTAACCGAGATAGTGAATAGTTCGCTGAACGCTTGGTTTGATGAGTACTGGGACACAAGCATCGAAATGTTAACCAAATACCCTAAACACCCTGTCAAGTAAGTAAGCCCAACGTATGAGAGGGGGCCAAAAAGAGTTCCTTCGTGCACAATCGACGATATTACGTTATTTTAACCATGTTGTGTTTCTCACACGCGTAGGAAACCAATCGGCCACTTCACCCTGCTGGTGAACGATAATGTGTACTTTATCGGCTGTGCGCTGATTTCGTATGCCGTCCGTATTGATGCATATTTTACCGCAACTGGCGAAGATTGTCGAGAGTATTATTTCGTCTGTAATTATTCCTTCATCAATTTGATAAATCGGGCAACGTACACGGTAGGAGACAATCCTGCATCCATGTGCCAGTCGCACCGTAGCAAACAGTATCATTGCTTGTGCAGCGATCGCGAGCCGTACGCAACGGTCTTGGATTGGAGAGATCAGGTAATGTAATTTGTTTTATTTGCACTCGTAGCACTATATTCAGTTTGTATAACAATAGCAAAGCGGTTTTTGCACGCTTATTTCAACGCTGTAAAATAAAATGTTTCAAATATTGCTAAAAAAGCTTCTTGAACTTGAAAGAACACTTTAGGTAATACACAAGGTAATACAGCCATTCCTTCAATTGTTTGAACCAACAATTTTGTGGGTGTTGTACAAGGGTGGGTGTTAAGGGTAAGCCGTATCATCAACACTTTCCAAACACAATGCAATGGAAAGTCATAATAAACGTAGTTAAACGCAACAAAAAAATACAAGAAGACATTTTCACAATTCAGCCTTTTTTCATCTTGCGTTTAGACATACTGCCAATTAGTATAGTGATTTTGGCGGCACAGTGAAACGTGCAGCCAAAATCGATTACATGTGATGATATTCGATGATAAGTTCGCATACACAAAATCTGTTTCCTCGCGAATATTTTCACACAATGTGTGGGCGCGTGAAGAATTTGGCATTTCATCGAGTTTCATTATGCCATACAGGATGACATTTCGATACAAAAACACATGGAAAAAAAAATATTTAAAATTGAAGATCCTGGTAAATAATGTTAAGTTCCTGGTAAACAAAGTATGATCCCCCAACAAATATATAAATAATACTTTGCTGGGAAATCATTGTCAGGTGAAGGCAACACAGGCCTTCATAACCAATGTAATAATAAACTCAAAACATTTGTAAAATAAATAAAAATAAAAATGAGTAAATAAAAAAATATAATAATAAATCATTAACTAAATAAAGAGATAATAGGGATAAATAAATAAATTATTTAAATAATAAATAAGACAATTAATTAAGTATCAATTAAATAATCAATAATACAATAGATAAATAAATACATAAATACATAAATACATTAAAAAATAGATAAATAGATAAATAAATAAATAAATAAAAAAATAAATAAATGAATACATTGAAAAAAAATCCAACAATCAAGGCTCATAATTGGCTCAGCCGGGAAGTGTTAGAATGGTACAGTTACAACATACAGCACAATAACTGTTCAGAATTTTAGCCTAAAGGCAATAAATCAACAAACATTCAAATACTTTCAAGACCTTTACCAGCTGCTTACTGTTAAATAGTAGATAAGATGATATTTAGGTGGTGCAAAATCTCATGAGTTGCATCGAAGGATAATATATAAACGCATTTGTAAGAATTGTGACAGGAACTAACTAAAGGGGGATAATTCATTATTCTTCTTCTTTCTTCTTTGGCTCAACAACCGTTGCCGGTCAAGGCCTGCCTGTACCACTTGTGGGCTTGGCTTTCAGTGACTAATTGATTTCCCCCAATAGCAGGATAGTCAGTCCTACGTATGGCGGCACGGTCTATTTGGGGATTGAACCCATGACGGGCATGTTGTTAAGTCGTACGAGTTGACGACTGTACTACGAGACCGGCTATTAACTAACTTAATCTGAAAGGAAAGATGAAGTTATTCTCTGCAGAGACTTTTTGAAGAAAAATATGGTGGACCTTAAGGTATCTGTAATATGTGGCTTGTTTTATTCAGACATCTATGACAAATCATTATATTTATATTAGTTAGTTAACAACGCAAGTTAGTTTCAACTAATAGTCCCTCCTCGATTAATCCAGCACGCAGACACGCCACCAAATAGCCGTGAAACGTAATAAGAAGTCCATACAAAATCCATGAAAGCATGACAGATGGGTACATACATTTCAACGTGAAATGTTTCAGCTATGATTTTGCTATGATCAGGCTTCACGGCGGTCACCTATTAATACTTTGGCTGGTCCCATTATCTCCATTCGTATATATACTTTCGTACGTAATAACACAAATTGTTATATAAATAGTTATACCAACAATTGCGCAGCAATAATTTGCGTTATTCTTGTCTAATTATCAGACATACTAAACAAAAATGTAGGGCCGGTCTGAGGGTACAGTTGTCAACTCGAAACACTCAAAAATATGCTCGTCATGGGTGCAAGCCCCGAATGGACGGTGCCCCCTATTCCACGTAGGACTCACTGTATCCTGCTATGGTGTAACCAATAAGTCACTGAAAGCCAAGTACAATAGGGGCACAGACAAGGCGGGCAAGCCTAAACCGACAACTGTTGTGTTGTGCCAAAGAAAAAAAAAGGAACTAAAATTAACAAAAATGTATCCAAAGTGAACCAACCGAAAGTTAAAGCTTGCAGAGAAAAAAATAGTAATACCTATATATTATTTAATTGTGCTCATAATTTATATCAATCAATTGTTTTACTCACCTCGATCATTTTCTGTCTGCAGGGGTCCAACGTTGCCAAAGAAACGCTTGTCCAATATTTGCAACAACTGCAGAGCTGTCGAATGCACTTCCACACGGGGACAGCCAGTCATCAGTAACGTTACATTGATCACGGATGTATAATGGTCACACGGATATTCTCTGTAATGATTATTTTGGGAAATAAATACAACGAAAAACAAAATTTATTATTATTGAACAAAATGGACCAAAAATGTTTATATTTTTATATATAAATAAAAAAATATAAAACCATACCAAGGATGTTAATACTAAAGGCGACCATAAACTCAATGTGTTTAGTACCACTGAGCACCATAGTGTAACATAAACAATAAATATATCTATAATTTAACATAAATCGTAAAACAAACATATTAACATATAACTCTTTATAGGAAGGTAAAAATAATAATGTGGCTTACAATAGATCATTAGGTGGTACACGGATAGAGCGGCGTTGTCATAAACTTTAGTCACGTTTTAGTTATCACCATCTAGATGTAACGTTTTTCCAATATTCTGATTGCGCGGATGCATTTATGCGGATGCTCAAAACGTGTTATATTACCTTCCATAGGATACCTTTTGGGAAAAATGTGAGCGCTCAAGTTGTCCCTATTGACAAAGAGTTCTGTCGAACCGGGCCGCAAACACACCACCAATCTGCCGCTAGATTTCCTGCCCAATTCAATTCTATCCACAGACCTCACTCGTTTCCACCAACCCACCAAGCCGAAGGAAATGCTTGATGGATCGTAAAGCGTTATAGGTTAGCCTACCCATCTGCACGAATTTTGCAAACTCACGACGGTCGTAAAACCGGAAATTGATAAGGAACTTGAGAGCACATAAAATGCTCCGAGGGTCGCGTCGACGCAAGCTGTTATGTAGCAACTTATTCCACAGTGCTGTGTTGTTGCTCTATATACTGCCAATATTGTAGACCCTCTCTCGCTCTCTGTTTTGGGGTGGTAGCATTTACAAATGGTGCATCATCCCGACTTTGCTGAAGCTTTTGGAACAAAGCACTATTTTTTTATTCATAGCCACTCTCCCGTAAACAAGGTAATTTTGTGATGCAATCATTTCAATATGAGACAAATCAAAATCAATTGAAAGACACCATATAAATCCATTTCGGAACTTTAATATATATTTCTGCTGTGATTATTTGTGGTTAGTTATATTCACGTAAGTATAGTAGACGTACAATTACACCTGACTCTTGATACAGAAGTCGAATTGTACGACTCAGCAACATATACGTCATGGGTTCTAGCCCCATACAGATCAAGCCTTTCCATGTACGTATAGGGCTTGACTATTCTAACGAAAAGTTTGACGACCCTTGTTCTACAGTGATGCAGTAATTAAAGTGCATATTCAAGAATAAAGCACCTAGTATTCTAGTATTACTTGTTGATCCATACACATTTGACAGTAAACCTGACCTAATTGAAATTGAGAATCAAGTGACACCAAGATCAAATGTAGTATCACATAAAAACGCCCAACGCGATGTGCCGGACAACAGAGCAACAGCTTTACGACGACAATCGTAAACATTAAAGCGCAGTAACGTTTTATTCCACCCTGTGCTGCCACTGGTAATAAGGCCAATGATAGCGCATTCACGGTACTAGCTCTAAATGAAGGTATGCTGAGACTGCAGAAATAAAGCACTCTATAGCAAACTCATTAGCAAACAATTTCTTCGTGCTAGGGAGCATTTGTGAAAGCTCGTCTGTATTTGGAGCGTCGATATCGATAGAAATCCAAAGAAAGCTTTTAAAATAATTGAAAAACAAGACATAACTGTGAAAATTCTCCTTTGTTAGAAAATTATCTGTTCATAAATGTTACATTGGTTAAGAAACAAAACATAATTAAAAATGATGAATGTTTATAACTTGATAATGTCTAATAAATTAGTTTTTACACCCTCCAACACAAAGACAATAATAATAGTTTTACCTTGCACTAAATATAACCGCCAATGCCAAGAAGCAAGCATCTGCTTCACGAGGAGAAGCTGTATAGCAACGATCGATGACCCATTCAAGCAGCTGACCTATATCGGGATTGGATTCAAGTAGTAGTACCACCGTTTCCTTGGCTAACTCATAAATCTGGGGAAAATAATATAATAAGTAAAGAAGATAAAATATATTATTAGGTCATATTTTAAGGAGATAATGTTTCATGCTGAGTAATGAATTCGACATTAAACCTACATAATTTGTCTTGTACATAAAAGTGATGTTCTAAAAATTGTGCGTAATAAAATACACCGCACATCATTGCGTAGTAATGGAATGTTTTTATTGGATAATTTAGATCATGTTTCGGGCCGGTTTGGTGGTACTGTTATCACCTCGCACAACTTAACAACACGCTTGTCATGAGTTCAAGCCCTGATTGGACCATGCCCCCATACGTAGGGCTGGCAATCATACTATGTGTAATTAGTAAGTCGCTGAAATCCAAGCCCACTAGTCGAGCCAAGCCTTGGCCGACAACGGTTGTTGTGTCAAAGAAGAAGAAGAAGAAGAAGAAGACAATGATTCAGGTGTACACAACATCTTATCTTTAAAATATTACCAATACAATCAACAGTAGATCAAATCTCGTCCTAATGATATCAAAACATTTTAGATTGTAGTGTAAATGGATTCCTTTGTTTTTAAAATTACAATAAAACGCTTCCAGACAAAACTGGAAGATATCAAGAAAAATGATCCATATCCTGAGTATTCACATCAAAGTTCATAAACTATCCCTAAGCAAGAGCGGTGAGAGTTGATGAATGACAGTAAGTCGTTTTACCACAAGCCTACCCTACACTATTACCTTTGATTTGCGTACTTACCTTTTCGTCTTTGGAAGTCATTAGCATGTCCAGCCAACTATAAATTGCCCCATCTTCCGCCAAATGACCGGGATCAAAACATGGCCCACAGCACAAAACCGCCGACATAGCCTGCAACGGAAAAGGAACGTTCGAGATGTAGATTCAAAACCAAACCAACATATGCTTATACTGAACACGAATCGACGAAATGGTATAAGAGGAATGGAATATGCATGTTTTAAATCTCGGTAGATTGTTTAACTATTTTTTCATTTCTTCGTTCAATCTTTCCCAAAAAAAATATGTTACATCACAGCAATATAAGTGTCAGACTATGTTCATGATAATCTATCCATACAATTTAATGCATACATTGAAACATCATCATTGACTCTTCAGTTCGATTCAATTTGGAGCAACATTTACATCCTCTCAATAAAACTCGATTTCAATATGATACCAATTATAGGAAAAATCACCCAGCATTTCTACCACGTCATACACATATATAGATGCTTCATATTTGATTGATATCGTGATTCTGTGTAAGTTTATCAAGCTTTCTTTTACCTACCTGTAATGCGCTAAATTGTAATTTTTCCTCTTCCGCTGCGATGGTACCAACGGAAGTGTTGGCCGCCGAGCTAATGCCCGCGGTTGTGCTCGAGCTTCCCCATACACTCGCTCCAATGGTTCCACCACCGATGCCGCTAACTCCACTGCCGATTCCACTAATGCTCCCACCGCCACTGCCGCCAGCACCTACCCCATGATGACTGCCATGATGGGACGATCCGTGGTGGCCGTGTGCAAATGGTAGAGCATATGCTGTACCGCTCCATCCGACGAACAGATTGACCAGGTTCCGTTTCAGCTCACGTGACAATAGCGTGCCGCACGATTCGAGCGAAAAGTTTTTTATCATCTTGCGAATAAAGTCGCAAAAATGCGTCTTCACCTCACGCATACTACTGCTGTCCTTGCCGTCGGTTTCTGTTTCCAGATAGAGACGTGCACCATCAATGTACTCAACGAAGGTAGGATGCAGCGACATCGTTTCCCGCTCCAGCACGAACTGGCTGATACCAAACGTGCCGTTCTCGGCAATCTTCTCCAGCACACGCACCAGTTGCAACCGCAGTGCATCACGACGCCGGCGGCGTCTCATATTCTCTTGCTTGCGATCAATGGCCTCACGTATATATACCACTAGCTCTTCCATCAGGTCCCTATTGTGGTATAGGATCAAAATAAAATATGAAGTAAAAAGTGTCATGAGAATACGAATGAGATGTATAATTAACCTGGCCTAGCCTTCGATATCTGTTACTTTTAAATCGTGTTAAAAATAAGGAGCGTGTTAAAATATAACAGTATGTTTCTTATAATATTATTACTAACATTACTATGTTATACGTTGTACAATATGTTGAACTAAATCAACATTAATCAATCAACATTAAAAAATGCCTAATTTTGACTAAAATAATTTAAAATATTAGTAAAAAAAACGAATACATACGAAACGAAATGTGAAATCTCGTTCACTTTTTCACATTTTGTTATTATTCATCTCCACATCACTAACCACTAACCCCGAGTTAATCAGAATGTATTTTAGTTCTGAAATTACATATATTTACGATTCGATTGATGCACTACAGATACTATTTCTCGCGAATAGGAATGGAAAAACAAACAAGATCAAAATTTAAGATCAAAGGTAAATGGAACCCTGTTTCGATGAACGAATATAAAATAGATGTACTTTTTAAATTGATGTTTTGATCATACACTTCCACTTCATGCAAGGTCTGTTCTGTGCTCAGAATATGTAACATGTTAGCCAAAATATTCCAATTTTCTCCTTCTTGGGGCAAATGCACGGTCATTCTGGCATATCACAAGCTTACTGAATGACTTATTAATACCACGTAATTGGATAGACAGATCTTGCTAGGGGAATTCCTTGAGTTTAGCATTTGCTTTTAAATTATTTCAAATAGGGCATGAATCCTCCTTCTATTGCTATTCATGGTACATGCGCGCGTTAACAAGAGTATAAAGTTGCAAACACTTTTCAAACAATAAAACTGAAAAGGATACCCTTTTTCGTAATAACTGGACTAGCTAGCAATACTTGATACGATACAATTATATTTCCATCGACCATTGATTTTGTAAAAAAAAAACATAAATAGATGATTTACACCACATATTACGATTATTACACTAAAACATATTACGATAAAATAAGATATATGTGATTTTGAAGGTAAGCTATCTGATTTGAAGTATTTTATACATACCAATGGGAAGGAATACACATTCAAGAACTAAGATTTACGAATTATTTTACAAGATATTTTATGTAGTTTGCTCAACTAAACATAATGCGTAACAAGTGATTTTTTGTAGAAAAATTCAAATTATTTTATCAGAAACAAACAACAGAAGTGTTCTCATCTAAAACTTAAAAATAGTGCAAATAATCAACTGTAAAAAAATGCATGCACAGTATTCCAAGGACTGTTCTTATTTAAAGCAGAGGTCTCCAAACTACGGCACGAAGGCCAAGTGCCGCGAAGGTAATTGTAAATACAGTGGTTTCAATCTTTTGCTTTTTGCAAATAACAACGTTATTTGTGAAGCAATGCGGCCCGTGAAGTGAATAGTTTGGGAAGGTCTAGTTTGGAATAAAAACATATTTTAAGTTTAATTTTTAAATAGGATAGGAGATAGGTATAGGATAATTGATGGGACTATAATTTCGATTATTTATTTATTTTTTAGTAGATAAGACACTTTTAAGATAACTTAAAAATAGTTAACGATTATTTGATTTTTTCTAACACGCACACTGTTTGTGTTTGTTTGTTTTTTTATACCTAAATCACTAAACCTAAACTAGTAGCAATGTAAAAAAAATCAAACGAAAACGAACAACTTTGTACATAAATCCCTACTCACTTTAGCGCGTCATGGTTTATCATTCCCAGTGCATTAACGGCCGCATCTCGTATATCGACGACTTCACAGCGTAGCAACGGTATCACCAGCTTGTAAAGTGCTACCGGCGAAGCGCTCGTCCCACTGGATTTGTCGCTTCGATCCGCTGACAAGGAGTCCGGAGAAGAGCTACAATGAAACCCAATTTAACGGGATATTTCAAAAGAGAGAGAGAGAGAGAAAGAGAGACAGGGAGCGAGAGGAGGAAGAGAGAGAGATAAAGAGAGAGAGAGAAAAAGAAATAAACAATGAAACAACGTTACAACATATATCAGCACCATAAACCATTACCATGCTACAAGCGACTAAGATAAAAATTGAACAAAGTAAAACGCGCTATATATAGTAAAAGTAGTAACAATGGTAATAGTGATGGAATGATGACAAATGACCTGCAATACTGCATTATGGACTCTAGCCAATCTCGTTTCGATCGACTGAGCAACATCAATACAGTCTAGAAGTAATATGCAATTGCCTGATTCAATTGACACATTATAATAATAATGATAATAATCATCATACTGAGCATAGTATTACTAACAATAGCAAAAATGAACAAGTAAATGTTTCTCATCCTTTTGCTATATCCATATGTGGACAAGAGGAACTATTTTAAAAATGAGTCATTTTGTTACCAATCTTTTTTCACAATACGTTCACAATACTTTGATAATACGTATATGGTATGCCGTTGAAGAGTAATTGTGGAGCTAGTATTGTTGTTATATCGTATAACAATATCGCTATATACTATTATATATTGTTATTCATGTATATAAAAATACATTAACTCATATTTTTTTAAAAGATTTTAACTTATTTTTATTTTATTTTAAACAATTGATTGCTTCAAAACACTACATTTTATATTCAAAAAATTTGCAAAAGACCTTATTTGCAAAAATTACTCTGAAGTACGCTTAAAAATGGTTAGAGGTTTTTAAAAATATAACAAAACGTCTGTTACAGAAAAATAATGCTTAAAAGCATACGAATACATCTACTGCCAAAAATCGTTTTACTTGATTAACTTGTACCTCAGATAGTGTAACATATATTGTTGATGCTACCAATCAGCTACCATTTTAGGGTTAGTAAAACTGTAATGTGTAATGAAAGTCTGTCGGAAAGATCAAGCAACACTAAATTTTCTGACTACTGATCAACGCAAAGTAAATACTAACACCAACAATAGAGAACGAATATTCATGTGTCTCTTAGTTTCAACGTAACTGAAACATACTTTAAATGAATGAAATCAGAATGAACGTCAAATAAATGTGCCACAATCTGCCACAACAACAACAAAAAACAAGAACGGAACAATGGGCACATCAAAAACCAATAATTATGATCGCGAGTGAAACATAAATGATAACGAAGAAGAAATGAATGAACACAAAATAATAAATAAAACAAATAAAAAAAAAAAACAAACGGAAAGTAATCATTTGTAAAACTATGCCGGAAAAAATTAAAATAAACGTTACCCTTGTCTCTTATGTCTGGCATCTTTGCGACCATAGGATAGAGGTAGGGTGAAGCGTGTCACGATTCCTTCTGGTCCAAACACGGATGACGGTATATTGTCCAACGAGTCAGACAACGAGCGGGAATCCGACTGATCATGCAGACTGATAGTGTCGTGTAGTAATGTGTTTGAATGCGAATGGTGAACATTGTTACCGATTATAAGCACCATTTACGGAAGATGGAGTAGAGGTAGGGCGAAATGATCAATCCAATTTGGAATTTACATTTAATCGATCATATATAGCATTTTTACATGTATAATCGTCCATAAATTAACAGTTATGAGATAGGGTACGATACAGCATACGAAACAAATTTATAAAACGTATTTCGTTATGTTCCATATTTGCAATTGTTATAATACGATTATTAGGCGATCATTGTGTTGTGTCGCATTAATATTCAGATAAATATACCGATGATGATGGAGTATATTGAAAGTAGCAAATGAATGTGTTTATTTATTTTTGTTATATATTTGTTTTAAGATGAAGTCGGAGTAGTGATTGTAAAGTAGAAGAATGGCGTATAGTTGAGTTGAGTAGAAGTCGATAAACGGTGGAATTTGTTGTTCGATTATCAGGATATGACGCGGTTGGCATAGAGAGAAGAAACATGAAAGAAAAATACATACTTTAAGTGTTACATTCAATCAATGTCACTACTGTTCAAAAGTTTATTGTGCGTGTACACACAACAACAATTCGCGACCTCCTGAAAAGTGGTAAAGAGCAACAGTTTGTTTTCCAAAACCCTTTCCATACTAGTGCAATATTAGCCGGACGCACACGCTATACAAACCTTCAAAGCAATTTTAAACTAAAAGTGATTGGTGTAAAAACAAACATATTGTGCCTTTAACAAGAGAAATGTGAGTTAGCCGAGCTTTATAGCTTAGGATCAACACTCTCCCTCGAAAACCCTAACATTATCACACAAACACTACAGTACGCGATGAGCTATGAAACTGAAACCAGCGTTATATTTTCGTATGTTATGATGTTAAAAATGGATTGTTAACTCCCGATCACACTATCCTAACCGTAAAACGTATGAAATGGAGTGACGAGAACACGACGATTTAATTCACAGTTTACAATCACATGGCTTCGTAAGTATGTAAGAATCATATGTCCATCTTCATATGGAAAATTATGTGCACTTGTGTTTGAGTAGTGACAGGATGAGTAACACATCAAAACAGAGGATAAATAAATAATACAATATCAGTTAACTCACTTTCAATAACGACAATCGAATTAACTGTTTTAAGGCAAACCATTCCTAACACAAAATAAAACGGCACGAACATATATCAATGTGTCAACTAAATTAATCATGAATACATTCTAAACGAAACTTAACGAATAAACTGTACCCAAATTGTGCTCATCTAAATCGATTATCATCACAAACTTCAGCCCATTCTCTGATTTTGTAACCTGATTGAATTTATTTATTAGATGCACTTTTCACAGTTCCTTTAATTTTGCAATGATTATGCACATAAATGTAATACCACCACCACTTAATACGTCGTAATATCTGATTTTACAAAAAGATACATACATTTAAATTTCAATGATCTAGAATAGTGCTCACTACTGCTGATCATTATTATTAATTAGAAGTATTTCTACACACACACACACACACACAAACACAGACATTTATACACATACAGACGCTAAACGATTAAAATAGAGAACGAATATAGTAACCTACAAAGAGGTCTCAGCTAACTAAATGACCATGTGAACAACAGTTTATCGTAAATACTGTTGCTAGGGACTGGTATCATATGCGTCAAACTATATTTTACAACACCGTTATACTTAACATATAACGGAGAACAGCAAGACACGTATTGCAGAACATATCTTTATGTAGATAAATTTCCATCGACGAACATAAGGCAACAAGTTCCCTATTATCCCTTGTCCAATTGATATTTCAGAAATAATATCACTTCTACCATGTACACATAGCCCTTGCCGTACACTTACCTTAAGCTGAGATCAGGCGAAGCACAACGTACAGCAACACTCGGCATTTGTGGGATAAGACGCATAGCAAGGGCCACCTGGTTTTTCCACAGATGTGCCAGTGAGTCACGCTGTGCCTCGGAAGGGGGTTTTTTCGTTGGTGCCGAGCTACGAAGCAACGACGCGCGGTTGTCACTTACAGGGCTGCAAGTGAGTGAAGTACAAAACGGGAAAACAATCATTAACATGTCGAAACATGAATAGTATTTTCCATTGTGTTTCGATTTCTCGATTGAGGATGAACGCCTTCTACATACGTTGGGTCTATAACGTTGAACAAACTCGTCACTCGTTGATAGCAAATCGGCCATGCTTGCGCTACGACCGATGGACAGTGCTGTAAAACACGCGTGCGCTCCATGAATCCAAACAGACACACACTCCAGGGATCGTAAGCCTGGCCTAGGGCGGATTGAGACAGACAGAGCGTCAAAGTGGATGCTTTAGTTGATTCCTCGACGTGCCCTGTCGTCCATATGCCACTGTTACGGTCCACGATCCATTGAAGGTCGATGATATTTGCATTAAGCATGGCCGTTCGATCCGTTTGAGGTAGCATATGCAAACATTTCTCGAGGACCTGTGGATGGACAGTAACAACATTTGAACAACAATTAAACGCCGCTTTTTCAAAGCAAAAAAATAGCCATCCGTTTTCATTTACCTGTGGGCAGCACTTATCAATGACGTCTATCAAGGCCGGTTCTGTTTCGGGAATGCCCAAAAGTTTTTTCAGTATTTTCACCTGCAAAAATGAGTTTCATTTAGTTATACCAGATGGTGTGGAATATTCCCAGGAAATGTTACGCATTAAATAAAGGAATTTCATTATGTTACCTCTTTCAGTATGCTAACAGCAAATTTGCGCGGTGGTGATCGACAGTTACAGAGCATAACCAGCGCTAAACCCTCCACCATGTGCATGGTCGTCGCTAACGGTAGCTCATGTCCCTTCTTCCCACCGGCGGTAGTGCTGCCAGCCGCTGTCGTGTTGGTAGTACCATCTCCAGTGCCCCCAATGCCACTGCTACTGGTCGTACCCGCCCCACCGCCAATGGCTCCCGCCGTAATAGTGGTTGTTTGTGTGATGGAAGATATGCCTGAGCTTCCACTGGAGTTGGAATTTATCGTTGCCGCGTTCAATGACGCGTTTACGTTTGATTGTGTGAGATTTGGTTTGAGCATTCCCAAATCTTGCTGATTTGTTGCACGCCCAATGACCAAACCGCCGACAGGCTGACCCGCCGAAGCTAACGGTACACCGCCACCGCCCGTTCCTGCTGGTCCTCCTCCCTTAGTGTTAAGCGTATTGCTATTACTGTTATTGTTACTACCAGCACCGAGCAAATTTCGCCAAACCGTCAGAAATGCATACAGCATGCGTAGCCCATTGTCCAGCAGCTGGGGGAAGGTATCCACTACATCACGAGCCAGGAACTGACTGAACCCTTGAATCACATCCTGACGCCACTCGGGAAAATCGCAAACTAAAGTTTGCAACGATTGGTGCGCCAATCCGCGCAACTCTTCGTCCATGTGTATTGTTAGTCGCGATAACATATCCACCAACTCGTGGCCTGTCATATTGTCCGGTGTGAGGCGTGGCACCGCTGCGATGCACGTGCGGAACAGATCAATGCGCGGCTTACGTTCCCCAGTAAGCATTTCGTCTAATTCTTTGTTTTGATTCTGTATCACCGTCATCATCAACGGTCGGCCACAGTGAATATCCAATGCACGTAGGATGTCAACGAACACGCGCCTCACATGTGGAAAATAGTTTGACATTCCGATACTACGCGCCGTATCTTCGGTGAGCATTTTGTTGAGATAGGTCTTTTTCACTCTCAACGTATTGCCGGACGGAAGGACGCCAACTGTTCGAGGCATCGGCGGCTCACCATCTTTCTGCTGTAAGGAGTCCGCCACCACCATGAATGCGCGTAATCCGATGCTCATGCGCTCCGGCGTCATAATAATCTTGATCGGACGACCTACACACAATAGCTCAAACACGATCTCCCGCATGGCAAAGTCGAGTCGTTCCTGCGCGATGAATTGTATAATTTTTACGAATATGTTCAGCGGGGTGTCGCGTGGTACCACTGCTTTTGAACCGCGCGGAAACAGCGAATTGACGATGCTCTGAAGCCTTGAATGAGTTGCCGAGTTGGATTCACATTTAATGCGTATTATGTAGACCCACAGCAAGCGATACAACGATTCCAACGCAACGCGACTCATTTTGGGATCCTTGTTCTTCAGATTACTAAGGCACATTGCTAAAAAGCAATGCCAGTTGCTGAGAAAGAACGATTTCTGAGAAACACACAACAGACATGTCACCAGTGGAAATAGGGCCAGCTTGTGTTTGGACTTGGTGCACGCATCGAGCGTTTGGGAGTACAGTAAATCGATAAAGTTTTTCACACACGGTACGTTCACTTCATTCTTCACCGTTGCTGCTACCGGTACTAAAATTTCCACAAATAAGCCGGCCATCGCATGTTTTATGTCCTTATCCTTTACCTCCAAAAAGTACTGTGCACATTCATGCATGAACTGGAACGATGCCTCAAACTCTTCGATAGGGGCCATCTTCACGCGGAAGAATTTCATGCCCATCAGAAGGCTGATAATACTGTGCGTCGTGAACGGGCTTGGTTCCTTGCTGCGCAGCTCCTTCAGCTCCGTCATGAACCTTTTGCGCACGGAAGAGAATCGACTCTGAGCAAGTACGCCCACCACTTCGGCGTACAGATCCGCAATGCGATAGTTATCGTTTGCGTTCGGTGCCGTCTGTGCACCTTCTTTGTACTTAAACTGGCGAAAGGCAAGATTTTCAATCTGCTTTGTTATATCATCGTGTCCTGGATGGAACGGAAACTGGCGCAGTATTTCAATAAGCGCGAGGCAAAAGATAAACTCTACCGCCGCCTCTCGGCGCAACAGTTGATAATCCAGGTCCAAGCCCGATTTATTTGCCGGATGGTGTGCGGTGGAGCTAGCACCGGTTTGCAGGTCTCGCTTTATGTTTTTATCGCAGATCTGATGTTTGTGCCAGGCAAGTAGTGCTTTTAGCAAGGACGGCAAGCAATGTTCCGCCACCGAGCCGAGCGCTTGCAGCAGCTGATCAAACTGATAGTCTTCGCCCCGCTGGAGAAGCTTTGGCAAATTCCTGTCCGAACCATCCAGCATTACACACTCTATTTTCTTCTCCGCCTGCACCGTAAAGTCCGTGAACAGTGTGCGCATTACAATCTCCCCGGGACGAAGTGTGCCGTCCGATGCAGCCATCATGTCGATGGTAGTCACCATACCGCTGCCACTGTTTCCCGAAAGGATCGCTGACCGGTTGTGGCTATTCCACGGCAACAAGCTAAGCCGCACGGAAGTAGTGTTCACGACGCCTAGAGGTGATTTTGATGGTTCCGAAGTTTCAATATGAACCGGACGTTCGATCACGGTAATGGTATCGCCTTCATCTACAACTGTACTGTTTGCTCCAGAAAGACCACAGGCAGACAGGCCACCACTTCCGGAGCCTGGTGCCAATTGAGACAGTTGCATTTGAGATCCATTCTTCGAGGTACGATCGTTGCTAAGTTTCGGCGTGCTGCGTACACTGTCAGACTGACCGGCAACTACTCCGACGCCTGCAGATCCGGTCGTATCATGATGAATGGAGATATTCTGCTGTTGATTTACTGCTACATTTGAGGCCTCACTATTGTGTTGAGATTCTACGAAACAAAAGAGGAGAAAGTAACAGGTTAGTAAATATTTCAAAACGTATTTTTGGTAGTGGTAAACATGGTTTCAATGCCCAACTAACCAGACAAGCACTACATTTAGTGTAATATACCCGAACAAAACTGCATTTCATTTAGTAAACGCAATTATTTTAAAGTAAACAAATATCCCATTGCCCCACCCTGTAGATTCGCGGAAGCAATTTGTAATTTATGCATTCGCTACATTTACATCTTTCCGATTACTACATGAACCACGACAGTCAACCCCCGTTTTAATTTCTCCAGCTATTTCCACGAAACCGCACAGGAAAATGCATATGAAAACCTCGTCACATGGGATATATTCGTTCGAACAATATAATGAAACCGTGCAACTACACTTTTTTACACGAAATGATATGATATGCTTCCGAACTTATTGAGCATATCCGATGATATGCCAACCGGCGCTAGGATAATGATTATCTGCATTTTTTGCGTTACATTTTCATTTACTACACGTCACTAAAGAACTGAATGTTGTTTTTCCTTTTGAGAAATTTGACCGATTGTATCAATATTCCGCTTCCGTTATTCTATAGTACACTTTTGCACTTATCTTCGAACAGGAATTTTCCACAACCTTTCTTAAGGGAAGTTATGTTACAACTGAAATAGACACTGCCAATCGACTAGAGATCGATAATGGCAAACGAAAGCTTCCCTTTCGACAGCGATGGCAACAAACAAACGATAAACGGAAGTAACAGAATCGCGCCATTTTGCCACGTGACTCTTGCTAATTCCAAAATCCTCAGAACAGAAGCACATAAAACAGCTGGCGTAAATGTACGTAACGCGCGCGCAGTGTACCGGCGGTGCACAATCAATAAACGACACCATTACAAACTACAGTCTTACCGGGACCAAAGTTTAGATATCAATTACAATGTACTTTGTTACCTACTATGGAACAATTGATATTGATCATCTATACAAATACGTTACCAAAAATAGTTCGCTCAGTTCCAACAGATACAGCAAATATAAACCATACCATCAGTAAACATTATACACCAAAATTAGGAAATAACAAATGAAATAACAACGTCGGGGAAAATGAAGCAACGGTCTTTGATCTTTTTAACATGGTTAGAACAGCAAAACAGCTGAAAACCTCTAAATGGAACAAAAAAAGATGTTTTTTTATTCTTTCACACAGCACCACACCGGTCACAAATTGCAAAAAATAAACATTCATTACCAAAACATGTACAGCACGTGCGGTATTTCAAAAATAGCCATCCATCTCTACAGCGTGCATTTACGTAGGATACGATTTGCGGCCCGTCTAGCTTCAGACGCTAATGTTTTTTTCCCTCTCCCTCTCTCGCTCTCTCTCTCTCTCTCTCTCTCTCTCTCTCTCTCTCTCTCTCTCTCTCTCTC
>KB666522.1:45584-85301 GCA_000349065.1 Anopheles quadriannulatus | reverse complement strand
CCCCCCCCCCCCCCCCTGTTGGAGTTATCAATATGCGGCACAAAGCAACAACAAAAAACAACACACATTAGGGTCCCGGCATAAGATTAGACGTAAAGCCTGCAGTTAGTGAAAAGGTAGAAAGCAATTGCTCAATAATTTAAACGTTCTTTAGGTTCTACTCAAGATGAAACGGCCAGGCCGTGTTGCTTTTTTATGTTAGTAGAATGGATATTACATTACTGCTAGTCTTTGTACTAGTTAAAGCTTGGCTTAAAAACACTCTTTCCGTAGCAAAAGAACGATTGTGATGATACAAAAAACCGGATGCAAGATTCGAGAAATTAATTATATTTATTGCTTTTGACCTCCCCTCCCACGTGTAGAATAATGTTGTCAATAAATTTTGCTGTTCTGTTTTAGTGGCACTTGTATTTGCTTTGCTGCGTGATATAGCGTCCAGAGGCATAATTTGGTTTGTGTGCACAGCTGAATATGTGCGTTATACGTTTCTTTCAATTCAAAATAAAGCTGCCTCACAATGGCTGAATGCTCAAATTGTGCTATTTATTACAAAATTACTCTCCAATCAGCATTTCTTTCTGTCGGTTCTGTAACACTCATAACAGGACGACGCTATTTTGGTAGCTAATATCAGCACTAGCTAATGTGGTTTTATATCAAATAATAGTAAACTAAACATAGATTGTACCATAAAATAAAACATATGTCTGTCTGTGTGTTTGTCTGTTACATTCGTATAGAAACACGTCGCAATGGATCTATGGGACCAAAAAGAGGAGGAGTCGCCGTCACAACACGGTTTGCGAGGATAAAGCCAAATAACAAAACAAACTATATGATGTGTGAAATATTGCCAGAAAAGAAGTTTTGTTGCACGGTAGCGCTATTGCATCTAATTACAGGAGTATCCCCCTATCATTCACTGCCCTGACTCTCAATCTTATCTAATGTACAAACGCGCGGTGTATGCCACATGGACCAGATTCTCGATATTTGATACCTTACTATAAACGGATGTGTTCCATTTGCCTTCAAATAACACACAACTGTTGTTTACATGGTTACCGCCTAGTCCTTACAGACATTGCCAGACTCTAGTACCTAGAATGCACATGTTCTTTTACACCTTTTCGGTTGTTAAACAGAAAGAAAAGAAAACAAAAACAAAACATAACAAACGTTTATGCTCCACTATTTGCAAACCAAACACGAATCATGTGATTCTTTCAGTATTTTTAGTACTCGACCGTAAATCGGATCTAGGGGTACTGCTAACAAATTTACAAAAAAAATGCAAATCGAAACTTGTCTTTTTATAGCACTTTGCGACTGCGACTAAAACAAATCGAACAATTGTTATGTGGAACTGTTTCATTTCACAGAGTGCATATGAAACGTATGAAACACGTAAACGCTCATTTGAAGGAACACATCCACTACTGTCCTTATTTATGCAAGCATAACGACTGTTATGCTTGACCCTGTTCTCTGTTCTTTACTTCCCAACGTTTTTGTTATGCTGCACAAATAAATGGCTGCTGGCAAATGTATTTTTAACGTTCTTTCCTCACATCCTGATCTACCTTTTGCACGTACTTATTCTCTTTTTTTGTTGTTTATGACTACCCCCATGTTGTACACTGGATCATGATGATGAATACATATTTTAGATTTTCTATTTAAGAACGCGTGGGTATGCAAAATTTACGTATAACCGATAAGAAACAATGAAATCTGTTGTTGTTGTGTTTAATTTCCGCTTTCCGACTTCCGGGCCAAGAATTCCAATCGTATTGGAGACAATGACTATGGTGTAAGGTGTAGAGCTATGTGTGTTCGTGTATCTGTGTCATAGCTTAGAAGAGCAGAGGTATACACACTCTGGTATTTAGAAAACGCGGTGTGGTGTGGTGTTTTAGTAAGGAACGTTAGAAAACAGATACGACACGCTTTCTCCGTTGTGCGTCCGACGGACCGCCTCGGCGAACATCATCGAAACGTCGATGCACTGTAAAAAGGGCGAAAGCACAAGACAATAATTACACATTCATCATACTGACACAAAGCATTCATTTCGATCGTACCTGAATTTTGGGACAATCCTTCATATGGCCATCCTGCGGGATTGTATTTGTCACTACTACTGCCTCAAAGCAAGCATTGTTTATCCTTGAGATGGCCGGCCCGCTGAAGATGCCGTGCGTCAGTATGGCGTAAACTTTCGTTGCACCAGCCTCTACCAGCTTGTCCGCCGCGTGGCAAATGGTGCCACACGTGTCGGCCATATCATCTACCAGGATCGCCACACGATCCTTCACATCGCCAACCAGCACCATCGAGGCGACCTCGTTTGCCTTCTTACGCTCCTTGTGGATCAAAGCGAACTCCACGTTTAACCGATCCGCGATGGAGGTAACACGTTTCGCACCGCCCGCATCCGGCGACACAATGATGGAGTTCCGCCACTCGGCAATGTTTTCCCTGATCCATTTCAGTACCGCCGGTTCGGCGTACAAATTGTCGACCGGTATATCGAAGAAACCCTGCAATAGAAAATCATTACAATCTGATCTCGGATTGTTCTTCCTTCGCAACACCAGTGCCCACGCCCACTTCAGATCGACTAGCTTACCTGAATCTGTGAAGCGTGCAAATCCATTGTAATGATATGATCGGCACCCGCAACGGAAAGCATATTTGCTACCAATTTGGCAGAAATCGGCGCACGGCTCTGTATAGGATGGAAAAAAGCGCAGAAAACAAGCAATTACAGAAAAAGAAGTACAGGTTTGTTACCGTTTCTCGATCAACCATAAACCTAACAACAATCCCAAACCAAAATAAATTAAGAAAAAAAAACACATTTGCAACACATTTAATGATATTGTACTTATTGTTGTTAAATTTTCCCTTAGATTAGTCGAGATCAAGTGTACCATACAACAACGCACTGCTGTTACGGACATGCATCCCAGTATCGGTGTTAGGATGAGTATAAAAGCGAGTAGGATTAATATTTCGGTTCTGTTTTTTCCACAAATTGCCCAATGTTTATTGAATGATCGTATCAACTATGCATCTCACATACAAACCACATCAGTGCAAAGGGGATAAAGGGAGCAAGAAAAGGCCATGACCACGAAAATTTGAAATGTACACTGAAACAATGTAACAGTGTTCCACAGGGTAAAACAAACGCATGGAAATGAAGCAATCGAATGATACTTTTGATAAAGAATAGTTTGGTTGAAACATAAATATCTAAATTCGGTGTAAAACAAATTACATTGGATTATTATCCAATGTTCTTCACCTAAAAACGTATTAGAGAAAGAGAGAGAGCAGGGAATAAAAGTGGTGCTAAGCTGAACAATAAGTCGTGTGTATAAAATTGAAAACACAAACTCTCTGGTCAGGTGCATTTTGCAACAAAACCCGCTATATGTACAAGGCCATTTCTAGACATAAGAAACACACACATTGGCTTTAGAATGTTTGCAATAACAACAGAGATTCGATCCGCTTTATGCCGTGAATTTTTCTACACAATTTTAATAAAGCATTTGCCTAAAAGGAAGGGACACTCGCATATTCTTTTGCTACCTGAACTTCCATGATTTTTTTTTCACTACTCACTAGATAGGCCTCTGGTATGTAATCCTAAGATGGGTGAGAAATGGTTAAACACAATGATACAGAACGGAAACATGAGGAAAAAAAGAGAAAGAGAAAACGTAAGATAATGTTTCAGGCATGATTACAGTGAAGCTACCGGTTGTACAGGATATTACATAGATCCTTTCGAAACTGCACACATCTGTTTCCTTCCTACACGTTGTCTTTTAACAATCATCAGGCTATTTAACGCAAATGGGTAGGAGCTTTTAATGGCAATGGTTTGTATTTATGAAAAAAGGGAATTAAACGTGTGCAGCATGTTTTGTGCAAAAACAAAAAGACGCATATTGATAGAAAACCACGAAGAGCACCTGTAAACCCGAGAGATGTAAAGAAAAGATGAACAAATCAACAGCTTAGTGTCTCTCCCTTATGGCGCTTCGTAAATAACTCCACAATACATACAAAACAAACATAAATCAATCATTAACTACTCCCGTATACCGTATTATTCCACTGCTTTTGGCGATTGATCGTTTTTACATTTACAAAAAAAAAAAACAAACAAAAAATAAATAAAACTCGTTTTACAAAACACAAAACACGAAAGACGATGAAAGACATACAATGAATAGTACAGAACAGCAAAAATGTCAATTATTGTTCAAAAAAAAAAAGGTCGTAAATGATAAACATAAATAATTCTTAAATTATACAAAACGCTTCACTAATGTGTTTTGGTTTGTTTTACATTTTCTCAATTAATTAAATACGCCAATTTCTTGATTGCCAATGTGGAAATAATTTGTGTTGCATTAACATTCTGATGTGCTTATCATCGCGTCACGATTTGCAATAACAAAACGCAAGAGAAGGAAAATGCAGCGATGAAAATGATTCTTCCGTACCAAGTGTGGCAGAGTGTTATTAGTGGACAGAACAATAGTTGAAACGTGGTAACATCCTAGGCTAACGGATTAATATAAATTGCACCCGAGATTTGCACGCAAAGAAAAAAAAACATATTTGTAAGTAAATAACGCCTCTTTTTCTTTACCATAAAATTAGTCTTATTTTAACGTTTGATTCCAAGTGTAAAACATACACGAATCGAATGATTAAACAGGTTCAACCACAATACTCCACAGACCATAGGCACAAAATAGTTAGAGGTTTTTTGCGCATTTCAAAACGATGTCCCTATCTCTGTGTATGGAATGAGATGTACCATCAACACACAATATGCTAGGACTCAAACAAATGACAAAAATACATATTCTTAATACGATGAAGTATAAAAAAACAGCCAAGAAAAAACCGTTCTTTGGCCCTACCCGGAACTTCCACTCATTGGTTTTCATGAGCTCTGCCAGCTTATCGTCGCCTGTCTGTGTGATGTGATGTGTAGTGGGTAGGTTGAGGACAAGGCCATAACGTGGACCAAACCAATACATCAATTATGTATACATATATGTATCAAAAAAGGAAAGAAAAATATATTAGTTTAAACAGGTTTTTGTTGTTGTTACTCATTGTATAACGCGTACTTTATATTAATACTGGTCAATAATTCCGTCTGCTCCACAGAAAGTATTGTATCGTTGCCATTTACACATGATCATGTATATATGCATATATATGTATATATGTATACGTATTTGTTATGAAAACAAGTCCCTAGAATAGAGGGCTTGCCCTAGAAAGCACATTCCCCCAGAGCTGGGCTGATCGTCGACGACGAATGATTGACTTTCTGCCGATAAGAGGGTGTTTGTAAACATTCGCCAGACTCGTGCTACCCCTCGCAACATGTACTACATTCTTGACGCATTTATAATAATCACGATGTACTCCATCTTACAGTGCTTTCGTCATCGTTCACAGCATCTGACACAGCAACTCGTTAGAAAGCGAGTTGATTGACGAAATCATTTTAAACCGTTTCGTCTTTTCTGCCACCACCACTGATAACCTTTCGAAAGAAACTGGGAAAACAGATCAGCTGCTCTGGCGATCGATCCCGCAGCCTGCTCTATCCTTCAGCTATTTTGAATAATATTATTCACTATCGCTCATCGAAACGGAAGCGCGTTCCCCACGCGGTTGCCTCTTTCCCACCACCATCGTAGAAGTGGACCATGATCGATCGGCATCAACATCATCATCATCAGTGCTTTCCTTTTACTGTTTGGAAGATTAATGCCTAGAAACAAGTTCATGTGAAACCAACCCTCCACCAGGACATTGAATCGCAGCATCGTTTGTTATCGCAGCATCGTTTGTGGCCGATGATGTTAACATTACAAGCACTGTCAACTGTTACTAAAAGCAACCGATATTTCCACATTATCATCCGAAACCTAAAGCTTTGGGAGGGGGGTTGGGGTTTGTACATGTTCTTAGACTAATCTTACATTTTACTGTGTACGATCGTTGGGGCAAGCAACAAAATTCAAATCACATGTGATCATTCGCAAGCTATTGTTTACAAAAATCAAAATCACTTTACACATCCTGCCCATTCAACCGGTTCTCGCATAGAGACTTAAGCACAACTAACCACTCTTTCATTCACCAAGAGAGAACATTGTATCGTAACAAAGGTGCAGCGTTACCTTTGCGTACAGGAACGCAAAGCATTAAAACAGAATGGGGTGTTTGCGCCGCATTGCCATCACCTCGAGTCTAAAACAACATACCTTATCTTTCTTATCCTGCCGTGCGTAAGGGAAGCATGGTATGACTGCAGTCACACGAGAAGCCGATGCAATCTTGCACGCGTTGATCATAATCAGCAGCTCCATCAAGTTATCATTGATTTCACCGGAACCTGACTGTACGATGTACACATCTTCGCCGCGAACTGATTCACCAATTTCCACACTAAAAAGATTATACAATATTAGTAATTATGTTTTTAATATCTTATGTTTATCATTACAAAGCATCATACATCTAGCTGCTACTTCACGTTGAAGCGTTTCTTACCCAAAAAATTGTCACCTTTTCCCCTCCACCTACCCTCCCTCCCACCATCCCTTTTCTCTCTTCATCCGCATATAACTCCAGGCCGTATGTGAAACCATATTTAAACGTATGTCTACCAATCGTATGTATCATCATTTTAACATTATAATATTATTAACGACCGTCAAAGTAGATCATTGTGATTACAGGAAAAAAACGATCCACCTCATACAATGTTGCAGACTCTGTTGCCAACACGTGCTTCCTAATGGACGGCGTATACCACCTCTTCCCTTGCATACGCGTCGGCTCCTATACTATTTCTCTACGCAAAACGCATGGGTTCCTTCTACTACCATCAAAGCAGATTGCAAAGCCTACCTACACTTGCCGGCAAACCAAACAACGTGCTTGCTTACGCTTTGGCATCGTAGATGTAGTAGTAAGTAAAGACGCGATGCGTTAGAATGACACAAACATTTCTGTTCAATGTGTGCGTGAGCTGGAGATAAGCTCCTGCTGGCCTAATAATGGAGGTGGTTTGGCAGATATCTCGATGATCGGATCATACTCTTTTTTCCTGTTCCCCGAAGGAGAATGCTTGTAATTATCTAAATTAACACAATTAACAAGCGAAAACATAGAATGTCCCGTTTCCACACTGTTTGAGTACGAGCTGTTGCTGCAAAATGCGTTAAATGTATTTCATGCCCAAGTTACGCAAAAAAAAACACGCACCAATCAACACTGATAACGATCAGCTGTTTACTGCCACAGAAAAGCTGTGAAACACATTTAACTCAAAATACTGTAAACAGGACAAAGGTCCTTTCAGAGTATACAACGTTTCTTTTCTTTCTCTCCCTCTCTCTCTAAACCATGTTCACCCCGTTGCCAAGAAGAAAAAAAGCAAGCTGCTTGATCGATTGCATGACTGCCCGAAAGGGGAATCATGGTAAAGGCATGACAACCATCATCTAGCGAACGAAACGCCGTCGTTCGTTGAGAAGCCGCAAAACAAACGGTGGAGTTCACATAAATTGAGCTCAATCAATCCCCATCATCAAACACCTTGAGGGACGCCTTTTGCATGACCTTGTGGACACGTTAAACATGTCGAAGAAAATGCAAAGCAAAAAGAGCAAAGAAACCAATTCCATCCCTTTTTCGGAACACGCATTTCTCGTTTGTTTATGAAGGTGTGTGAGTGTTGTGTATGCGTAGAGCATTAAGCCGGTTCCTCCGTCGCGTTGGTAAAGTGGCTACACGTGGTGGTTCACCTTTCTTTTCCTACGGTGAGCAAATGGAGCCCCCAAATCAGCAGAAGTAATATACATCACCGACATTACATCACGGGCACTTGGTACCAGATATGCACAACACGATGATGTTTTTTTTTTTCATTCATAAAAATAAAGAAAGCAACTAGTAATTGATTAAATTCTATCCGATGTAAAGGTTTGGGAAACCGGTTCCGCAACGAGTTTTGCTCTTCAACACATTCCTACACCAACATTACCAAGCGGAGCTAGAGCAATGGTTGTATAATAATAATAAAAAAGAAGAAATCCATAACTTTGGCGTAAACCATGCGGGAATTGTTTCAAAGATGTTGTAGTTTAAATAGAAAAATATCCCTCAGAGTCTGCTACAACTCACTGTGTACTGGGTGCACTCATTGCTCGTCAAGGTTACAAAAACAGCCTGCCGCCAGTGGGCAGCGGACGCGAATTGGACGGACGGCGGGATAGCATCAATTTATTTTTAACTAATTCCTTTCGATGCCTTGTTTGCCATTAGCCCAATTCTAGCGCTGCACATCTATATACAATATGCGACGGGATGCTGCCATCAGAGATCATGTTAAGAGGGAGCAGAACTTTTATCCTTTGCTGCCATTTTATTGTAACATCTTTCTGCCTTATTTGCAAGATCATCTAATCTCCATGCCATCCACTTCTATCGCCTGTTCAGAAATAAGCTGCTACATATTCCGCTTTTTTTCTATTTGCACCTGCACATATACACTCCCGTACTGGGTTAGGGAGTTTCGTACACAGTTTCATTCATATACACACACACACACAGACGCGCACGTACACTTACCAAGTCTCCAAGTTGCTGAACTTTTTCGTCACCACCTTGCCGAGATCGATACCCAGCCGGTCGACGATGCGGGACGCAAGATCCGGATGGGACGAACCAGAAAACACTTTGATGTTAGGCATCCTCGACTGTAGCAATTGGTGAGGATCGACACTTGGAGTAGAAATGCTGTCGGTCGGATGCTTGCTATCGCTGCCGCTGTCGCTAATGCTACTGCCACCGGTGCTGGGTGTCGCCGATGACAAACTATGCACGAGATTGCTGCCGCAGGCCGGGGTGCCGCCGCTGCTGCTGTTGCTGGTATTGCTGATAACAGATGCCTTCTCCAAGTTGCTGCGGATGAGCGTTCTGGCGCGAATCGGGTGAGATGATCGGACTGGCATCACGTTGTGGAATTAAATACCAATCAAGTGAAAAGAATATCCGTCATTCGAATTCCCAACAAAACCCACAGTGCACGATGGCTATCGATTGAACATCGTTTAATGACACTTCATGCAACAGATTAGTTTTTTTTTAAATTCACGAGCATGATACTGGACTAGCAACACTACGAAGGCATATTTTTGTACAATATTTGTTTATTCAAATACACAAATATGTTAAGCAATGAGAAACGCGTTATACAATTAAAGCAATTTATCGTACTTTTTTGTGCATAATGTAAGAAAATAAGTAAGAAAACTTATTGATGAATTTTCTGTGAGATACACTATTTCGCTTTCTATTTTGTATTTTTTATAACAATAAAGTTTTCCTTAATATAAAGTCCTCCATGCGACTTTCAGCGTGCAGGCATTACGAAACGTCATGATTCACACCGTTCAAATCCTGTCATTTCTCTTGTCACACAACACACACACACACACACACACACACACACACACAAACATTGCCACACGCACACAAGCAAGGGAATAAAGCACCCAAAAAGCAACCAGCAGCCCGCATCCCGGATGATAATGTTGTTGGATCAATTTCACATCTTCTGTTGGTAATACATTGAGACGAAAGTAAACTGCACTATCATCATCAGCAACTACCCAGAGTCATACTTGCCGCCAGGTACGTATAGAAACGGCCCTGCCAGTGAAACCATCACAGAGATAATTATAAATAATGTACCGACTAGTCAACTGACGTCACGATATGGCAAGAATGATATTGCAAACATGTTGGAGCAGCCACAATTAATGGAGTTGCGGATAACATTATTTACTCTCAATTTGCTCCTATGTCATATGAAATTAGTAGATAACTGAACAACAAATACTTTTTTCTAACAATCAAAACACAAAACGTCTGATTGGTATGATGGTGCTTGGTATATTTATAAGCAATTGTGTTTAGCCCAGCATTGTTCCCTTCGGTTACAAGAGTAACATATTAACCAAAAATAAACTTAAACCTCCGATTTTCTTTTTTTCTAGCGTTATCATCTACCCTCGCTACTCGCCAGCAAAATACAAAAAATACGGCCACATAGCTTCCGAGATTTACTGCATAACCATCATCTAGCAGAGGAACACCGTACTGTGTAACTATGGCGAATATGGCAGTATCCCGCATCAAAAGAGAGTTTAAGGAGGTTCTTAAAAGTGAAGAGGTAATTGCAACAATACACAATTGTTCTTCCAGTGTTAGTGGGTGTGTGATATGAATTCGTTGCGAAAAAAAACATCTGTTCGCTGATAATTGCATAACACACTGTGTTGTACGTAAACAAACTACGGATCTGGTGGATTGGATGGCACCAGCAACAATGAAAGCGCTGAATCTTTATGCAGACAGTACACACACTTTTCTGAGTTGTTTTACCTTCTTGACTGTCCGGAGGCAGTTTTGTCTGTTTGCTGCCCTTTCTGCCCATTGTGCTCGGTTTGGTAAAGAATGTTGCGTTTTCACAATCACGCCACTACGATAAAAGTTCACTTTAAACGTTACTTAGTTGGAATATTTACGATAGAACTTGCTGTACGTGATAGAACTTTCAACTGTCGTCGGTGTATAGAATGATTGGTACAATCGCGCAGCAACACCAACACCGGCTTGTCGTTCAATCAGTGCCCATATCTGCTTTACCTTGAACTTAGTGACTTATTTTTGAAATCATATTGAATCACAACCTATTCCTCTGCATCTGATTATTGCTGATACTGAGAGAGCAAACAACAAACGACCGGCGTTACCGATCGTTTTACTATTTGCCATACAAAATGAGCGTATAATACTTAAAATTTCAAAATGTCTTTTAGTCAAGTTACCGAAACCTCAATTTTATAAAATTACTTATTGCCAACAACACACGTTTATTCGCTATTTTTACGTATGGCTTAAGTATGACGAAAGGGTTACCGTCATCGCTTCTAATGCAAAAGATCGATTTGATATTTTCCCGTTATCTCCCATACCTTCCGTTAACTGATTAAAATTGAAAATTGAATTAATTTGTTTAGTTTGCCCCATACTTACCCATAGTGATTACCCATACTGTCCATGTGTGTTATCATAAACAATACATTCGATAGGGTCCGCGGTGCAAGCACGTTTCCTCAAAATAAAAAAAAGCTGCTAATGTCCAAATACCTTCC
Organism: Anopheles quadriannulatus; assembly: GCA_000349065.1. NCBI lineage: Eukaryota > Metazoa > Arthropoda > Insecta > Diptera > Culicidae > Anopheles > Anopheles quadriannulatus. Next base: position 74,016 of record KB666522.1, on the reverse strand, counting down.
AATCTCTTCTCTGTTTTGTTTCCACAGATCACACAATGCTCTATTAAGTTGGAAATGGTAAATGACAACTTTACGGAACTGAGGGGAGAGATTGCTGGACCACCCGACACGCCATACGAAGGAGGAAAGTTTGTGTTAGAAATAAAGGTCCCAGAAACGTACCCTTTCAATCCTCCCAAGGTAACAAGAACACCGGCATCAGCGATGATAATAAACGCGTAGAGAGTGAGAGAGAGTAGGAGACAAACAGAGAGTAAAAACGTGCTTAATTTTCTAGGTGAAATTTGTGACAAAAATATGGCATCCTAACATCTCGTCTGTGACTGGTGCGATTTGTCTCGACATACTAAAAGACAATTGGGCTGCTGCGATGACCCTGCGGACGGTATTGCTATCACTGCAAGCACTGCTGGCAGCTGCTGAGCCGGACGATCCACAGGATGCGGTCGTTGCTACGCAGTACAAAGACAACCACGAAATGTTCATCCTGACGGCAAAGCATTGGACCAACGTGTATGCAGGTGGTCCGTTTGCAAATGCCGATTTTGATCAGAAGGTTCAACGATTGCGTGATATGGGTATCCCGGCATACGATGCCCGAGCCGCCCTTTCACGCCACAACTGGCATCTGGAACGTGCGTCTGAACAGCTATTCAGTTAGTCTCTTTGTGGGTAATGTTCGACCGCCTCCCGCCCCCATACTCGATGTTTTTATTTGTGTTTTCCTTTGCAAATGACGTGTTTTTTTCTCGTAGCCAGGGTATTCCTTTTTAAATACAGAAATGTGCGTTTTCGTGAAGTTTTAAATTAAACCGTTCTCTTAATGATCCAAAGTACCGTTGGAAACGTTAGCAACTGATACAAATGTTACATGTTTTGTGATATCATCAATCAGTAACCTTCGGTAAGTTTTTGTTTTCTGCTGGAATACACAAATACAGAACCACCGTCATTTCGCAACCGAGGATTGTTTTTCCATAATGTATGTATACTATACTATCATAAAAGAATGGATCGAAACCAAGCAAATGAGCAATACATGGCTTACAACGTGAAAAGACAGCTTAAATTATATTGCGTTGGTGCAAAGATAACTATTAGTGGTTGTTAGTATGAGGAAACGTATGGAAAGGAGCACAGTAAAGAGAACTGTGAATGAAAATCGATAAAGCTAAAAACACTTTTTCATTGCCGTAATCCTTCCTGGGGTTGTACAGAAACCTAGTGCACACGTTTGGTAGAAAAAGAAATATAAAGAAATAAACCAATCCAACAACACACAAAGCTCGACTCTTTTGAAAACAAGTTAGCAGCAACTGAGTTATTCGCTCATTCCATTCCGTTCGTAAAGAAAATACTTGGCAAAGAGCAATTATTACGACTGCAAATAAAGTAAAACAAAAAAGATCGTTTCAAATGTACATCTTTTCTACCGTGCCAGAGTTATGTTAGTACGATTTTTCTAAGGATTTATCACGTAAATCTATTAATAGCAATCATTTTGTTCCGTTCGATTTTACCTTAAGACTAGCAAGGTTTTTTTGCTTTATCGACTCTCGCCAATCGGTTTCGAGCTTAATGTACGTTCCACCTTGTTGGTAAGTCTGGTATTGTGAATTTTGCTCACCGCCTGTCCGCTTGCCAACCATCGAAATGATCTGTTTCATGGCGCGTTCCTCAAATTCTCGCTGGTTGTCCTGATTGCTGCGTGCGGACATGTCTCCCGCCCAGTGCCTGCCGTACGATAGTTTCAACTTTCGCTTGGCATCCTTTGGCTGCTGTGGGTGTTGGTGTGCTTGCTGTTGCTGCTGCTGCTGATGTTGAAACGATGGAGGACTGCTGTACTCCGATTCCTCACCGTCGGAGCTGCTGCTAGTGCTGCGGCTCTGATTAGTGCCGGATTTGTCGTACTCATCCGAGTCCGATTCACTTTCCGTATCCATTACCGACTGGGACATCTGGCGATTGGAGCGATGGTGGTGATGGTGATTGACCATTGCATCGCCGTCCACGTGGAACGTGGGCAGTAGTCCTTGGCGGGAGCGATGCGGAAGTATGCCAATTCCGCTCCACCAGGGATCGGCGGACGTGTTTGGCGGCTTAAAGGGTGGCTGTTCGTAAAGGCAGCCACCTTCTGAGGCGTGCAGGGCAAGCTGCAAAACTGCGCGATCACGGTCGGTGTCCACCTGTACGGTATGTTCACGAAACTGGCAACCCTAGTTGGTACGTTAAATTGACAGAGGAAGCGTTAAACTCTGTTTTAGAGTATCACATTTATTTGTTTAGTTTATTTTTGACACTCATTTCACTTACCGAAGGTCCTGGCAATGCTTCGTACCGGTAGGCTTGCTTTCCACAACATGGATAACGTCCAGCAGGCCCCGCCACACGGCCCTCTGCCGCTGGGCCAAGGAATTGCGGTTGCTCTGGATGATACTGGCACCACATCATCTGGCTCACCGGGAAGTGGGTGTCACAAATCGAGCAGTACAGGAAATGGCAATGTCCCCAGAGACGCCAATAAACCTTCCGCCAGGAGCGCAACTCTTTATGCAAGCTGGACACATAGTTGGTAATGTTCCAAGAGGGATCCTTCACATGTGCACTGATCAGCTGGCCCCAACGATTCAATCGAAAGTTCTGCGGCAGACAGTGAATGTATGTGCTGACCGTTTGCGTAAGAAACTTACCGCACTTTAAACACCGGAACATGCCGACCAGCGTTGCGTAGTGACCACGCAGCGCTTGTGGTTCAATGTCGCACAGACTTTGGATCAGTTTGGTCCAGAGACGCGGTGCAATGCGATCTTTCTTATCCTTTACTACCTCCAACTCGAGATTAGTAAACATGGCAGCTAGCCGCGTGATGATACTGTCGTTCAGGCAGGCCAGATTTGCGGAAGCCTTCACGACTTCGTTAAGTCGAGCGTGACAAAACGAAAGGCAATCGAGCAGCAACGGTTCCATCTGCAGGAAGCTAGCCGATACCAGTATTGGAATTACGTTGGTAGGATCTAAAGCTGGCCATTCATCCGTGGCCATCGATTCTTTTTTAACCCACTTCATGAGCCATTCGAAAATTTGCAGATCGCAATGCACCGAAATGTCCATATCCTCAAGTCGCTGACCGGCAGTCACGTCCGCAAAGTAGCCCATCTTGGTAATGAGCAATTTCTGTGGACAGGAAAAATCCCTGGACGATCCTTTCACCTCGTCACAAACGTGAATAACGACTTCCGGTCTTGAAGGGATAGTTTAAAAGAGTTTTATATGAAATGGCCGTTGAAATACATCACGCATACTTACTCTGCACGGCTGTCTGGAATGGCTATCTGTGCGATCGATGATTTTCTCCGTACGCCTGTTTTGGTGGAGCTGCTAGCGATGAGAAAGTTTTGTGAAACATCTCCCACAGCGGAAAGCGTAGACTTTTTACTGCTACTGCCACTTTGCGTGTCTGGCGAGGAGGCACCACTTGCAGCCGATTTCCCACCACTGGAACAACCAACCCCGATCGAAGCGGACGCATTCATCGATTGCACTCCCAGAGGGTTGTTGCCATTTAATTTCTGTCCTGTCCCATTCTTATGATGATATCCGGATCCATTCGACGGACAAATGAAGGGCAATACCGAATCTAGTATGCCTTCGTTAAGGACTTCGTCTAATTTTTCGTTCAAAATAGCTTCCAGACGATTTTTCGGTACTTCCACCGTTTCGGGCTTGCTTTTTAGAGATTTTTGTGAAATGGTGCGTTTTTTAGACGGTAATTTCTTTTCCGCTGGCGATCGTGTGCTCAGCGAGGAGGAGGTATCATCCAGCTTGGTGTCCTTTTTGCCACCTGTCGTTCCAGTGATGGATTTGGCGGGGGAAATTGTTGATGAATGTTCGATCGGTTTTCCTCCGCCGGTCGTACGGGAGTTTTGTTGTATACTGTTGACCAGCTCATTACGTGCCAGTTGGTTGTAGTCGAAGGTGGGAGGATTTTTCTTGCTACTGTTGAACGAGTCGTTCACTTGGCACGTTACATTCAGGAACTCCAGAAAATCATGCATGGAAATTGATTCGGTTGACTCTGGTGCGTTGGATTCCGACATGCTGGCAGGCTTTATCGTACTTTTCCTTTTTTGAAACGTTTTAATCACTTTTTTCAACTTTTCGAATACACAATTTTGAAGTTACAGAGAGGGTATTTTGGGTTATTCTGTCTATTGGTATGAAACAAAACTAACTGCGATCAAAAATCTTTCAACTTTGGAGAATGAAAATTCTATTTATTGTGGGTTGCTATTGACAACGGCGGACCATTCTTCGCCATAGGTGGGGAAATGCTGCTCTGGGAATGGTAAACATGGTATCTGTTCAATAATTAATAGTAAATAAATATGCGCATGCTTTAAATCAGTAGAAAATGTTAAAATCATTACATTGAATTGTAAATTATTTGTTGCAACAATATCTACTGAATACAAATAATTTTCTTAAACGGCTGTAGTCGGGTGTGTGCAAACATTGAAACAAAATAGGAAAATAGGAGGACAAAACCCATCGCTCAAAGTAAGAAGAAGCAGTTACTTAAATTTATTTCATGAGTTTGCGACTCGACGATGCGTATAACGTGATAAAATGGTTTTAAAACATCCGAGGAATCCACTCTTCGACCGTTCCCGCTTCGTACGAGTTTGGGAAGGTGGCTGTGTATATTTTGAAGTACATCTCCACGAACGACCAGCTCACTGGGCACCTCAATGGGATTTCATGCTTCAATGTTGGCAACACGAAGTTTTGATGGTTGTCAAAGTTAGCATCGGAAGGACGTGACGTCACACGGGCCTTTTCCACACGTTTTCGTAGCGAAAGACAGCCGTGAATCTTAGCACAGAATGGTAAATATGCGAAAATATGTGTAATAAATGCTTCGAGTTTGCTTTTAGTGCGCCGGAAAACAATCTCAATCATCGATACTAGTGCAGTGCGAAAAAAAAACAAAGGATTTAGCGCTAAATATCCGCAAAAGAGCAAGATACGATTTCGTCGAACGCGAAGCAACGCTACCCATACCACCGTCACCGATTACCATGTTTGACAGCTGAACCGGAATGGGTGTTCCTTCATAAACCGCACAGCCATGCACGGCCAGAAATAATGTGAAAGGTTATGTTGCCCGGCTTATGTCCCGGTGAACTAGCTTGAATGATTGTGAATGGGTTTCGGCGTAGCAGCTACACTCGGCTAATGCACTGCGAGTTCAAAAATCGAAACCTAACTATGTAATGTTTACTGTATTGTGTTGCAGGGTCGCGTACGTACCAAGACGATCAAGAAGGCCTCGAAGGTCATCATCGAGAAGTACTACACTCGATTGACCATGGATTTCGACACTAACAAGCGTATTGTCGAAGAAGTGGCCATCATTCCGACGAAACCACTGCGTAACAAGATCGCTGGGTGAGTAGCGGCAGCGAAGCCGGAGGGGAGGGCAGCTGTTCGGCATGTGTTGGTAGATCCGTGCAAGGATTGTGTTACTGATTGGACCATACCGTTGTGCTTTTGTTTCAGTTTTGTAACCCATCTGATGAAGCGCCTGCGTCACTCGCAAGTGCGTGGTATTTCCATCAAGCTCCAGGAAGAAGAGCGTGAGCGTCGCGATAACTATGTGCCGGATGTTTCAGCACTGGAGCAGGATATCATTGAGGTGGATCCAGAGACGAAGGAGATGTTGAAGCATCTTGACTTCAACAACATCGTTGTCCAGTTGACCAACCCGACCGCTCCAGGATACAGCAATCGACGCAACTAAGACCATGCGAATATGTCTTGGGCTGTATCGTTTAAGATTACTGCACTGGATTGGTCTTCTCCTGTAATACTGTGTGTGTGTGGGTGCAAACTAACCAGAATATAGGAAAAACCAATGTAAACCACCAAGCAGTGCGTTCGTAAAGGAAATTTTCCTCTGGTGTTCCTGGTTCCTGCTGTGTTTAATGATGACAATTATCGTGAAGTGGTTAGCAGCGATTATGTTTCATCAAAACTGGTGTCGATTGCTTAAGAAATGGGATATTTAATTCGTGCCGTCCAAAGCTCTTAGAAAATGTGATCTGCTGTGTATTTTGAATCCGCTGAAAAGCAGCTCATTTTCAAGGTACAGTTTGTGTCTGGTAAAGTGAATCAAAATCCTATTTTTGAAGGATGTCATTGCAATTCTATTAACCAAACAAAAGTAATTGTTTTTCTTGTAACGCCAGTTTAAATCTGAATTGAAAATTATGAAAAGAAATATTTGTCTGACTTTCGTGAACGGTTGCTACTGTGGAATGTATTTCAATCAATAATGGTCTTATGCTAGCTTCAATTTCAATGATGCCGGGCTCAGGCGTTATTACGTTTTCGATGAATTATAATTATGATATGCTTTCGATTACTTGCGACATTAAAATTTATACCACATATATGAAAGTAGCTCAGTTCACCAAGTCAACCTACTTCTGTTTTGTGTGATAACGTGTAAAATTTAATTGAAAAGAGTTCAAATTTATTTTTTTGAATTTGGCAGTAATTTAGCCCGTTCGACTGTTTCAGATGAAGCAGAAACATCGCGCGGGACAAGTAGCTCTGTTTGAAAAAATTGAGTTACTTTTTGTCGAGCGAGAGCGAAATTTTCCTCTTCTATTTGAACGATAAGTAATTTTAACCTTATTTAGGAGTCGTTGAGAGCATTTATGGCGCTTGAGTTACGAATGCGATTGTCGCTATGGCCGCTGTCGACACTCCGAAAATTCACCGGATCGAAGAAAAAAGACAGATGAAAAATAACGCATTGTAACGGTTCTTTTTTCTTTCCACTAAATTGCTGTTAGTTTGATTCTGCACTGCAAACTAACAGTTTAATACAAATATCACCTAAGTTTTCCAATTATTCTCATCAAAATTGAGGGAAACAGAAATCGGTTGATTTTCGTTTACAATAACGAGCGTTATTTCTCGGTTGTCAAAATTATCCTTTAAGGTGTTTTCTTCAGCACGCCAAGGTGCCTAGATAGACTACAGATGGGTCCTTAGCGCTTATTTTGGTAGCCATGATGGATGGAGATTTCGGCAAAAGAAAACTTAAAACCAGGCTGGACGCAAGATTAAAATTGCATGCAAAAGTGCTTAAAATCACGCCCCGATCGGGATATAGAGAACGATAAAATGAAATAGGTTTAAAATTTTAATGATTTAACATTATAAAATATGTTTAACGTAATCCGTGCTCCCATCCTGACGATTTTTTCCTCATTTTGCCTGCAGTTTTAAGACTTGCGTGCAACCTGCCACGGGCCAAGCGTTATTTTCCGGTTGTCAATATTTTTTCATAACGGTGCTTTTTTCGGTGCGTCTGGCAGCGGCCTTACTTCGGGCCAAAATTGATGTTTCGGTTCTGCTAGTGTAAAAGCACCCTCAACAACAGCGAACTGTCAAATGCGCTGCGTGTGACAGAAAGTGACGAAGACGGTTTTCAAAAACCAATTGTTTCTTGTTTCGTACGGGTTACAGTCGCTCAGCAAGCCTTGCCGTGGAATCCGGTCGTTTTTGCACAGTAATCGAGCTAGTTAGCCGAGTGAAGGAGTATTGAACTGCGTTTCAAGTTGCCGGTGGAAAATACTTTGTTGGGTTTGTTTGATTTTTTACTTCTATATTATCCCTTAATACACGGACTGCGGCGGAATGTATAAATTTACTTGTACATTTGGCATGTAGACATGTGGTTCTGCTAAGCTTTAGTTGAATATAGCGCTTTCCTCAACACATTTCGAAGCTTACGCCCGTACATACTTTTGTATCTTTGAGATGAAGGAAATATCGCATTTTGCTAATTTGCATAAAAAATCAAATGTTACTAGCTGTAGGTCGCTCCATATCCGCGATATATGGTCGTGTATATGTGTGTGCGTGTGTGTGTGTGTGTGTGCGCGTGTTAGTTGAAGTAAAAGCTGTACGCCGTCCGTTTTTTTTGTGCATCTTTCCAGCTTCAGTTTTGGCCATTGTCAGGGCGCTCGTAGGTGCGTGTGAGTAAACGCCACGCGTATATGAAAAGAGCGGATCGTGTGTACGTTGTGTGTGTTTGTGAGTAATTGGTGTGAAAAGGGAATCAAAAGAAAGCACGGCAGAGACGAGAACAGCAAAAAGGTACCTTCTAGGCTGGAAAAGAGGAATCTTAAAGTTGAGTTGTGAAAAGTGTGGTATAGACGAGAACGGGTTGCAGTTTTCTACAAACAAACACTATCGTTCCTTGATTCCCTATCGAGCGTTTTTGTACATCCGGCTGCGGGTAGGGTTTGTTCTTTCTTGGTAGTGTTTCAAAGAACATTTCGCCTTGTGTGTTGCGTGTATAGAACAGAATTGACAAAATTTGTCGATTGAAAAAATCAGCGCAAAGAGAAAGAATAACGCACTGCCTGCCTTGCTATAATTGTGGTGACGGAATATTCACTGCTATTTGCGTACGTAAGACATTCTCTGGTTCCGGAACTGCACCTTTTTCCCCGTCGTCCCCGTAAAGACGATAGTGTTAGTAGAGATAGACAAAAAAAAACACCAGGTGAAAGTTTCAATGCGATATCTACTTTCTATCGATTCAAAGCAGGTTACAATATTTTCTGTGTGTGATGTTTTCAGACAGATTAGCTAAAATTTCAGCAGTGTAGACGGCATTCGAAATTTTTTGTGTAGTGCAAATCGGTAATCGAGAAACATGTGGTTTACATACGTAGACGTGAATATGGAAGCTTCTTCTTGCATTTCTAGATGGTTCGTTTTATCGAAATGACACAGCTAACTCTGTCATCGAAATGGCAAAGGAATAATAATTGTAAAAAGTTTCTATCGAATGCCGATGAGATTGAGTTTGGTGCGTTTTCCCCGCCCGGGATTGCATGAGCCTTCTGCTACGTATGATTCATCATCGGCATTTTGTCGGGTTTGGGGCGGAAGATGGCAACACACAACCATAGCAAGCGTTGATGCATGTTCCGCATCCGTGTGTGGATGTGGTGGTGCTGCTGTAGAAGCATGTTGCGTGCGCTAAGATGTGTTTGTGTAGACCGCAGCCAGTCCTCGTATATTTATGTATTTTTCCTAACCATGTATGCTTCCACGAGACAATCGTATGCTCTGGTGTATAATGTTGGTTTCTGCATATTATTTGAACGTTGGAAGCAACTTGTGCTTTGTTTTAGATTGTTTAAAGCTTAAATTATAAATTGAATCATTTATAATATGCTATATATTTTGTTGTATGCATTGTACATAACATTTTATATTGTTCTATTTTTTGTATTCTTTGTTCTTGTATTTTTTTCAAAGGTTTTGTTCTTGATGCATTAAAAAAACATTCTAAATTTTATTTTTTTTAAACTAGACTCCGTTCATATTTTTATATATTATTTTTATGATTATGCAGAGCTACGACGCTTCAAACATTAAAAAAATAATAATTTATGTTTAATTTCAATAGTTTTCAATCATTTAATTTCAATAGTTTCATATTATGTGTAACCTTCCTCACAGACTAACAATAGCCATTTCGAACTTTTTTAAATTACGCCTATTCCAGTAAAATAAAAAACGCAATCAAAAATTTTGATGGACATTCTTGTTTTCGAAAAAAAAAAAATGTTCCAAGGTTACGAATCAATTTTAATTGAAAATAAATCAAATTTCGGCACATTTGAATGGTAAAAAAGAGCAGAAGAAATGTACACATGTACATGCTGTTCTATCTGTACTAGAATGGACATGCTGAAATTGAAACTGATGGAGGAATGTTGTAAAAAAGCGTATCGAAAACATTCGCGGTTGGGTTTGCAGACTGAAGGGAAAGAAAGGCAATTTGAATTGAAGGATAGGCGGCTGATTTCAGTAGAATGAGAATGTAAGATAGTATAGACTAGTACAGACTGAATCAAAAATCAAATGGTGATCAAATTCAAGCCCAGAATTGCTATGGATTGTTTCAACAGATTAAATTGTAGTTGTTCCGTTTTTGTTAACTTACGCCATTATTTTATTTACAGGATCTAAATACTAAATGCATACCTTATTTACCATCACCTTATTTCATAAAATATTTGTTAAATTATGTACTTGTGTTTCATCATGACGATATGAAACACATCGCAATGCTATTGTTTTGTATTATATTATAATTCGTTCCACTTTTTTTCAATTGTTGATAGCAACTCATTTAAATTCCACTCAAAGTAACGGAAACATTGACCGGAATTGACACCCATATCAGGGATAGTCGCCGGATACGAAGAGAAAAAGTTTGGGTAGGGCACACTTAGAGCCTTTACCTTTACCATGTTTGCCAATTCCCAGTACAAAATCAATGTGCGCCATATTCCGTCGTAACGTGTACTTTTATTTTGTATTCGTTTATAAATTTATTTGAAAGTATAGCAACTAATTTGCTGTACGTTGAAAAAAAATTCTCTCTCTCTCTTTCTCTCTCAAACTCACTCACTTGCATCATTATAGTTTCAAGTGCGCTTCGAGGCGATTGGTATGGGTACCACCTCACATGTGTTCTTTAATTATCCAAATAGAACGGGATATCTGCTTCTCCAGATCGGGTAATGGGAAAGCATTGGTGAGAGATTTTGTGGTGAGCAGTAATGATTCGGTTTAATTTTAGATCAGAAAAACTAGAAGCCCAAACACTTCGTTACATCCAAATATCTCTCTGGCCGGGTTTTTGTTATCCACCTATCCCCACGTACGGTGGTATACCGGCTCTCATGCTAGTTGCCGCATTTGGTTTCGGTGCGGATGATAGACAATATGGGTATACCTACCCTGCCACCGTTAGTGTGATGCAGAGCAGTATGGGCAAAAGAACGGTATGCGAATGTGCCGCTATTTTGAAAATCGATGTTGGTGGAAGGTTGGGAGGGGACGCATTCGCGACCGACCGGCAGTCTTCTTCGCGTAATGTCTTGGGGCTGGTAACCATGCATTTTAGTGGATTTTGCATTTCTTCAATGTTTTTTTTTTCTCTATCTTGTCATAGGTATTATGCAGTTCCCTATTACAATCACATTTGTCAGAAAACGTTGAAATATGGATAAATCTAATAATATTTTTTTAATTAAACTAAACTTCCCGAACAACACAATTTTATTAGGCTTTATGGTGCTAATGTTCGAGTTACGTTGATGTTGTCGGAATGCATTTGAGGAATTTGCCCTTTATCAGATGAATCATGAAATTTAACGAACAAAATGATAAGGATGTTGATACCGTGTGGTATTGTAAAAGTGTTGCGCAAATGGAAAGTTTAATTTCAAAAATGAACGCATAAATAAGCCACACGAGTAGAAATCGCATAAAATTTAGCAAGTAAAGCAAAGCAAAGCAAAGCAAACAGCACCCGTTGAGTTTTAATTATCTTTGTCGGCGTAAAAAGCATCCTACGTACTGTGTTATAAAAGTGAAATCAATCACTTTCGCGCCAGTCAGAGTATATATATTATTGGAATGAAAGTTTTTGTTTTTAATGTAAGCCTTTTAATTGAATTTTTTTTTTATTGGTTAACCGTTGATTTTGATTCCACTTTGTATTTTATTTATTTGTATTAAACTAAATGGAGTAAGTTTTAGCTTATATTCTTGAGTTTTTAATTGCTATATCTATCATATATGCTCTTTTCTGTTGTTCTGTTTCCATAATCTGAGTGAAGCTTAGATTAATGCAAGTATGATTGTTTGTGATGTGTGCTTAGCAGTTAATTCATGGCTGGTATTATTGAATCCGTTCGTAGCGGCGGCGTACGTCCCGACACTCATTTTCCTAACGTACTAGATGGTTGCTACAGTTATTCACCGCGGCGTTGTAGGAGCGGGCTCGTGAAATGTGTTGCCATCCCTAGAATTTCATGTGAGCGCCGTACGTTCCCGCTACGAACGGATTCAATAATACCAGCCCATGTTAATGTAGAGCGGGTCAACCAAAACAGTAGAGCAAAACAGTGCAGGTGATTATGGTGCATCATCAGACAGGCGTTGTAAATTAAAGAGGCGTCAAAGCATTCTTTACTCTGTTAGCGATTGTTTCGTTTGCTCTCACTTGCGATAGAGGCAACCATTTTCAACTGCTCATAATTGCATAATTACACACTATATGGGCTTAATAATTTCATCGTACAATTAACATCTTGCGACTATTTTTTTTAACTGTGCGGTAATGTGCGGTAAAAATATATAATTGATTCATGTTCAACGCTGTTTCTAACAAGAAATGCGTATGTTTCATTGGGAGTTAAAAAGTGACATAGACTACACTACACATATGGCAGCGATTGTGTAGGTAGCGTATTGGGCGGATGCATCAACCATTCAAAATCATATGACTCAATATTGTAGCCGACACAGATTGGTTTCCTGTTGGGCTTGGCTTAATGCACCATCACGCTCCATAGATTCGAGCAAGGGATGAAAGTGGAGGAGGGTACATATGTGTTGCAACGTACAACCCTGCCTACCGTTGCATACATTTATATGAAGAATAACATCTTATTTGTATAGCTTTGTATATAAGTACAATTTGTTGATTCTATTTAATTGTTTTTAGCAAGAACCGTTTGTAATCACACGTGCTATAAATTTTTAGTCTTTGTACCAAGGCCAACGCGTGTAGTTAACAAACGATTCAAAAGGGGAGCGGTCTACCTACATTCTAAAGCAGACGTAGGAGTGTTTGCCATTTACGTCCTAATATGAGCGCATCTATATCATGGGACATTTGTTTGATTGCATTTCCCATACCCTGTTCAAATGGATGGTAAATTTTGGTGGAAAATAATTTGCCCTTTTTGGTTCGGTCTATTGCCTGCCTCGCTAATAAAATGTTAATCATCAATTGTGTGCTTAAAATCGTTGTCATATGTACATTACCAAAACATTCAAAGATTCCTCAAAACGTGTGAAAGATTCTGTTCATGAACTCTGATTGTTTGGCCATTTATTTCATGTGTTATGCACGATGTTGATTGTTTCGTTAGGAGATGTGGAGGGGGTTTAAAAATCATGTTTAACTAGCTGACAACGATCTTAGGAATGTAGAAAGTGAACAGCAGCAAAGCAATGGTGAAGTATTTATTCCAATAGGAAGTGTTCGGTACACTCATGAACAAGGTTGTAAACTTGAAAGGATTGACGTAAGGCGAAAGGAGTGTCTACTGTTGGTGGGGATGAAAGTCAATTGAATATGGTTTAATCATCGGAAGCTAAAACTTGTCACATAGAGATATGCAATTGTTGATATGTATTGACTCAGTGTAGAATCGGGTTTAACTGTTTTGTTTTATAGTTAATGTACCTTTTAGAAAAGGACGGCGGTCCCGTGGTAAAGTCGTCAATTTGTACGACTCAATAACATGCCCGTCCATGAGTTCAAGTCTAGAAAGGACCGTTACTCCGTAGCAAGAATTGACTGACTATTCGGCTGTGTGTGACACTGATTAAGCCTCAAATGATACAGGCCGGCATTTCCGCATTGCACGTTACGCCAAATAGAAACTAAAATTTAGAAATTTGATAGTATAGCAAAAAGCGAAAAAAAAAACGGCAATAAATTTGCAATGTTCTAACATGTAAGAGAAAGCAAAGTATTCACGTATCGATGACAATTGACCACATAACAAAAGAAAAATGCTCGAAGAAGAGAGATTTGAAAAGTAAAGTTTGGAACCCAAACGATGCTGTCTTGGTTGGTTGGCTGTCTGAGGCGGCAGTCAACCTCCGCAGTCGTGAATATTTATCCCAAATATTTTATTCGGATTCACACTCCACCTGCGCTACGCGTCACGCGGACGGGTGTTAAGCATCTTTATTTTTTTCTCCTTTCTCGAAGACTATCGCTTCTTCAAAGAAAACCGGATTACTGTCTTACAAAAAAACGCCCCATGTTCCTTTAGAGATAAACGTGAAGGTGGATGTGTTCGTTTGAATGAATATCGTTTTTTTGTGATGGCCGATTGATTGAATTTGCGCTTATAGAAGCGCACCCACATCCGCTTTGACCTGTTGCTGCTCACAACAAAACTATGATGTGAAAGAACACCAAATGGATGCTATCCATGTACCCATTTTATATTAACCAATCTGTTGTATACTAATATTTGCATAATACGTGTAAAATATTTTATGCTTCTCAGTTGGATTAGGCAAACTGAAAATTATATGCATATTATGATTTTACTTTTTTTTTAAAGAAAATAATGTTTGTATTATTAAACTATGATTTAAGTACCACTTACATTAATTAAACATTAAAGTAAAAAGTGTTTTGAATGGTTGGTAAAAACGCAATGCTAAATGAAGCTAAATAATTTGGCTGCAACGAAACTTTACGTTGATTGGTGAAATACGTTCTAAATTCGAGATTCGATACGGTTGGATGGACGCCACGAGCATGAGACGCATTCCTTTAGTTTTAGCTTTGCATTGCACTAAAAATGTCAAGAGCAAAAGTAGAATGTTCTATCAAACGTTTTGCGCTGTGCAATTCATGCGAGACATGCAACTGTTTTGGGTTCATTGCTCGCTATAGATGATTACTTTCGTACTACCTTACGATCCACGTGTAACAGTGCGCGTCTGTGCCATGCCATGTAACGCGCAAAGATATGCGGAACGGTGATCTTATTTGATGGCACAACAAATAAAACGCAACAACGATACCACTGGTTCGATTAGTATTAGATTTTGCCAATGAAGCAACAATTGAAAGATAGGAGAACTTAATTCCAGACCGTTCATTATTATAAGAATAGAATAGAATAATATTTTAGCGACGTAACTACGTGTTCACACAAAATAGCGTTTAATATGACCCAATTTATTCCATTTTTTTATTTCAGAATCGTACAACATAGTCGGTGTTAAACATGGCCGTTAACGTTTATTCGACGAACGTGACGACAGACAATCTCTCGAGGCATGATATGCTTTCGTGGGTAAACGATTGTCTGCGATCGCAATTCACCAAGATCGAGGAACTATGCACCGGAGCTGCGTATTGCCAATACATGGACATGCTATTCCCGGGTTCCGTACCAATGAAGCGTGTAAAGTTTCGCACTAACCTCGAGCACGAGTACATCCAGAACTTCAAAATCCTGCAGGCTGCTTTCAAGAAGATGAACGTCGATAAGGTATGATCGACAGAAGCATTGTGATCCATATATACTTCTAAATTCCGTAATTATGCGGATAAAACTTTGGTTTTGTCGGTTTCTAGTTTGTTAGCCGATTGTTTCACAGCTCAGCACATCGTACTGCCAATATTAGGAATGAGTTATAGTTATGAGTATGGGTTTTAGCACACCATGCGCGAGAAGTTCCAATTTCGCCTTGATCGACTTGCCGTCGACTACGTTATACACGCTGATGTGTAATAGCACGCAACAAATGCAGAACAGAAGCGGACATTGAAAGCATTATTAAGTTTTGTGGAAACTTTGGAAACGATTGTTCTGGGGGGCACAATTTTAAAATTTGCGAAGCGAATATCGAAAACAATCGAACAACAATTATGTGACAGAACGAATCTTTAGGCATCTCTATCTTTCTCTCATCTTTTCCATCCTTTCCTCATTTCCCTTCCTTTGTTGCAAACTAGGTCATCCCGGTGGACAAGCTGATCAAGGGTCGTTTTCAGGATAATTTCGAGTTTTTACAGTGGTTTAAAAAATTCTTCGACGCAAACTACGACGGCCGAGAATACGATGCGCTGGAAGCCCGCAGTGGCATTATGCTCGGCCAGGGAGCGATACAGAACGAGTTGGGTGTAGGTGAACTACCGACAACCCGAATTCACAGCCGACCAGCAGCTTCCGCCACCCGCGGGTCGATCGGTACAGTAGATAGAATACGAGCAAAACCATGTTTTTGGTTCATGAAAATCCTCTCAGTGAACAAAAATTGTCCCAAACACAATAGTCTTTTGACTACCAGTTGCTCCTTTCTTGTTCCTTCTTTTCCCATAAATTAAAACTTCTCTGCTCCAAATGTTGTTCATTCGTTTTCGATCATTATTTCTGGTCGGTTATTTTGTTGTGTTTCTGACTTAGTTGCATTCCTTACTGATGTACTTACTGTCTGTTTGTATCTGTGAAGAAGCAGGACTCAACAGTGCAAACAACTAGTGATTGCACTGCACCTATTTTTTAAATCGTGACAATTGAACGAATATATTTTTTCATAACGACGTATACATGTATATACATACAATGTGTGTAAATCCAAAATACTTTAGACAAATTGTATTCGTTTACGTTTTAATTGATTCATCGACACATCATCAATGAGAGAGAAAATGAGGATTAGTTGTAAAACGCTTTTACTAAGTGTACATTACAAACATGTTACAAAGGCAAAGATTTAAATTACATTATTATGAGTGGTTTATAAATCTGTTTACTAGGTACGATTTTTCGAAATGTGTGAGACGTTGGTACATGATCTGACATTAAAACAAAAAAAAAAGTCAGTAGTGCTGTGGGCGCCTGTCTGTACATGCTATGCTGGGAATTGTCAACGCAAAGTGTAAAGATGGGATAAAGATTAATGGGATATGAGTTCATCTCGAATTTTCGCTTCTGCTTATATTTTCGCTTCAATTGACAACTCTTTTTTATCATGGTGACAGGTTAATAATTTATGATAATTTCTCACCCTACTTAATTTAATTTCTTTTCTTTCTTCATTTTTAGATAATTCCAATCGATAAACTAATTAAGGGTCGCTTCCAAGATAACTTTGAATTTTTACAATGGTTCAAAAAGTTCTTCGACGCAAACTATGATGGTAGAGAGTATGATGCTTTATTAGCGCGCGATAACCTACCGATGGGAATGGGTTCGGGTGCGGGTGCACCGAAAGGTAACGGTGTATCAGCCGTAGCTCCACCCCGTAAAATGGCAATCGGCACCACCGCACCACGTGATAGAATCAAACCGAGTATGTTGCCTTTCCATTACTTATATCCATTAATGCATATGATTAAAAGAATAATGTCCTAGCATCGCCCCCAATTCCAATAATTTATTCCCATTTTTCATTTGGACCTTAGGATACAAATACTAATATAAATATCTGTATCTGTTGACGCTAATGCAAACTTCACTCGTCTTTAACAACTTCTTCACTTGAACTCACGTTCTATCACTATTACATTAATCCAAACTACGATGGCTATTCTTGTTGTATGATGAGCATCGTCCCTCAATGTCCCTAACGTGCCTCGTTGGGCTTATCTGCTTTTTTGCTTTTCAATAATTCAATGGATTTTTTCGGTCAATGATGAAGTAGAGTAATGCAACTGAACGAACTAGCATTACTGCTATCGCCTTAAGTGCAGCAAACTTGACAATATTTTATTTTTATCTAATTCATAATATTCCTGGCATCAAGAAGCACATTAACATATGTTAAAAATTAAACGTATGTAGAAAACTGTACGATAATTGTTACTATTAGAACTATGGTGATATCAGCTGACAATCTGTTACGTCTTTGGCGATACGTGTTCTATATGACCATGGGGTCCTCATTCAGGTGTACTGAATTTGTGCAACGGGAAACGCAATATTATATCACCGGATTGACTGCTACAGATGTATCATCAGAATGTAGAAAAAATGGCTTTCTGTTGTTTCATTAATCGTCTCGTTGTTATATTTTTTGTTTAACAGAATCTTCATTTATATATGTGTTTTTGTACAATAATTAAACAACAGGAAGTCCCCAAGAAACGCATATTTGGAGACACGCGGATTAGAAAATGTCACAATTTAGAGCAAATTTCATTGATTGTACAATTGTCTAATTGTCAAATGCAAAGGCACCCGTTATGTAGAATATTTAAAAAATCGTGCATAAAACTAAGTAATGTTGTTAGGTTCATTCAGAATCATATCAAATAATATATTAGTGATTTAAAACTACCAACATGAAGCAAACTTACACGAACTTTTGTATATACAATTTTTATGATCGTAGTGGACATTTTTGATCATAACCACGGGTGGGTTTTCCATAGATACGATACATCTATTTAATAGTTAATTATGTTTTTTGGCATTTCCAATCTTTCGTCGATAATTAACGTAACAAAGGAAGACTAACAATTATGAACCAGCGTCGCATATATGAAGTCATTTTCTGCAAATTATCAGTCTTTTTAATATATTTTATTTTTTGGTTTTTTTATTTGAAACTCTTTTTACTAATGAAAAATGAAAATACGTTTGTTGCTTGCCTTTACTCTGTAGCATACACAATGTAATTATGAATTCATTACATTGCATTGTACAAACATTGGAGAAGTGGATTCGTATCATGGGATAGTTAGGTGAAAAATAAACTGATTTGGAGTGACATGTATAAAGTGCTAATTGATAACTAATAGCGAAGCAATATGTGTGAATAGCTTTGTATGTTTGATTAATTCTATGCTATATACCATACCTGTACACATTTCAATCCTCTAAGCTCTATTACAATAATCCTACAAGTAAAATTAATTATCCCTCTCTCTCATTTTTCTGTGGTAACATATTGTCTAGCAAAGCATGTACAAATGCTAGCTGAAACAACAGAATCAAAAACAGCAAAGATCTGGTTTTTTCGTTACATTACGAAAATGTTTTAGTTAGTTTGTTGTTTCACATTGCATATTGGAGTAGAGTAGTTTTGTGGGAAATGAAATACCCTTTTAACTTTTTTTTTGTATTGTAGCGCAATTATTGATCGTATTTTTTCTTCTCTTTCTATTTTATTTCTGCTTCTTATCGTATAACTTATCATTTTCCTGAACCAATGCACTAACGACGCATTGGCACATGACACGTAACAAACATCCTGTATTGTCCTTTCTGAACCCGATGCGTAACGTCCCCTTTCCGTGGTTGCGTATGTATCCCTAATAATGTGGTTTCAAATTAACGTTATATCCTGCATGTGTACCAAAAAAAACGCACCTTTGACACACCACTATCCTGCAAACGTAAATCTGGCCTACCCGCATCATGCTAACCACTATCCCATCTCTGAAAATACACGCAAACATATCTAACGTTATCCAGTGTCCAAAGTTGCACCCACCCGACAGATGGTGCAGAGTCCGCCTAGCCGTATTGGAGGTGGCGTTAACGTAAATACGAGCAAATCGTCCTCCCAGAATAGCGTGACGAATCAGCAGATCGAGGAACTGAACTCACAAATCAGTGATATGCGATTAAACTTCGAAGGACTGGAAAAGGAACGTGATTTCTATTTCAGTAAACTGAGGGATATTGAAATTCTGTAAGTGTCCGCTACAGTTGATAATTTAAACATTGTGCTATTTGCCATCATTACCGATTAATTTTCATGTTTTTGTTGTTCTTCTTTTAGCTGCCAAGATGATGAACAAAGCCAGAGTCCTTTCGTTCAAAAGATTCTAGAGATTCTTTATGCCACTGAGGTATGTTTTCGAATGAACACGAACAGTACCATTTGCGGGGAGTGTATTGCAGAGGGTTATGAATTTTGATTTTAATTATTACAGGACGGTTTCGCGCCACCAGATGAAATACCGCCAGAAGAAGAGGAATATTAAGGTGCGTCGTAAAGTGTTGCTGATGCTGATCGAATCGTACTGCTCCTGCTGGGCGAGATAAAGATGATCGATTTGGATGTGTACATCATCTGCTCCACGTAACCATACTAATGAAACGAAATGTAGAGACGAAATCAGAGCATAAACAAAAATAAGAAAGAAGAAATGAAAGTAACCCAATAGAAGAACAGTGCAGTGTATGCCGTACTGTGCATCCCAAAGGTATTCCAAGGATGGCAAAGAAATACGCTACATAAGTGAGGGTTTGCGTTAAAACCACAGGATTTCTACAAGCTTCATGAAGAAAAAGAGAAAAGAAAAAAGAAAGTAATGATGGTAAATTATTAAATCTATCCACTTACCCTGCTTTGCAAATGAGTCGGTTGCTGGAGGCAACAAATATTTAAATATCGCGCTAAGAGCGTAAGTATGATTTGAGAGATCGAATAATTAACGGATTAAACTGCGTAAAAAATCTAACTGCGTTTCGTACATGATGCTTTTCTCTCGTCAATCTTTTGTTTGGCCGGATTGCGCCGGTTTATGCCTGTATCTTGTACTGTATCTTTAAATCCTTTACCCGCGTTGGCTCTATTCGAGAAGGTATTTTTTTATGTCGCGTTTCTATTTGACTAACTCAATTTGACATGAATGAAGCTCTATGTAAAATTTTTTTCAATGAAACGTGAAAATATATAACATTTATTTCTTTTCGGAACCATTGGAAAATAACCGTAATTCATTTAATTTTCCGCATCATGGTGCGGTTTAGCCTGTACTCTTTTCGTATAGTAGCCTGGTAAATTTATACAAAGATATTGCAATTCACTAATACATCAGGAAGTATCCAGGGAAGGTAGTGGCAACAGCATTATGAAGGATGGTGAAAATTGCACCAAAAAGGAAACTGATTCGAATATATTTATGCAAAAGCACAACAGCCTGATGTAGCTTCTTTCTCAGAAGTAATTCAATCAAGTTGTTGGTCGCTTTATTGACTCTGCAAATAATCCTTGCGGTTTTACTATTTACTATAGTGTGGTATAGGTGCTTTTTCTATGTACGACTTTTCTGTGGCAAAACTTGATTCATGCTGGTGTATTGATGTGAAAAAAACGTGAATCTAAATAATTTTTCCCCATGTATCAACTTTTGCAAACTAATTCGATTGAACAAATCTTAAGAGTATAATGAATGAACGATCCTTACCAGACGATTGTTTGGAAACCTTGAAAACCGTAAATGAAGAATGGAGCGGGAAATGATAATAGAACATGATTACTATTTGATAGGTATAATAGCTCAAACGTTCTTGTTACAATTGCTAACAAAGAAACGCAACGAAATGTAAGGCAAACAATCAACCAGCAGGTCAGGTCGCTGGGATGCGCATCGTATAAGCACGGCAAAGTTGTACTACTACTGCATGTTGTACTACTTTCGTTTTGTGTACTGTGCAGTGTCAGGTGTTACGACGGGCGAGCTGCGAAACGCAACATAACGATTGTTTTTGTCTAGATCCGAGTGGCGAGTAATATGCGAAAATAATAATTTATTACTTTGTACGCAAAGGTTTAAGGTTCGAATTGCAAGTGTGTTCTCATGTGACATGTTAACATGGACGTGATCAATCATCATGGTCGAAAGCACATAACAGAAGAAGAACGCATTTAAACACCTGTAAAAATGTATTACGATGAACACTTTTATGTAATGTGCGCTGCATTTCACATAATAAGGCGGTTAGAAACGAGTTTGCTTTTTGTTACTCAGTTGTGTAATGTGTTTTCATTCTTTTTTCCTTCCTTTTCCTCTACAACTCTCTAAACCCGTTTGATTTTGAAATTGATTTTTTTGGTCGAAACTGTTTGCCTCAAGTAATGTAACATTTGATAATATGCTCTCAAAAGAAAATTGTTTTTTTTTCTCTTTTTTTGTTTTATTTGAAAATAGAAAAATGCTAAACAAACAAGTAAGGATGAAGATGGTGTTGTTTAGTTTGTTTTGGTCGGTATAAAAAATGATGACAAATCAGCACATAATAACGAAAAATAAATTTTCACAGGATCATATCGAGATTATTTTGTTGTATTGTACACATCTATGTTTTATTCTGTTTGCTAAACTACGATACAGAATGCCAGCAATAATGTAGAGTAACAAGAACTGTTGTTCGTTGGTTCTAGCTTGATACGCTGAAACTATTTTCCAGCGGTTTTCTGAACTTCTTCACATTTGTGCGTTCCATCACAGAATGGTCGATTTTTCGTCTGCTTGCAATTGCACAGCCAATATGTGCCGGATTTTTCCACCTGAAACCGAATGGGGCTGAAATAGTGTAAAGTAGCGTTGAGTATCATACGAGCACATGGTATCATCATCACCAGCACAGTGAACAACGTACCGCTGCGTGATTTTATATTGCACTAGCTTATGCGTTCCATCGCATAGCGGTTGACCTTTGGAGCGCCCACATAGGCACCAGGAATAACGCTTTCCTTTAATATGATAAGAAAAAGTAACAAACATTTAACATTTTCCCTTGCAACGAGACGAGGTTAGGTAATAGACGTCATTTATGGACCAGTTCCGTTACCCTCTTCCAGCTCCATCCGGAACGGTTTCTTGTCGTATACAACGCCATTCGTTTGCTGCTCTTGGGCTGTGTTCAGATGCTCGATCACATTTTTTGGAATCTTGGGGTCATTGCCGGCAGTGGCGTAGAAACGGCCCACACATAGCTGAGAAGTCCTCTGAAAGGTGAGAGGTGAAATCTTTACCACCAGTGTCCATCGCGTACACCTCGATATCGTACTTACCACAGTATAGCAAGGTACTCGGCCAAGGAATACGTTGACGACTTTGTTCATCGCAAACAGTGGTGTGTTTCACAAAAGCGTGAGACAGAAATGCGGTAGAAAGTTAACGACGGAGCGTGAGTGTGATATTTGCAAAAATAAGACACCGATCCGCTGGCATCAAAACATTGGACCACCGGTGCGGAAGAAACGCAACTGACAGTCGATGCCGACAGTGGTGTCACCAATACCAATGCAAAACTGCCACACCATCTGTCAACCGTGTGCGGTACAGCAATTGTGGAGTTGTGTTGGTGTACTGTGTTCGGAGGAGGTAATCACGTAGCGCAAGGTGTAGTTTCGTGTGGCAAAATTTCCATCTTTTCGACAATTGCGTGCCGCCAAGATTGGTCTCGCCTGCAACAATACAATTCTTACTAAACAGATTAAGTGTACAAAGTGAAACAAACCACGATTGAAAGTAATTGACACGGGAACGCACCCTTAAAACCACCATCCATTGAGTCAGCAGTGTCAGCATAGCAGAGAAATGGCTGGAACAATTTCGGACATAAAAAAGCTAGACTACGATATTTACAAATACTCGAGCTATTCGTCGTCGTATTTGCCGGAGTAAGTAGGGTAGCAGTAATTTAAAGATAGTACAATCGCGTGTGTATGCTTGCTCAAGAACGCTACTACCACATGGCAGGGAATGGCGCCGGTAGCTCTCCCTGCTGCAAAAGCAGACGGGGCCTACGCGACAGCATCGCAAGGTGGAAGAAGTAGAAGAAAACAATCATTCTTGGGTTATCGCAAATTTTGGTACTTGTTGGCATGGTGCAGTTCTTCACGCTACGCGCAAAATAATCGCATGCTTGAATTGTCTGTGCTTTCTCGGGCGATGGCGCATCATTTTGTGATGGCGATTAAGCGCTGGGAGCGCTTGGGTGTATTGGTGAGGGTATGAGTTTGTTGTGCTTGAAAAGTGTTATGCGCCAGGTGCAGCGGGAGCGAGGGGCAGCTTGAAGGTGAACCGCAGTGCATTTGCATTGAAACGAACAGGTTCATTGGCGAAGGGTGTAAAAATAGCGCGAATAGAAGCTGTCGTTGCCATCGCCGTTGACCGCCCGTTTGGCCAATTTCGTAATGGTTTGCTCATTGTTATGCATATTTATTTATTTATCAATCGGGGTCCCTCGTGCCGGGCGTCGTACGCTAGCAAAACCTGCGTCATCGCCGGAGTTGAATATTTTGAGTAGTTTGATGATTAACAACTATTTCACTTTCGATGATTTAGAGATGAAGGTGGTATCTAGAACCTCTTCAATACTAGTCCTGAAAGAACTCGTACAACTTCCTATGGGTAGAAGCTGGGCATTGAAAACAAACGGCTATCGTTAAAGTATGTGTTGTTAAATATTTCTATCCTTATCTACGATTGTAGAAACATTCGCGAGGACAACCCATCGAACCAAACGTCACGCTGGTCATCGAACACCAACACACCGCCCCAATATTTGGTCTTGAAGCTGGAACGGCCAGCAATCGTGACGAAGATTAAGTTTGGAAAGTACGAGAAAACGCATGTCTGCAATCTGCGCAAATTCAAAATCCTTGGTGGACTGGAAGAGGAGCGAATGGTGTTGCTTTTCGAAGGGTAAAACAAAGATCAGCAGTTGGGGGAAATGGTTTAAGAAATGTACTCATCCCTTTGCAATTTTTGTTCCCCTTTACATTTTCGTCCTATCTCAGCGGGTTAAGAAACGATTCAGTGCCGGAAACGTTCAACTTAAAGCATCGCACAAATTCCGGCGAGCTGTTGCCGATCAAGTTCATTCAGATCGTTCCGCTACTGTCATGGGGTCCAAGCTTCAACTTTTGCATCTGGTACGTCGAGCTGCTGGGCATCGAGGATTCTATGTTCATTTTGTCAAACTTGCGAAAGTACAACATGCTGCGAGAGGTAGAGATCGTTCGACTCTTTTTGAAGCACTGTCGGCAGCAGGGATATGTAAACTCGTTCAGCGCACTGCAAGAGGAGACGGGCGTTAAGCTGGAGGACGAAAAGATGACGGAGTTGCACGAAACGCTTGTAAATAGAGGGGATTTTAAGAAGACTGAAGAGATGCTGGTTGGTTTTATTGAAAGTAAGTCGTTCTGGGTCGAAGTTGTAAGTTGTCCCGGAAGCAATCGCACGCTTATCAGATAATAATATTTTCTCGTTTTTTCCCTACTTTCCTTTTACGGCCCTCCACCACCCAGACGGCCTAATGGATAACTACCTCGAGAGACAGGAGTACAAGCCCCAGTGGAGTTTGCAACTGACGCCGGAGAACGAACCCCGGCCAGGGCGTCGGGGTGGCCATCAGCTGATTATCGATCCAATGACTAGCACAATATATCTTTACGGTGGATGGGATGGGAACGAGGATCTGAGCGATCTCTGGTCGTACGATGTGAAGACTAACCGGTGGACGCTGATCCACGAGCGCTCCGAGCTATTGGACGGACCGACGCCCCGAGCGTGCCACAAGATGGTGTACGATACACGGAATTCGCAAATTTTCATGCTCGGTCGCTACCTGGACAGTGCATCACGTACGGAAGAGAACATTAACAGCGATTTCTACCTGTACAACACCATCACCAAAACGTGGTTCCTGATCTGTAACGACACCAGCCAGGTCGGCGGCCCGCAGCTTGTGTTCGATCATCAGATGTGCATCGATGTGGACAAGCAGACGATCTACGTATTTGGGGGCCGCATCCTCGAGCCGAAGTATGTTTGTATTGACTGCTCTATTTGATTGCTTTATGTAAATGTAGTTTACATACCATTTGCACGCAACAAGCACGCTACTTCTTCATACCGCATGGCGCTATTTGTTATCGCGGAACTTATTGTTTATCCATCGTAGTTAAATTGTGTTTTATTTTATTTTCGTTTTTGCTTGCATCATTTCCGTTGCATGTACATTTACGTACAAGTTACAGAGTTTCTTTGTCGTTTAGAAACGAGGAGGAAACGACTGGTCAGTATCGGTATTCGGGGCTGTTTTCTTACCACATTAGTACCAACACCTGGGCGCACATACTCGTCGACTGTGAACACCCGACCGCGTCCAGCCCCTACGTCCAGAGCATTCGGTCTAGAGTAACTCATTCAATGCTGTTCCATCATGTAAGTATAAGAGCAGGTTTTGGGCTTAAACTGGTAAACGTGTCCTAGAGTTGTTGCTTTTCAAAAGAAAAAAAAAACACAGATTTAGCATATTTTTGATCGGAAACAACGGGAAACCTATCCCTGGTTTCTGTGCCAAATAATTCAAGCATATCGGTAGAATATCGCAATGGACCGGTTTCTAAAAATATGTTTGGCCGCTGATCAAAATCTATCGAAAGAGGTAGAGGATAAATAACGATAAACCATATTGACGTGTTTTTCTTTGCATCTTTTTAATAGAAACATCGTAAGCTGTACATCTTCGGTGGTCAGCGAGGCAAGGACTACATGACGGACTTTCTGATCTACGACGTGAACACGAACGAGCTCTCGAACATGACCCCGGAGAACAATAATACCGACACGAAAAATGTGCCGCAATCGGGATTCACGCAACGAGCAACGATTGATTGTGAAAAGGACGAGATATACGTTTTAACGGTAAATTTAAATGCGAGCTGTTGTCTGTTGGTGAATATGATAAGCTTATCGGTGAGTTTCTTTTGTGTGCATCCTTTCCACTTGTAGAGTCTAAGCAAGGAGAAGGAGCGGCGTGATTTGAACATCAATTCCTTCTGGTTGTTCTCGCTGTCGAAGAAAGAATGGTGCTGCGTGTATAAGAGTGAGCATTCGAATGGGGAAAATTGTTACCAGAAGAGTCAAAACACCTGCCATGAGCCATGCCCGCGGTATGCGCACCAGATCGTGTACGACACCACCAACCAAGTGCATTTCCTGTTCGGTGGCAATCCTGGAACTAATTCGAACGTTCGGTTGGATGATTTTTGGGTGCTACGGCTCGAGAAACCGAACCGGGGCAACATACTGCGCTACTGTAAATACCTGCTAAGGAAGCAAGAGTACGAAGAGATCACTAAAAACGATCCCCTGTCAGCAATACTGTACCTGCAAACGAAGCTGTACGACATCATCGATCACAGTGATCCCGTTCAGTTGAAAGAATTTCACAAGCTGGCCTCGTTGCTGTTCAAGTCCGATACGGTGGACGGCGAAACCGAACCGACGAGCCTGCTGACCTGTCCGCTCGCTTCAACCGCTTCCGCAAGTGCTCCCGTTGGCGGTAACAAGCATAAACAACAACGGGCCGATGATGACGGTCACAAGGAGGAGGAAAACTTGGCCAAAGTGATGCGCGTTGAATCACCGAAAAGTGTCGAAGAAGCCGACACATCCAGCATTAGCTCGATGAGCAGTAGCGATTGCTCGCAAAATCATCCGCAGCAAGGTGCTGCAGCACAACAGCCGCCTGAGAAGCTAGAGGGAAATAGTTCGTCAGCGAACTCAACCGTTCCCCAAAAGCCGAATGCCGCAAAGGATGGCGACGGTGGGCGGGCTGCGATAGAAGCCAATGCACCCACACCCTCGACATCCCGTTCGAGCGGTGGAATGGCGCGCAATCGAGCTATCGATCAACAGTTCGAGATGAAGATACGCCGATGTTTGTTGTTTAACAAGCTGGTTGACCTGATGCCAGAGGCACTGTGCCAGCCGAAGAAAAACATTAGCGATTTTGTGCTACTGTAGTAAAACACCCTGCAGTATTTTAGCATCGGATGGCCGCGCATGTTTTCTATTGAGCAGGATGCGCAGGTAACTTAGTAAGCGATGATGATGGCGGCAGCAGAAAAAAAACACACACAACACACGGAGCAGATTTTATGATATTTCGGGAGGACACTGCCAGTATGTCTGCGTGCTCCATTCTTCCCTCTTGAAACGTTCTATTGTCGATCATAATGTGATACAATTGCAGTCCTGCGGGTAAATGGAAAAAAACAAACACGACGAACAAAAAGCATAGCTTCATGTGTGAGGTGTGAAATATGACAGTCAGTACAGGGCTTTCACGATTTGATTTACATCCTTAGTAATAGATACCGATCAGCAAGGAAATTGAGCGTTTTGACGGAAAAGGATCGTTGTAGAGGTGTAGTCTTCGAAGCATTCAGCTCTCGCACGCCATTAACTTTATTTGCAACTTTGCGCGCTTACATACTATTTTGGGATACACTGAACAAGTTTTGCAGCTTTTCGCTCAGTTCTCGAAAGTGAATAGATGTGGTATGTTCGTGTTTTGTGCGGTATTGTTCCATATTTTATTGGGTTTGTCTCGAAATTTAAATTTAATATTGTGACGCACTTTTGAAATGTTATGTTTGTTTCTGTAAACCATCAAATTTCTGATTTTGTATAATAAAATTGACTCGAAGTACCAAAGAATGTAATTCGTCGTGAATATGTTTCGCTTTGTTCTTATGCTCCGTCCATTATTGCAGCGAACAAGGTAAAAAAAGAAGAAATATAATTTATATGTTTACTTGCAGCGACCTAGTTCATTTGCTAACAGTTTTGATCCTGCTGTTGATGTTGCAGTCAAATTTAAAGAAACAGGAACATTGTTGAAATGTAGCAACATTAATTTGTGAATAGAAAGATGCACTATTTTAGCAAGAAATAGCAGAAAAAATAGTTTTTTTGTATATCGCTCCATATGAAATCCACACACACACACACATGAGCGAACTTTTAACCTTCATTTCTATAACCACCTACCCGTGTATGTTTTATTCATTCTTTTTATGATAACTTTTTATTGGATTATCGATTCGATCCAAAAAAATTAGAATTCCAAGTGAAACATGTTTTACAAAAGTGGTAAAAAATTCAGAATTTTTCAATTTTTTTAAATGTGCTTTAAAAAATAAAATCAACTTTTACCCCTTACTTCTATAACCACCT
>KB666522.1:15195-44453 GCA_000349065.1 Anopheles quadriannulatus | reverse complement strand
CAAATATAGAAAATACAAAGATATACAAATATCTTGGTACCATAATAGATAATTGATAATTGGCAGATTGAAATGATTGCCCCGACAGTCGGGAAGACATGGCGGTGTATTAGTGTCAGTTGAACTATTTGCTATGCATTAGTTATTATAGAAGTATTGTTATTATAGCTGCATAGAATAAGTTAAATAAGACATTTTTTGACCAATAAAAATATAAATTACCTTACAAAATGTTTTACCTACACGGGTAGGTGGTCATAAACGAGTGGTCATAAAAATACGAGGGTGTATTTTTGGTCATAGAAACGAAGGTTAATTGAGTCTTTTGCAATTCGCTAGCTTGTGTGCACGGCGCCATATACTGCATTTTAGCTCTATTTACCTTGGCCGAGAAATAGCTGTCAAAATAAATGGAAATGTCAAATCGGGACGATTCGTCTACGCATCTGCTCGCAAATCGGTTTCTGTGTACGTGTTTTTCGCCCCGATGTTTTGCGACGGGTGCTAGCGAACTTCCGAGGGGTATATTCAGCAAGAAAAGTAAATAATACCATTTTTCACACCCCTGTACGTGTGTCACTTTTTTCGTGAAACGGAAGAAGTACAGTTAAGGAGCTAGCGGTATTCGTGACTATCAATTAGATTAGTGTTGCCGGAATCCAAATCGCTCCCATCGCCGAATCGGACGGATGCGATGTGTCAGTGAGCTGCATTCCCCGTTGCGCTAGGCCTACTGATGCTACCAAAACAAAACTTTCCGTCGTGGATGTTCCGGCACATTCGGCAATAGCTAGCATATGCGGTAGATCACAATCTGGTCAGATAGTTGGATGTCGTGTGAGCCGTTCGGTAGTAAAATAGATCGCACGAACAGTGCCAAGATGAGGTCGTTCTATTCAACGTTGGGGAGGTGGTGGTGGTGGTGCGTCGTGGCGGTTACCGTCTCGCTGACTGTCACCGATGTCGGAGCAGATGAGCACAATCATATGGTAAGGATGGGACTAATTATCATGATTATGTTGTCCGTTCGATCCGCTTCGCTGTGGTTTTGTCACGGAAAGCTTATCATTTAACACTGATCGCCTGTGTGCTTTTATTTTAGTATGAAGACCATGAGGAGGTTGTACTATGGATGAACACCGTCGGACCGTACCATAATCGGCAGGAGACGTACGCGTACTTTTCGCTACCATTCTGTGTCGGTGCCAAACAATCGATCAATCATTACCACGAAACTATGAGTGAGGCTCTCCAGGGAGTTGAGTTGGAATTCAGTGGCTATGACATCGATTTCAAAGGTAGGTGCACATTCTCATTGGTCCACATACTTCTCCATCTAATATTTATTCATTCGGCTAAACGCGTCCCGGTTTTTATCCCATGTGGAATGCCCTCGCAGCTTAAAAATGCGCATTCAATAGGATAGACGAGTAGAATCGCGGTTTGGTTATTTTTGGGGTTTTGTTTTTAATCATTTTCTCAATCAATTACCATTTACATTCTGGATCAACTACCATTTACATTCTGGAATTATCTTCTACAAAACTTTTTTGTAGTATAATTTAGTGTCATGTACTGTACTGTTGCAACAGCTTTTTATAAGCTATCGCTGGCAACACGAAAAATAAAAATCAGTATTTCCAGGCGTCCCATACTGTTAGAACCTGTGAGATGTCACTCTTTTCTTTATTCAGGTACATCAAAATCGAGTTTATTTAATTATTTTGATGTACCGCCATAGTTTTAGTGGCTCACGTTTCGACCGATTAAACGTTAAACGTTTCAACCATTTGGCAAGTTAAACTAAAACCTTAGATACCATTCAATACACAATCTTTCTGGGCCTCGATAAAGATTTTTAAGTGGAATAATTGCTCTACGTTACCTGTCACATTTTCATAAAAGCTTTAAACACCATAAGATTTTGAACCAATACATACCGAATGTATGTGAACTTTGATTCAAGTTGATGGTTTTGACCATAAAATTAATTATTTAATTGCATTCTAACATAAAGTCAACAGGGTATTTCGCGTTTTACAATTTCTATGCTATATCAGTACAATATTTCGAAACATTAAGAAAAAACTGCTTATTAACGAATTCTCGTATAACAGGTACCGTGTTTCTTGGTTTTGGTCGACGGTCGGCCTGGTTTCCGTGGTACCCATGTCAGGTCGTACGATCTAGCAATATGTCCTTCATGTGCTCAAGTCCTGTATGGACCGTACTCCCCATATGTGTAGGGCTAACTTCTCCTACTATTATCGATAAATCAACTGTCACAGATAAACCAAGCTCATTGGTGACTTTGCCTGAAGAATAAAGAAGTAGAAGGAGTAGAACGACGGCCAACAAACGATCTTCTTCTCAGGCACCCTATAAATATTGAAAACAATATGTTTTGGCGAAAAAGAGCTTCATAATTTTTTTTAAAGTCGGTGTGTTTCTGGTGTTCCAATAAGGTGTGCGATTTGTTAACAAAATTATTTCATTTAATGCTGCTAAATTCTTGGATTGGAATGGATTTTGTTTTTAAATTAAATAACAGGACATCTAGGATTTAAATAACAGGAATTTAATTAAGTAAATAACAGGACATGATATAAATAATATCACTTCACTACTAAGCCACTGAGCGACTCCGACCGGCTCTGGACAATTTTGAAGCCGGCTCACCACGAACGACTCCGGAGCCGGCTCCCCACGAACGGCTCCGAAGCCAGCTCCGCACCCACCGGAGGCTCCGGAGTCGGCTTCACACACTCCGGAGACGGGTGGTTTAACAGATATTTTCTAGAAGAATATGCC
Organism: Anopheles quadriannulatus; assembly: GCA_000349065.1. Classification (NCBI taxonomy): domain Eukaryota; kingdom Metazoa; phylum Arthropoda; class Insecta; order Diptera; family Culicidae; genus Anopheles; species Anopheles quadriannulatus. The sequence goes on along the minus strand of KB666522.1, from coordinate 41,642 downwards.
GCACAACATGTGGCTTAATATGTAATCCATGTTTCACAAATTATGAACAAAATCGTAACTGTTTGCAAGAGTTTCGGCTGAACCCACGGCTCCGGAGTCGACTCCGCATCTACGGCTCCCGAGCCGACTCCGCACCCACGGCTCCGGATCCGGTCTTAACACTGCGGGCCAAAAACAAAAACCTTTTCAATGAGGTTTAAATCGAAAAAATCCGTAAATAGCCAAGTAAGTCTTGTTTTAAGGAATTTACAAAAAAAACTTTTTAATTTTGAACAACCGTTAGTCCGAAGCCGTTGGTCCGGACCCGTTGGTCCGATGCCGTTGATTCGCTGCCGGCTCCGGAGCCGTTGAATCAGAGCCGTAGGTGCGGAGCCGGTTCCGAAGCCGTTGGTGCGCTCCAAAACGCCCATCACTCGGCGATATCTGGTTTGCCAATGTTTACCCCTAAAATATCCATACGAATAGAGAGTACATGTTTTATAGAAGTTTTCATTTTTTACTTATGGTTGAATATGGAATCTAAACATTCGATATTATGTAATATTATCTATACAGGTATTCCCCGATATACGCTATATCGATATACGTACGCGATATCGCTATACGCTATTTTCTAAATTTGACAAGCTCAAGCTCAATCCAGCTAGAGTCGTGTTGAAAATCATGCTGTAGAAATTAAAAATTATTGTGATGGAAATGAAATGTCAGATCGATGTAGTAGAACAACATGTTGCATGCGGCGAATAACAACGTTTACATTCGAATCATGTTTTAAGAATAAAATATAATATTTTAATATGGTTAATAATTTAATATGGTAGCCTGGTTTATTCTTAAGAGCACTAAGGAATTTTTATCAGCCAATACATACTTTATTAAATATTTATATGTAGACTGACTAGGTCGGCGGACCTCATTGATAATGAAAATTGAATTATTATCTCCGGTGTAGTATATTCAATCCAAGATGTACAAAGGAATGCCATTAATTGATTGATCATTTTGGTCATTACATGTTGGCCATAGGTTTCATTCAGTCGATCAAAACGATCTGCTAATGTATTTGTAAAGAAGCAGATATTAATAGTTGTAAGCATCAAACTATCCGTTATACGGTCGTTAGTATAAAGTAGAATGCATTTAAAACTGACTCTGCGTCTGCGAACGTTGGGGATTGATCGACTCTTACCTTTATAAACTGTTATACAGTCATTATCCGATATACACTATCGTACGGGACCGAGCATAATCGCGTATCTCGAGCAGTGCTGCAAAATTTTAATGTCATAAAAAATCTGACTGAAACAAAATCCATGTCAGCGTCACTTACTTAATTGTGATAATCAGAGGTGATACTCATAGCGATTGGTGTGATCAATGAATGCTTCGTGACATTTTTGCGACCGACGCTAGGTCATTCACAATGTCATGACTTTTTTTTTACTGTGATCAGTTCTGCAAAAAGTCACTGAAATAGTCATGATAAATTCCGACTGAAACAAAACCATAACACAGTGACGAACTCTACTGTGATGATCAGATGTGAAACTCAAACAGTTGTTGCGACCATCACCTGCTTTGTGACATTGTACGCAACCAACTCTTGGTCAGTCACTTGGTCGCGGCAGTTTTTAAAGGATTGCACTGAGGTTCCAAAATCAAACAAATGACGAAATGTTGGTGACTGAAACAGAAAAAATCATGATTATGCTTGCGCCGGCATTAAGCTCTGCTTATCAGACAGAGTATGGCGTTGGACACAAGCATTCTAATGTCGTGTTCGGCATGTCATGACGCACGTTCATTGAGTATCAGCAATGAGCATCAAGCTACCTCGGATATGTTCATTGTTTTCGTTGGTGCACATCTCGTGATGCTCAGGACATTTTGCAGCACTGATTTCGAGTTTTCGCGTATTTCTTTCGGGGATTCCTATGGAAAAATAGTTTATACTACTGGTTCAAGGGTCGAACAATATCGAAACAGAGTTTTGAATTAAATATTTTTATTGTAAAACAGGCATCTTCACAAAGTCGATGCAACGCGGGTTTTGAAGATGATTGATATTCAAAAAGAACATACAATATTTCAAATTATTAAAATATTTTCAAAACACACATCGTGCTGTCAAATTTAGAGGAATCGTGTACTGCAAATTCGTGTATATCGAGTATCGCGTACTGCGGATAATTGCTGTAATGCAATCCCTCTAAGATAGATGATGGTCACTAGTTTACCCTTGTTTGCTATTTATATGTTTATTAAAGTTATCGTGCTGCTAGAAGAAGAACCACGGCGCTCAGACAGCCTAAACTGGAGAGGTTTCGCCACGTTAATACATTTGCTCCATTAGAAGATGGTTTTTTCGTAGTAGTTGTTGTTGTGAGCTCGGGTGCTACCGTAGGAAGGTGTTGCTCACAGTTGTCCGACGTGCAAGTTGAGCAGCTGGTAAGGTTTAGGGTGCTGGTCCAACCGTTGCAAAAGTTTACGTGCAGAAAAGTACATCCCCGAGCGTATCCGCGCAATCCGCTGTCAGTGTTGTTTTGGTGCAACCGAGCGACTTGCAATTGGTAGCATTTAAATTCAGTCCAATTGCCTTGTGGCAAAGTCGGATTATCTGGCAGGAAGGCTTGGTGGTTTTGATTGACAATCGTGGAATTACATTCGACTACTTCTCCCATCTTTTCACACTCTGCGAAGCTTTTTGAGCTTAGACAGTTGCGACATTGCAATGCCATGGCTAGGAGTAAAAAAAGCGTAAACAGTGAAGTAAGTAAAACGCTTTGAAAGAATGAACAATTTTAATCACACGTACCGTCATGCAACACCGATACGAAAATAAACGCAAACACTACGTACAATGTATATGATCTTGAGCACAGCATTTTCAATATCTTTGAAAATAAAAACGTTCCCTACAAATGCTTTTTAATTCAAATATGACTCGAACAAAACGCACTGAACGATGCTACTTTGTAAATGCAACTGCAACCGTCGGTCTGCTGCAGTAGCAGTATTTATATCTTTGCCATCTAGGCAAACGTGAACGCTTATCATTCGCGCTTATGCACCACACTTCCCACTATACTGTCCACATGGCACTGTGTTTGAATCTGTTCTTCTTCGCTCTCGGAGACTGTTAGTTAAATTTGCCTCGTGACTCATAAACAGTATCTAGCACACATTTGCTGCAATAGTAGTGTGTGTCGAGAGTGTAGAACCATCCCGCTAAAACTCTGTATATTTCTTTCATGGGTTCATGCACTGATTATATTTGTTTGTTTATTATTCAGAACAAATCGGCCGGGGAGGGAACGTCCGACATACAAATGTAAGCACTTGATCGGTGGTCGGCGTGGTGTTTGGATACTTTGGCAAGTACAGCTGATTGCTGGATTTTGCAGTGTGCTAAAATGTGCTGAAATGAAGCAACGTTTTAAAGTTAATCGATGATGAACATGAAAGCGCACCTGTAGAGCCTACATTGTACATACGGAGTTTGTTAGCACACGTGTAGTTTGCAACAATTTCAAGTGCTTGATAAGGGTGAGATACATGTTTCCACCATTGCACATCGGTGTTTTATTCTGCAAGCTAAATGATTGAGGATAAGGTCGTTCTTTCGGTTGTCATTATACACACACCCTTAAGTTTAATTATAGTATTAGCCAATTATTTATCAAAGCTGATGTTTCAAACGCTATTCTCGTTAATTGAAACGCAATATTGCGAAAATTACTATAATTGTTTAGCTAAGTTAGTTTAGTTTTAAACATTTCAACGTTCTGCAACCTCTTTTAGATGCGATCACTAATTAAAAATGGAACTGTACCGACTGCTAACTATAGCCATGCCAATGATCCAGTAAAAACGACTAATCTCTGCAGCAGTGCTGCTATTTGAAGCTGTGCAATTTTTCTTGCTCGCTTTGATCGCCACGTGACTAATATCCACCGGCATCGGAGCGTTGCAGTTGTTCCCCTTGCAGACTGAACAGGAAGCACTCTTCTCCTTCGCCCAATTGCTACAGGGATCATTCGCAGCCATTGTGCATCCTTTGGCGTAGAACACTTTCTTTGCTTCACCTTTTCCCGCAGATGCTGACAATGTAAAGCAGCGATACTGCTCCAACTGCAGGCGTTCGTTCGTTGAGCCTTGTTCCGGTGTATGGGGGTGAATTAAACGCAATTTTTTCCCCGTAGCCTCTAGTTGGTGAGGGTTGCAAGGTTCAGATTTGGAACTGTGTTGACATTGGGCTGCACTTTCGAGGCTCCAGCAAACGTGGCACTGTATTGTGGTGGTATGATTCCCGGGTGCAGTTGCTGAAGAGATATAATGCGCATGTGAAGAGTCATTTGCTTCACCTAGAGATCATCGGGGATTTTTTGTTTTGTTATCTACCTTCTTGAGCTTTTATCTGTTGCACAAATGCTAGAATAAGATAAACAGTGAAAACGATATTACGATAATAATACATGTTTTCCTTTTCAAGTTTAACGGAAACGCTACGGGTTTATACCACCAGTGACTGTCTGTATATTTATTACTTTCTTAGTCAACATGTTGCTTTTGTAGACGTTTGACTACCGATAGAGATGAACCCGTTACGAGTGCTGTCTAATAATTATACAGCAAGAAAAAATAATAATAATTACAGCAAAATGGGAATCTCGTGACGGAAATTGCCTTGCAAATTGGAGGCTCTAATTGCGAGCCAAGTAGGACCAGTGGCAGATTTGCATAACATGATGTTGTAAAACATTATACTGTTCTATAAAGTGTTCTATATTCAATTTACACTAACCTAACCGTAAGCCCAAAAGCTAGAGTATGTATATATTTCTATAAAGTGTTCATCGTTTTGCGAATTTAATGGCTATATAATTATAATATTTATGGTATCCTCAATCAAACAAAAGACATTTGAAATATAACAAAACTTCACCCTTTATTTACAGATGACATCAGCCCAACGGAGATTTGTATGGTAGATTTGACGGAGGAAAAGCACAAGGCATTCATATATGCAGTGAAGAATCAGTACTGGTATCAAATGTACATTGACGATCTGCCAATATGGGGAGTGGTCGGCAAGGAGGAGGACAAAAAGTACTACATCTATACCCACAAAAAGTTCGACATCAGCTACAATGGCAAACAGATTGTGGACGTTACGCTTACCCCGGAGCGTAAGGAATTGCTCAGAGTGGGAGCGAAGATTAAGTTTACGTATGAAGTGAACTGGAAACCAAGCTCGGTCAAGTTTGAGGATCGATTCGATAAGTATCTGGACCCGAATTTCTTCCAGCATCGCATCCATTGGTTCAGCATATTCAATAGTTTTATGATGGTAATATTCCTTGTCGGGCTGGTGTCGATGATTTTGATGCGCACGCTGAGAAAAGATTACGCGCGTTACAGCAAGGACGAGGAAGCAGATGATATGGTAGGTGTGAGCAATTTATTTATACATTATTTGTGTGTTAATGGATGGGAATTGCATGATTTTACGAAATAATAAACAACAGGAGCGCGATCTCGGCGACGAGTACGGATGGAAGCAGATACACGGCGACGTATTCCGTCCAGCATCGAACGTGATGCTATTTTCTGCCTTAATTGGTGCTGGCTATCAACTGACATCGGTAGTGTTGTGTGTCATAACGTTTGCAATATTGGGAGAACTTTACACTGAGTAAGTAACAGTCGTCGCGAGCAACTATGAAACAGTTCTATTTACTTGGTTTTATATGAATGCTTTTGGTTCTTGTACGAATAGGCGTGGTTCTATGCTTTCGACGACGATTTTTGTATATGCGGCAACTTCTCCAATCAACGGTTACTTTGGAGGGTCGCTGTACGCCCGAATGGGAGGAAAGCAATGGATAAAACAGATGCTTATGTCCGCATTCATCGTCCCAGCGCTTGTGTGTGGAACTGCTTTCTTTATCAACTTTATCGCAATCTACTATCATGCCTCGCGAGCAATTCCTTTTGGAACAATGGTAACGTAGAAATTCAATTTGCTATTAAATGCAAATTAATTCAACTAAATTTGACTAACGTGATCTTGATTCTAGGTTGCTGTAACATGTATCTGTATATTCGTAATCTTACCATTGACGCTGATTGGAACGATTGTTGGACGCAATTTGGACGGCCAACCAGATTACCCGTGTCGCGTTAATGCTGTTCCGCGGCCTATACCCGAAAAGAAATGGTTTATGGAGCCAGCTGTGATTATTCTGCTCGGAGGAGTGTTACCGTTCGGGTCGATATTTATCGAAATGTAAGTTTGAACTTTGTCCATGTGATAGTATAACTTACAATGCTTTTGTTACCTCTGAACATTTTGACAGCATAAATTATACAATGTATTTAAACTTAAATTTCGTGTTTATAGGTACTTTATCTTCACATCATTTTGGGCGTATAAAATCTATTATGTGTACGGTTTCATGCTTCTGGTGTTTTTGATTCTGATCATTGTCACCGTTTGCGTGACGATCGTCTGCACATACTTCCTATTAAATGCCGAAGACTATCGATGGCAGTGGACTAGCTTCATGTCGGCAGCATCCACGTCAATATATGTGTACATGTATTCTTTCTACTATTTCTTCTTCAAAACGAAGTAAGTTCACCAAGCATGTGCATTGGTCTGCAACGAATAATAATAATAATAATGTTCTTTTGTTTGCAGAATGTATGGACTATTCCAGACAGCGTTCTATTTCGGCTACATGGCATTATTCTCTGGAGCGCTGGGTATTATCTGCGGGACAGTGGGGTACTTCGGTACAAATCTCTTTGTGCGAAAGATATATTCCAATGTAAAGATTGATTAAGCAAATCCATCCCTCCTCACATCCGTGCCCATGGACACACGCACATCGGTCTATCGGTTTTGTCAATCCCGCATTGGCTAAGCAATGTTGGATTCTTATTGATCAGTAGCAATGGTACTGTTTTGCTGATCACTCTTCTAATTGCTAGAGATTGGAATAACGCATGCATTGGATGTTATAAACTAATCCTTTGATAACCTTCAGTAATCCTTGCTTTAGTTTATGGTTCTACCTTTAATATACTAGCTGTCACGTTGTACTATCGAATGCTATTGGAAGAAATATGTGTGCGTGTGTGTGTGTGTAATATGCAGATCGGGTTTAATCGCATGAAAGGAGGTTTAGTTCAAACGAAAATTTTGCAAAGAACGGAGCTTTTATGAGCTGACCTGGTATTAGAACAGAAATTACCAGGATGCAAGGCAGCATTTGAACAATGAAATAACGGACGCATATGACTTATCGAATCGCAATGGAATGTTTAAGAATGGTATCATCAAATGAGACAGAGGATAAAACAAGTATATCCCTGTTGAATTCAAAAGCAAGCGATTCGATTTGTGAGAAACACGCGTACTGAATATAAACGAGAAAACAGTGATTTATTCGGACTGTGTACTAAACCTTCAAAACCGTACCATAAGACAAGCAACTTCATAAGTGTTGTTGCAAAACAGGACAAAGCGCACTTCAGTTTTGTAGAAATATTGAAGAAAATGAACGTACATTTGATGAAATATTTGTTCGTAACATAAGTGGCAAAATGCACGAAACTTGCAGGTTAGGTTGATTTATTTTGTGTTTTTTTTTATCCCATTTGTTTGAAACATATGTGTGCTGGAAGGTAAAAGTATGCTATGTTGCCTTACTCAGAATAATCAATCAGCAAACATTCAGCAAACAAGTGACGTGCGTGCGTGGTAGTTCAACTACTTATGGTAAACTATTTTTCCACTTAAGTGTGCAAAGGAATCCATAGTGAAGGGTCGTGGCAATGTTGTTAGACAATTCAAGAGAGATCAGAGTTACAGCATGCTGATGATATTGAACTAGATAAAAAGAAACAACAAAAACACCATCTCCTACCACCTGCAACAGAGTTCGCTACGTTCCAGTATCGCAGTATATAAACTATTTTTGTTTTTAATTTGAAGGAGGATTGATATAGCTTACTGAAAATAGAACTGAACATGAAATCGATAGAAGGGGAATCCTCCGTAAATCAACTACACGACTCATTTAATGAAGTGTGAAAGAATGAAGATTGTTTCGTTTGAAAACTGTAAGTATAACATTGCAAATGCCCAATTCATATGAGTTATTTATGTGATTTTTTTTTGTATCTATTATTCGTTTTATATTGACCAACACCAGTGGTTTCGAATATTTTAAGATTTATAACGACACGCTCGCTAAATATTAGCTCGAGCCATAAAACGGGATAGGAATCGATTCCCATCTGGATCGTTCTTCTTTACGTAAGACTGCTGAACAAAAACATATTTCACAGATATTCAATATACTAAACGGGTTGACATGTCAAACCCGTTTTCGGTTCGTATTCTTCTTCTTTGTCTCAACAACCGATGTCGGTCAAGGCCTGCCTGTACCTACTTGTGGGCTTGGCTTTCAGTGACTAATTGTTTCCCCCCCCATAGCAGGATAGTCAATCCTACGTATGGCAGCGCGGTCTATTTGGGGATTGAACCCATGACGGGCATGTTGTTAAGTCGTACGAGTTGACGACTGTACTACGAGACCGGCTCTTCGGTTCGTATAGCATCTTTATTTATTCATATGGCCAGTGCTGCAAAATGTCCTGAGCATCACGAGATGTGCACCAACGAAAACAATGAACATATCCGAGGTTGCTTGATGCTCATTGCTAATACTCAATGAACGTGCGTCACGAACACGACATGCGAATTCTTGTGTCCAACGCCATACTCTGACTGATAAGTAGAGCTTAATGCCGGCGCAAGCATAATAATGATTTTTCTGGCTGTGGCAGTGCTTGCCTGTGACTGTTTCGGTCACCAACACTCATGACTGAAACCGAAGCTCAAATCAGCACACGTACACAACTGAGATGATCAGAGGTAAGACTCAAACAGTTGGTGGATCAATCACATGCTTGGTTACATTTTGTTTAGCACCCAACTCTTGATCACTCACTTGGTTATGATATTTTCTGTCTGTCATTTTCTGTCGACCAAGCAGGTGATGGTGCAACAACTGTTTGAGTTTCACGTCTGATCATCACAGTAGAGTTCGTAACGCGGACAATATTTTGTTTCAACGAACTGTGAACTGATCACAGTAAAAAAGTCATGACATTGTGAATGACCAAGCGTTGGTCGCAAACTGTCACGAAGCATGCATTGATCACACTCTGTACCACCTCTGATTATCACAATTTAGTAAGTGGCGCTGACATGGATTTTGTTTCAGTCAGATTTTTTTATGACATATTACTGGATATTACTATACCTCGGATATTTACTGTAAAGTAAATGGTCTGCTAAAGTAAAGGACACCTGTTAAAATATCATGATCACGTTTATTTAAAAATTGTTTATACCTAGATGCTAGATTGCCATTTACGGTTCTCAGTTGGTACAAAACTCGTTTTTAAAATGCTAAACACTACCTTTTTTATATAACTTTCCTATGATGCACAATGGGAGGAAAGTTTCGATAGGGCTGGTAAAATATGGCCATTATCAGCCAGATTCAATCCGATCCGAATATAAAACAAGTTTGCTCGGTCTACCTTCTTTATCGTGGTAACACGTATATCAATTAGTTAAAATACATTTCAAATGCATATATCGCAAGGCAAAAGATGGACGGAATTGTATTAAGACGATTGACGAACAATCGTGCGTTAATTTCTGGCGAGCTTAGTTTACACGCGTCTTTGAATGATGATCCAAGAAAGAACCAAACTAGCTGCTGATTGTTGTCTTTGCTACTGTAAAAATTTACACTTATTTTACTTTTACGTGTATGTAAACTTACTTTCTTATAAAACAAACAATACTTTGTATCAGCGATTTCTAGAACAAATACACAGCGCTCAGTGGCTTTGTAAGTCGCCTTCCAGCACGGATTCACGGGTCGAATGTGGTAATAGTGATAAAGAATTAGGAAAATTTGTAATTGGCACATCTCTTCACGTTTTGCTTCTATGCTGAACTTTCATTCTGTGTTAAATTTTGCTACGTTTGTCTATAGTACAATTGATCCAGTGTGTGTTTGCTACTCTTCTAAACGTAAACCTCGCCATGCTTTGGTTTCCGTTTGCTTAGTGTCGATGCGGCTGAGGAAGAACTGTCCGCAGTGCTGGAAGGTGGTTGGCGGCTTTTTTCGTTACTCATCGTGACGCTCGTACTGACCTCACCGTTGTCACACGGTAGCTCGGTAATGATCGTGCCGCCAGTGGTGGTGGTAGTGCTGGTGGTGCTATTACTGCTGGTGTTTGTAACGGGCGTCACCGTAAACGAGAGCGGAATGGAGGTAAGCGAAATGGGCAACAGGGCGTCCGTTTTCGGCACTAGTACACCCGATGCTAGCGAAGTGCTTCTGATGCCGGTGCTAGCGTCGATTGTGTCGTGCGACCTTCCCGGTCCGGCCGTGATCGGAATAGTACCGGTCACTGTAGTACCGTTGGCGGAAACAGCCACTGCAGTAGTTGTTGCCGGAAGGACAATGACGGTGTTGCCTCCGAGTGGATTGGGTGACCCACCCAACGAGGATGAGTTGGTGAGTGTGAGCTCAAGGTTGGTGCCATCCTTCCCAAACGGGGACACTGCAAAGTAGGGACGAGAACGTGAAAACGTTTGCTCTAGAGTAAGGGTTGGTAGGCTATTAGTGATATTTCAAACGAAGGAAAAGAGTTGCGGCCAACAAATGCCGAATGATACCTACCGGAACTCTTGAGTGTTGATGGAAGGATTGATTTGGCCAGGGAAGCCGTTGCGGATTGGCCTGAGTGTAAAGTGTTGGTCGTCGAGCTGGAATCTAGCTCTTTGATCGGTGCTAATAAAAGCGTCCCGACCACTGGAACTTCGTTGTTGTTGAGCGTGGCCGTGGATGCCGGATAGATAGAGGGATTGTTTGCAAGCTTAAAGGAAAGTTAGTTGTCAATCATGTGTGTATTATGATCGGGTTAAGCGGGTTTTGGTCATTTGCATCATTTACCTGAGTCGCCATCAGTGCAACACCGGATGCAATGTTGGCGGTACTTGTCGTTACTGTACCGAGTGGTGCGACACGGCTTTCCTTCGTCACGTCTGGTGTTGGTATTCGTGGGCGCGCTTTTTGCGGTACGTTCGATATGACTGATCCGTTGAGACTAAGCTTCGAATCTGGTAATGGAAATAGCCATAATGTTAAAGTGCTCCAATAGATAAAGTACCAAAACAATAGGAATTTAGAAAGCTTACTTTGCTTAATAATTTGTCTCGCGTGTCGACCAGACTTCCGGTTCACGAACCGATCATACAAGCTGACCTTAGGGGCAGGAGCCCCTGTGACAATGGGTTGACCGAGGCCTGCTTCTGGGCTGGAGTAGACAGAATTGTGTCGATTGCGCGCAAAAAGACCACCGGACGAGTAAGCAGTTGACGAACTTCGTCCCGATCCCATGCGACTGACCTTTCCAAGCCATCCCTTTCGTCGTTCTGCCATTGGAGTGTCTACGCTTTCCTGCAGCATGAAAACAAATCAAGATAATTATTTTAAAAATTGCACCAGACGTGTGCGGTACGCATTTTTACTTACATAGTCAGCGTACATCTCGTCGTTCATCATGCGCTTCCCACCGACGGCACCGATGTTTGCGTAGACCGCATCCGCCTCCTTCACCTTGTAGTGTTCAGCCGATCCTTTCGGCTCCTCGCGCCGATAATGCTCAGATGCAACAGTGTACGGTAGGTCTTTCGGTACGACCTCCTCCCAGTACTGATCCTTCAGCAACTCCGGATGTTCGTCGTGCATCTCGTCTACAATCATGTACGATGCCTTAATGTGTCGATCGATGAGCCAATTCAATTCGATGTCATCGTCATCCTCGCCGAATGGATTGATCAGCACCTCGGCCACCTTCAACCATCCCACGTAGAACACAAACTGTAGCACCGTGAAGAGTGGAAAGAACACATCCAGCTCTTGGTACGTGCCGCTCGCCGCATCGTAGGTTGGGATCATCTGGCTACCCATGATGGCAGCGGTAAAGTACGAGTACAGCACAAGTGTCACGACCTGGGTGTAAACCAGCGGTACGCACACCGTGTCGTAACCGATCAAACCACCCAACCTACGCCGAATGTCGGAGAGCTCCATCAAGAGCGTCTGCACGATATGATCGGACGGGATCAGCTGATCCTTGCGCGCACGATTGATGATGTTTGTAGCCCATACCAGCGGCATCCAGTACTTCGACATGGGGCTTTTGGAGTCCATAATCTCGAAAATTTTGCGCTCACTTTCGAGCATCAAACCAGCATCGACCAGATGCTGCCAGCCGGGGAACCGACGCTTAACGCGGAGCGAAATCTTCTGCAGCGTTATCACGTACGACAGGACCATGTAGCGCATAATGTTTCGTCTCATCAGCCGTCCCGTTTCATCCTGCAGGAAAAAGAGCGGGTTAGTAAAGCCTATTTGAAATTGGGCCAGTTAATGCGATTTACTTACATTTCCTTGGATGGCGGCACTCACGAACAGAGCGAGTGTGTCCGGCCATGGCAGCATCCGATACTGTTCCCACCAACGCTTCACAACCAAGCTGACGTAGAATCCGAGCACGAATGAAAGTGGCACCGTTTCCCGCTGTTGGCCAAAGTAGGTTCGGATTCTTTCGAACACCCTGTAGCAGCAACCAAGAAGAAAATGTTTGAAGAATTCGAACAACAACAAAAAAAAAACGATGCAAATCGATCATCTTACCTTTTACCATCTTCGCTGAGACCGTAACGATATGTGAAATTAAGTGTGTAATAGACTAGCAGATATGCTAACAGTTCCCGCCAAACGGCTTTATAAACACTGCCACGCCATCTGAAAATTGATGAAAAAAGGGTGTTTTAATAAATTCGATTTTAACGAATTCTTTCTAGATTTGAAACGATTACTGAACAAACCCAAACCCTAATACAACCTAAACAACTAAGCTAAGCGCTAAGCTAGATTCATGGCTTGGAATATCCCAAAAAAGATTTACCCAGAAGATACACTTCACTGTCGGCCATTCTATTCCTACTTAAGGTACTATTTGCTACGAATAGTGGGGCGCATTGTTTAGTGATGACGTTCACCTGAACCAATGAATGTAGAACTCGCCGCTTGAAATTACCTTAGAACGTTTGCCCGACCAAAATAACAGTTGCTACGTGCACGGCAATAGAAGTGGATCAGTCCCAATGGCAAAGAAAACCTCACACAAACACACACACATTCGTCCACAGAAAAAAACCCCAATGGACGATGGAATGTGCATACAGCTGAATTAGCACGAATCAGCAATTAAAAATAATCAACACCGTGTTACTGCTTCCTTTGGTACGAGGAAATAGTCATCCAGAAGTGTTTGTGGAAGGATTATAAACCCCAAATCTTATACTGTTGCTGTTATACACCGCAAGTAATTTATACAACGTTAAAATTATATCAAATATTGCTTTTACCTTGTATATGGTAACAATATGGCATGAAAAAATAAAACACAGCAATAAGCAGTAAGAAGTTGCTAGTCAACTGAACCGTTTACCATCTACTGGTATAATATTATTTGACTTACAAAACTATGAAATGAGTGTACCTATATCCTGTTATTAATCAGCCAAGAAACTAATCTATCGATACGTCGATTTTGTAAACAGCTGGGGGTTAGCTTTCCTCTTTCCCAATAAACTTGTATGAAGCTCTTGGCGGTTGCCCCAGTAACGACACAGCAACATCGGGGTTACTATTGGGGACGCGTGTTTTTTGTTGTGCTTTTGTGCGGAAGTTTTGTGTGCGATCAAAGAGCAATGCACACCGTAAAGCTTCGAGGACGTTTGAAGGAGACAATTAATTGCCTGCATATAAAGCATTTTCCGACACGAGCCTTTTCAAGACAATTTAAGTCAGTGTAATTCGAAAACCAGCCGGTTCGGCTCCTAGGTAGATTGTTTAGGGGTTTTTTTTCTCTCAGGGTTATAGGTAGAAGCTTATGTCCCTCTACCTGTTGGCTTCAAGAGAAAAGACCTAATCAGGAATGGCGACGTGATATCGCTGCACCAAGTGGTATTTACTTTTTACAACCATTTTTGATGAAATGTTTGTTAATTGCATATTTTGGGTTTATTTATTTCTTATCTTTCACCCTACAACCGTAGTCGTTCTTAGGTTATTAGCCTAACATGAGAGCTTTGGGATATTTGTGACTGATGGTGTACCTATATAAGCAAGATGGTTACAGCCAGCCTGTATGGAAGGGTTCTCTGTCCATATTATTATTAGCTCGTCCACTTGACGACTTGGCATGACGACTGTGCCATGAGAACGACTCGATTGGATGCTTAATCCCTTTGGATGGCATTGTTGAATGTGTGCAATGAGTGTCATGGTATTTAATAAAAAAAAAATCAACAAACAATCTTGTATAAACTAGAATTCATTTTTATCGTTTTTTTTACGAACACAAAGGAAACGGAAAAAGTCAATTTAAATATTGTAAACAACAATTGTCGTGCATACTTGAACCAACCCCATCTGCAAGATTCCCCGATTGGCTCTAGTGAAGACTACACTGAAGCGGTCGTTCAGTCGTTCAGTCACAACCGGTTGTTGATACCGTCGACGACACCGCATGTGAACGTACGTAATTATCACCTGATCTTTCATGGGCGACAAAAGCTGCCAAGGAAGATCGTGTGTGTGTGTGTTACCGGCGGGTAGCTAGTTGCAGCGCGGGTTCGTCGCTTGCTGTGCACATCACATATATGCATTTATGTTTGAACGCTCTTGGGTATGACCTTGAAGACTGGCTACCGGTGATGGGCAGGTTGGTCAGCCTGTCAGTCAAGCGCCAAAAGCTTTGGAGAGTTCGTCAATAGCCGTCAAGGATAGCGATGGTAGAGTTAAAGGAAACAGGTCCCGTCTTAACTGGTTCGAGCGCTCGAGAACCGGGTCGGCTGTTCCGGATTACTTCCGGCAAACCATGAACGATGGTCAACACATTGTTGAACCAAGTAGCAGCACTGAATAGCATTCTCCATCAGCAACGAAACATTAGGGCATTGGGGCATGATCAGCTAATCGATCCATTAATCGATTTCGAACCACATAAACACCCCACCCGAGCAATAAATCATGTGTTGCACTTTGATTATTCCGCCCCTCTAACCTTGACAGGGGCAGTACATTATCAAAACGAAGTGTGATACAAGGGGAAGTTTGCATTAAAAAAAAAGGAAATTAATAAAACGTGAGCGTGCTAGAGGCGTTAGTATCGGATAAAGTACCATTGCGCCAATAAGGTTGTGATCTTTGCCTGTACAGTGGGATTATTTGCATGACTCAAAACCGTTTACCGGTGCAATTGTGTTTGACATTTGGTTGAAGATGCATGTGGCAAGATGTAAATGCATAAATAAAACTTGTATGAGAAACGATCGAATTGAATAAATATACACAGAGAGAATACGTAGGACCGTTGTGTGAAGAAGATTACAAAGATTTTTTTTGGAACAATGAGTTTAACAACGAGTTCTTTTCTAATTTTTAATTCATTTTATAATATTGCAGAAGCAAACAAAGGCCAATGAAAACTCACTAAATAACTTTGTTATTTATTATATTATTGAGCACACAGCAATCAGTGTCGATCTTAGCCAACCTTTTGACTTCGATTGTACCGCGAATGTCAGGGACATACATTGTGAGAGATTGTAGATTTGAACACATTTGTTGAAAAACGTAAGAGTGAGAGTATGGGCTGACTGTTCAGCAATGCAACAAATGAAAGCATTGAAATTGTTGCTTTTCAAGTTTAAGCGTACCAACATTATCGTACATCATAAAATATACATAAATATTCCTTGTTCAAGCACAGTTTGTATATGGCGATCATGGTTAAAAATATTGCTCCCCCGATCGTGCAACAATGGATATTCAGGATGGCTTTTACGAACACTTACTTAGGCACGTACCATGCGCTAAGATTTTCGTTATTTGCCAGATGTTAATCCGTGCATGCCAGTTCGTATTTCTGTGCGTAACCGTTTAATTAATATTTAAATATCGTCCTGGTATTTACTGCTGACTGTCATGGAATCTTTACCCTAATACGTGAGTAGCCGGACCGAACGGATGCGGGAGAGGGGAACTCATCACCAATCTGCATGTTACATCTAACTACTGCAATACTTACTTCCATAGAATTCGCCAAAATACGCCAAAGTTGCTACCGTTCGGTACCTCCGCTGAATACGAAACAGTCATGTTTGCTTACGGCACGCGTCTACTGTACTCGGGCAGGAGCAGCTTAGAGTTTAGTTATTATTTCATTCGGAAGGACTCGTGACTGTGGGGACTCCGTGTATGACTAGCGACGATGATGCCACACGATCACGATCAGCTTTGATGGCACATTCACAAACACACTGCGCAGGGGTATGTAATATCGTGTGTATTTTACACTGTTCACGCACCTTTCCAATTTTGAGCTTAAGAAGAAGATGGTGGGCACATGTTACTTGTCACATGCACGTCACGATCGAAGGATTACGCACCGGTGTGTTGCGATGCGATCATGCTTAAAACGGCACGCGTTGCGATGCGCATGTCGTCCCGACGACAAAACAATCGAAATAGATTTTACTGAACACTTGCACCAAATGATCACTGCGCCAACACCGAATATTTGCCTCTAAACGGTACCAGCCAATCTGAATCTATGGCTGGAGAGGGAAGAAATAAACTTTCTTTTTTTTACTCTTTTCACGCACGGCCGACGGTTGGGTAGAGCGTAATTTGGGACTTTGTTTCACTTTCTGCGATCGTTTTCCTTGTGCACTGTACACTTTGGCACTTTGAGCAATGAGTTGATTTTGCTGTGTACACTTATTTCTCTCCCTCATCCGGCTGGATGTTGTATAATTTTTGCATTACATGTTTCGGTTTTTGTGTACGCAACGCAACGTATGGGTGTTAAGAAAGGTTAACTACACGAAGCCGTACACCGTACATGGGCATAGGGGGAGAAAAGAGAAATACACAAAAAGGCATTTAATAAGATTGTGAGATTTTTGCGTCCATTACCCCCCATCCTCCCATTTCCTTTAATATGCCGACAAGTATGAAGCTGCAGTATGACACAGCGATGTGACGGAACAAGCAAGCCCCAAAGTATCACTAGACAGAGGAAGGAACGTCATCGAGATCAGCCACTTCCTTAATCGGTAAGCACCACTGGCGCTTCGTGTAGAGTTAATAAGTGTGGGAAGCTGTTGGAGTAGATTTCGTTTTCGTGACAATTCGTCTGTGCCTAACCGTTGGACTTTTGTATATCCTGTTAGGGGTGTGGTTAACGGACAGGGCGACAGATTGTCTGAGGGGTCCTATTGATTTGTCTACTTGCGTGGACAGTAGCGGTGAGGTGTGATACGTGAGCGTAGTTAGCAGTAGACTTGGTAATAAAAAGAGCAACACTTCAAGAATTTTGTAACTCGTATAAGAAAAGGTGTTATATACGGAAAGCTTTTCTCGAGTGTAGTGGAATTGGAGCGGTCGTTGCTTGAATGAGCTTGACAAGGCAATACTATAGATCAGTGTTGGACCACGATATCACACTTTAAATCGTTCATGATAATCAAACCCCAAATTATGTTAATGTGCGTTTGCAATTAAGAAATGGAAAAATCTCTTGGTAAGATCTACTTAGGTGAGTTAATGAAATGAGAAGAGAGTAGAGACCGTGTGGTAAAAATACTTGTAATTAATTATCACTCTTCACATTTCATTTCAGCAAGCAGCCCTGTCATTTAGAGGATTGCTGGTTGCTACAAAGACGGTCGAAGATCAAAAACATAATTGTGTGACATTTTATTCATTCTTTTACAGTGTCCCCTTCAATCCAGACATCGAATTTCAAGTTAAGAACGTAAGAAGGTGTATCATATGGGGGTATGTATCAAATCCTTACTCTCATTGAAATTGTTTTACGTTGTTCTTCACATTCACAATGTGCGTTAATCCATCCACGATTTAATACAATCCATTCGAATGCCACTAATTGAATGCGCGGAATGCATTACAGCACTTCCTTTGGGTGCTGCTGTTTGCACACTTATAGTCACCGGTCATTTCACGACTGGTGTATTGTAGGTGATTTGTCGAGATTAGGCGAGAAACAAAGCACTATTGCAATATCACTTAACAAGCTTTATAGCTATAGCTTCATAGCATTGGGTCATTAATAACCCGTGTCGCAATTATACAACCCCCTCCCCCGTTTCCCTCGTTTACGTCTTAACGCCAGCAGCATCACCGACAGTGTGTGATGGTGGTTACACGATCGGACGCCTGTCAGACAGACGCTGTCTGAGTAATTAGCTGTGATAAAAATCTTACCAAATATTCCAAACCGTCCCGGTACGTTCTAGCAACTGTGTCGAATAGATGGCTCGGGATGCTCGGACAAAGTTTCTCTAAGCTTCCCGAAAACGAATCGTGTGCCACGTTCCAACCACACCAGAACAGGTTCTCGGCGTCACAGAATCGATTGAGTCTTGGGTTTTGTTGATTTGGTGTCTAGGGGGTGCAGAATTTCACACACCACCAGCACCACCACCTGTGTAAAAACCCCTTTCCGAACGATATCAGTCGAATGGAAATGGCCGACCAATAACCGGTTAATTAACAAACAAATAATCCCATTCGTCCGTCTGTTGGGTTTGCGTAGTCGCGAGTGTATGTGTGTGCTGTGTTATGTTCCCTGCTGATGTTGATGCCCAGAACCACCTGTCCTACTGAGGTACGGGTGAATGTCAAATCATTTCGAAAGGGAAGCAAAACAACAGACGTTACAGACAGGGAAGCAACACATCGTTACGAAGTTTCGATCGTCATTGATTGTTGGGAAAGAAGTAAAAAAATCTAATCTCACGTTTAGCAGTTGAGGAGTGAAGTAGGGAATGGGGGGAAAGGCCCTACCAATGTATGGGTGCAATCAATCATACAATGCATTGGTATTGGGCTGGTACTGAATGGTGGAACGAGAATTAAAATGGGCCATTGTATCGCCGCTAGTTGGGTACGTTTTCAAACGTCAAACGAGCTCATCGCTGACACGAGGATAGGATCTAGGCAGAGCACGATCAATGATGGAATTAATCAGCAGGTAGATCCATTCCGTTCGGTTGGCCAGCAGCGGTATTGGTAGATGCAAACACCGACCACTGGTTGGTGTGTTGCGTGCAAACAATTGGTATGTGTGGTCTTGGTTTAAAAGTTGGCACGCGAAAAAACAAAACCCCACATCCGGGGGCTGGTTGTGTTGCTTTTTTTGTTCCCCCCTTTTGCTGATGCTGATGAATTGAAAGCGTTCTTGGGAGGGGAGTTTGGGTCAGGTCTGTGTGTGAATGAGGTCTCGGTCTCAGAACATCTGGGCACAATGTAACCGGCCGCTTCTCGTCTTCACCCTGAGCAGATGTAGAACAATCACACCGAGTTAGTGTTGATAATGAGTGTACATTTGTTAGCATTTTTAACCTATTGGGAGTTTGAACAAAATGAGCTTTGAATTACCTTACATGTAACATTAAAAGATAAATTTCAAATTATTTCACTCTATTTTCAATAAAAAATAACTTATACAGTTCAATAGTTCAATGCAACTGATGACCTCACCAACATATCGCATTGCCTGTGAAGATCAGCATACGTACTCTAACGAGTTCTTGAAAGAGAAAATTTGTAGTAATAAGCGTATATGTATAAGCAATCATCAATCTCACTATATAAGATTATCAGCAGTGTCTCAGCAGTCGAACGAACAGTTTCATAACTGGAAGGAGCGTATCTCAGGAAGTTATAATGAAAGATGGCAGATAATGTTGCGTTTCAGGTTATTACATAAATAACGATAAGATTTCATGCTCCTGGAAATTGCTTTATTGATTTAAGCATTAAGTTAAGCAAAAACGATGTTTGTGGTTATGTTTCGCGAAACATTTTCCACGAATTTAATCATGACGATATTTTCCATGGAATAATGTTAAATTGTATTCCACACAAATACTTTCTATTCCATTGCAAACGATTTTAAATGCGTACAGATATATCCGTTTTAAAAGTGTTTACAGTGTTTACCAATCACATAAATATATTGATCCATGTTCAGACAGTGAAGAGAGATTCGTTCTCAGATTTGTCGATTGACAAAGTTCGATACACCATCGAATGTTCCATTCAGCGTCATTGGAGCAAGACATTGAAGCTACCAGCTAACAGCACACAGCAGTCAGCGAACGTCATCGCATATGCGTTGAACGATCGCACCGAAACCGGAAGAGCCCACATTACTGCGTAACCCTTTAACAACAAAAAAACATTTGCGCAATAAAACAAACTATTTGTATATCGCGTACATTCATCCAAGCGTTGCAGACCTGCAGACAGAGTACGTTGGATGCTGGTAGTGCATCGTGTATGTCACTGAACCTATGACGCTTAATTTACATTATTTCTCTGTACCGCACAGAGCAGAGCCGGTTATGCCGGTTAGTTTTATGGCATCGAAAACTTTCTCGAAAATACCCTCGGATAATTGGTGACAAGAAGCATTGTGATGGTACATGATGGTAGAACATGAGTTGCGGGAGTGTGTGTTCACCGATAAGAAAGATCATTCTAGACGGTTCGATGAGAATTGGTAGATAGTTTGAAATGGTTTTTCTTAAAGACACACAATTAAACCACGTTTCAAAGTTTTTCAGCATTATTTGGGGATCGTTGGATGAATCATAACCATTCACCTCGGAAGATTACCAAATGAAGCGCGCCACTTAACACCTTACACCGTGTCGTCGGTGTTGGTAACATCATTTTGCAATGGAAGATATTTTCGAACTCGATCGTACACGATCGTGACCTGCATTTGGTGTTATTTTCGTTTCACTCGTAGTTCGGTTAGTGGTGCAAACCCATCTTACGTATGAATAATGGAACTACTATTTGACGTTACTATTGATATAACCCAAACGGCAAGCTGTTCAGACAGTCGGCGACCATGGAGTTGTTTGCGGTTTCGTACCACTGCTCTGCAATGGCACTAACCACTCCTCGTGCGCGCTGAGTAAAGGCGCCGTAGCCAATCTAAATCATTATGATGGATGGGTTCAAGTGATATAAGAAAGAATCACATTGTTTGGCTTCGCACATTACTGTGTGTACTTTTACCTACTTTCAACTGGTGCTCATGCGCTCTTATATGACACGTTCCTTTATGTCTAAGAAGTGGGAGGCTTGTGTTGTCTGAAACATTTGCATTTTGTTTATTTAAACAAAGCATCTTTTGGAATGTAAAATTAAAATGTTAAATAAGATGTCAACATTAAGCATACATTTTCATATATTTTGCTACTATACGCGTAGTGCTGTTTTCGGTCGTATGGTTTTGTGTTCCCTGACCCGGCCACTAACTGACGCTAAGTGGGGATATTATGCGAGCTGATTAAGGATCAAGTTCAAGTCAACGTGTTGTGAACGTTGCCTGTTGCCAGACTCGTGTCAACAACAGCAACATACAACCAATGCTAGCAACAACGACCAAATGAAGCGCCTAGTCAGGTGTATATTTGGTTTCGAAAATTACCCCTTCCCGAACCGGTTGGCAACCTTCCGAATGTGGCAACCAATTTAGAGTGGAGCGCATTCCACGGCGCTGCGCACCGCCACCTTGAAACAGTTCACTAACATCGCATGCACGGCAGCATCATCTCGACGCACGAGGTCACACTGTGCCGAGAATGGCCTTCCGAGGTCGCAGATGAGAAAGAAAAAGCCCTCCCCAGTGGTTCGCTCATTCTACTTCGGACCGGGTTTCCAACACGCACAATGCGCCGAACAGCGTGGCAGGTCGTATGCGCATTTGTGTCTTCTACGCGAGATTTCAAGCGGCTGCGTTAGAGTGTGTGTTAGAGCCAAAGTTGGGAGGAGTAATAGCAACAAATCGCCCGAAGGAATATGTGAAGTGATTCGAAAATTCCAACCTCACGGCCAGTCAATCCATTCGTTCTTCATTAGGCAACGCTTGATTGAGCGCTGTTGTGTGGTTCAGCCGTAGTGGTTTTTATTACATACATACACTTCTGGGTAACTTTTGTCGGGAAACGGGGTTTCACATGACGGATCGCAACGGTGTTGACCTTTGTTGGAAGTATCAAAAGTTGTTGTTGTTTTTTTTCCCTCGTGCTAATGTTAAGATTTATAGGCGATCCATTACGTCAATACGCAAACAAGCTGAATTTTGCCCCTAAAAGTGGAAGCGAAAAAACAAACCATGAACGTTCCAGACGCACGTTCTTTAGGGTGATCGGCCACTGATCAATCCTGTTTGCTCTACGCATGTTTTAATAGAACGCGTGTGGCAGGCGTCAAAATATTACCATAATATTTGCATAGGACGATTGTAATACAGCATAACGGCTAGGAATAAATTAGGGATCAATGTTAAAAGAAACATAACCGTGGGACGTCTAGATCAGTATTCGCCTAAAGATCGGCTGTATAACACACGCTTTGCGTAAAGATGCCGAAAAAAGTTTATTTACATGCTTGTCTGTTGTTGTTTTTTTTTGTCAAAACACTTTCCAAACTGTGGTGTCTACGAGCCAACAGAAATCATGGATCAGGTGAAAGGAGTTCCGGTTCCAGTAGCTTCCTTCTTGATCGAACGATCGCTAATTTTGGGCTAGCCGGTTTGCGCACGCTACTTTGCTGAACGAATCTCCTTTAGACATCACATCAACCCGGCAGACCCGTTATTAGGCATACGTCCAAAAACACTGACCACCTAATTTCATGACTGCCAAGGTGGTACACCGGATCAGTCGTGTTACGATTTTCAATAAACAAACGCCTGGTTCTTCATTACTAAAAGCCTGGGATTGTAGTGGCGGTGGGTCGAACGGAAAAAGTCGCACTTCTTATGTAAGTACGATGGACAGGGGTGTGAGGAGAGGAGATTAGTAGGCTGTGTTCGGGGTAAAAATGAACGATTCGCCAACATCACCATTGCCAGATGGATGATGATGGTGATGTTGGGCTTCCCCCAAGTGGAGGGCTTCCCGCTTGAGGTAGCATTGCGCTCTTTCATCGTTGCGAGCGCTTCTTGCAGCGTTGATTTGCTTTCGATTTCGAGCTCACGCGGCCGCCACCGCCGTCTTGATTACACCAAAATTGCAATGTTCGCGGGGTGCAGATTGCGTATGTGGTTGTGTGTGTGTCTGAATGTGTATCGTAGTATGCGTTCTCCAGGGTCGTTTGTTTGTTTGTTTGTTTGTTTTAATGATGACGACGAACCAACCAAGTCGGAACCACAAGAAGGGGAGCACGGCGGAGACCTTAGCAAAATCCTCGTGCGTCTGCCCGTTGGGTTTCACTTTTTTGTGATAGTAACTTAAAGCTGGCATGAGGGTTGGCCTTCTATTTTCGGAATTGAATGTAGTTTGACAACGGATCTCCGATCATCAAGGAAGCAAGCGTGCTGTGTCCTAATACCCATCCTAACGAGACTTTGGAATTTCGCAACCGATTGTTGTTGTTGTTTTTTCATTTTTTGATAAAACTTGTTTGCCGTTCGGGATGGATTTGGTTTTCGCAAAAACAGGTTATGCGTTTTTTTTGCGACTAATTTATGAATCGCATACTGATAATACCCAAGATGGTGAATTCATTAAGTTGTATGCAAATTCAAACATCCGTAACATCTTCGCCAAAGCAGGGGGGTGAAAAATGTGGTCCAGCGGTCGGGGGTCAAGCGTTACGATCAGCAGTGGCAACTGAAAGTTTATGGCATTTTTGTTCAGGCCACGGGCATGGAATGACAATTGCAAGTTGCTCGTATGCATCGCATAAACATTGCATGCGAAGCAAACTCGCACCCACACATGCAAAGGGTTGGAAACCGACCGGCAGAGAAGGGGGGTTGGGGGGGGGAGGGGGAAGTGGCATGCACGTGCCCATTTGCAAATCCGATCCGATTGTGAAAACATTGTCCGCGTTGCATTTGGTGTACGGTGTGTGCCCATTAGTACGGCGGTATGGCTGAATCGAATTTTCGGGTTGATCGTACTTGGTGAAAGTGCTAAAGAAAGTCAATGGCAAGCTAATCAATGGGCCCACACAAATATTGTGACGGAAGGATAAGCGAATTTCAAATCGAACAAAGGTCGATCGATCTTTTGTTTATTATTAGTTGTAAAAAGGTATGAACGGAACATATTTGGGTACACATACTTTTGTACACTCGAACAATATAGTTATAAAACGTGTTACTTTGTTGTTTCATTGGCTACACTGAGGCGATTGGGACGGATTGTGTCCTACATTGTGTTTGACCGGTGCGCGGTTGTTCAAATTGTGAAACAATCCTACTGTTATTATGCCATTGGCTAGTTTTAATTGCACAATCCACTGCTACGAGGTAAAATGATGGGCTACATCACTTCATGTAGCAGTATACGAGGTACATATGCTAGCCGTGTCACTGCTTTAAAATTGATTCCAAAATAGCACTGTCTCCTGCGGCGATCGTGTACCGACATTTCGCGAAGTTGTGCCCGATCTCTTGAATGATCTCACTTGAATCTTTCGATCGCATTGCTCGATAGACTACTTATCATGAACCAGAACACTCTACATAGATGGAACGTTAACACACATACACACTAATACTAACGTAAAAATGCACACGCAAACTGAGACACAACACACTGTATACAGATGCACGCGTAAAGGGACAGTTTAAATGACCGGAATACCGTCACGCGCTCAACCTGCTTGTGTTGTTTTTCTTTTAACATCGCAGTCACTGCAGCGGACCCGGAGCCAGCCGGAAATGGCACTGGTCATAGAACCAAAGAGGTGGCGGTTAAACTGCACCACTACCACCGTTTGGGGTTGCGCCCTACAACGATTGGAAATTGTACCCGGTCGCAAAAGATTTCACTGAAACGAAGCACGACAGCGAGATTGCACACGTCTACAACGATATTTGGGGCGGTGGAGAACTTTGGATAAAACTGTCACCCGCTGAACGTACGCGGTTCTGGTGCGTGCGAGGTACAATATCGACACAGTAAACTCGACCGAGCAGGAAAAGCTTGAACTAGTTTAACAGGATAATTTCACAACACAAACACGCACACATTTTGGGAACACGCGCAAGGCGTTCGATGCGTTGAATATCATCGATTACACAGATCAGGCACGCCACGAACACGATCGGTGCGATCGGTTTATTATAATTAATAAACGTTTAACCAACCTATCACAGTGCTGACAATGGCAGCAGGCGGTGACGCCGTCGCGTAATGTGTCTGGTGAGCAAGCAACCGCATAGACTCGAACGCACGAACAGCTTGTACGCAGGTGTTGCAGCCTTCGCTCGCGCAACTAATTTTCGACTGGCACGGTCGGCGTTCATCTCTTTGTGTGCTAGCTGGCCGATCGCGGGCATGTTTGCTTGTGTTGGTGATTTTTCCACGCACTATGGGCAAACGATCATCGATTGTCAAAGTTTTAAATAAAAATAATGATTTCGTTATATTGGTGAACGTGAAGCAGATCTGTGCATTGTGAAATTGGAAATCTAGTGTTATCTCTTTGTTTCTGATTTTTTTTAAAATGGAGACTTTAAGCCCACTGGCTTCATTCGCCTCTGCACAGGGGAAACTGATATCGTAGGTGAAACTACATTAAATTAGTACTGTAACAATCTTAAGACAAATTTAAAAGCGAAGAAAATCTATAGTAAACTTGCTTGAGTTAAAAATCTTACTAAAATAAAACTTAAAACTTACTAATGTTTGTGCTGAGGATTAAGGAGAAAAATGTACTGTTTCAATTACTCCAAACAATTAAAAATATTTAGTTGAGACATAATCATACAATAATTTATTTGATGAAATATATCTATAGTCCTGCCCCGAATTAAGCGATACAGAAGTTATGCAAATTTTAAGAGTACATATGTTCAATGCAAAATAATTTCCTGGCTTGATCTAAATGGCTTTTAAAAGTACTAAGTTTAATAAAACATGTCTATTTATCTACTATATTTTGGCTGAAAAACGGCATATTTAGCGCTCAAACACACCGAGTCAATGTCACGCCGTGAAGCGTAAAGTAGCCACAATCAACATAATTAAATATTTTCACGCTTAAATGCATGCACCCAACTGTCATCCTGTATGATCATCGGCTCCTCCATTGTCCTTCCACACATACGGGACCAAGGATCCTTCTGAGCATCTTCCGCTCGAACGCGGCTAAGAGGGTTTCGTTAGATTTAGACAGTGTCCATGTCTCAGAGGCGTATGTGAGTAC
>KB666522.1:0-11635 GCA_000349065.1 Anopheles quadriannulatus | reverse complement strand
TAAACTGGTCGTTGAGTAATTCATCAAAGTACTGAGCCCACCGCGAGAGGACCTCTGGCTGGTTACTAACCAGATCTCCATCCTTGTTCTTACACTTACGTACCACAATTACAATGACGCTAAACGTTCAGTCGCGACACACGAAGAACATTAATATGGTACAACACTTGAGCACCCGTCATGTCCAGCTCGTACGCATCAGATACCGCGTTTACAGCATGATATATGCGTAATGGCCAGCATGACATATGTTTGTCTCTGGAATGGCCAGCAGCGCACGAGGACGAAGGGTTCTAGTAACGTACAGATGAACTGAAGAGAGCAACTATTGAGAAGGCCAACGAGCCCAGCCAGCCTAGCTTGTTCTATCCGGTCGTGGAGTTGCGGCAAGCCGAGCATCAAAAATGTGTATGTATTTTTCATCGAATATCATCGAATGTCATCGATTTTGTTTACACACTTCACAGCGTGACGTTATTGGGCGGTATGTCTGGGTACACGGCTATACGCGAAAATTCGAGCTACGCGAATGTCTCGAGGAAAGACAGTAAATATAATATAACATAAAAAAGCAAATATGCCATATTAGACACAGATCCTCTACAAAGAATGGGTGTGTCGATTTGATGGAAAAAGGCTTATTCTTAACAAATTTTTTAATCTTTTCGTTGCGCTCTCAACTTGATCTTTTCAT
Source organism: Anopheles quadriannulatus (assembly GCA_000349065.1). Taxonomy (NCBI): domain Eukaryota; kingdom Metazoa; phylum Arthropoda; class Insecta; order Diptera; family Culicidae; genus Anopheles; species Anopheles quadriannulatus. The sequence goes on along the minus strand of KB666522.1, from coordinate 10,941 downwards.
TGTTGAGAGAAATTTCTATTTAAGTGCATGCATATTTATGCCTTCAAAAGGCCTACTATTTTATTCTCATAACAAATACTGTAACACGAACCGGTATGTTTCGGGTACGTATTTCCGTCTGCTGTCAAACCCATGATGCAGAGACAGGAGAGGCTGGAGCAAGCGGCAGAACAAGGCAACCACCACAGCGGCAGCACAGCAGTAATAACAGTGACAGCATTGGCGTCGACGATGAGGTGCCATTTCTGGATGAGATTGACAGCGCCATCAAGCAGCTTAAGAGCAATAAGTCTGCTGGCATCGAAGGACTGGCGGCCGAGCTCTTCAAGATGGCGCCGGGGAGGCTTACCGTCGAAATACATCGGTTGATCATGAAAGTCTGGGAGCAAGAGGAATTATCGGAGGAGTGGAAGCTGATTGTTATTCACCCAGTCTACAAAAAGGACACCAGGCTGGACTGCTCGAACTTTCTAGCTATCACAGTCCTTAATGCCGCTTACAAGCTCCTGTCCCAGATCTTGTTCTGCATACTTGCGCCCCTTGCTACAAAATCTACATCGCTCTGAAAGGTGTCATTCGAAGCGCGGGGCTAGACAACGACATCCGTGGCACGATCCTCTACCGATCTCTCCAATTTCTTGGCTTCGCGGATGACATCGACATAATCGGCAGGACATCAGCGAAGGTGTGTGAAGCATACACCCGACTCAATCGCGAAGCAGTAAGAATACATTTAGAATGCTATCTCGGGACGGTCGTTACTTCGGACAACGGAGGCGCATTGTGCAGAGGAATCGGGCATATTGTGGGCTTCACAGACTGCTGAGATCCAGAAGACTTCAAGCCCGCACGAAATGTGAGATACATCGCACATTGATTCGCCCGATGGTCCTCTACGGACACGAGTCCTTAACCATCCGAGTGGAGGATGCAAACGCTTTGGGCGTGTTTGAGCGACGCATCCTCCGGGCCATCTTTGGCGATATGTTCATGGTGCATGGAGCGTGGAGGAGAAGGATGAACCATGAGCTTGCTTGCTTGATGACAGCGATCCCCAGTCCAGCATAAGGCGAAAGGGAGCACAGCGGATTCGATGGCTGTATCATGTGAAGAGAGAGAGAGAGAGAGCGAAAGAGAGAGAGAAAGAGAGCAAGAGAGAGAGAGAGAGAGAGAGAGAGAGAGAGAGAAAGAGAGAGAGAGAGAGAGAGAGAGAGAGAGAGAGAAAGAGAGAGAGAGAGAGAGAGAGATAATCAAACCCATGTTCAAACTGTCAATGGCAACTTTAACGGACTGTCATATCCATAGATTTTTCAGCAGGCGGAATTACACGGCTCCGAAATTCCAGTCCATATATTTTCGGCCTTAACGTTTTCACATTAATTGCTTCTATTTATCAATAGAAGTGGCTATTGATAGATAAGGTTGTCGAGTATAACAGATGATTTGTGTTCGATACTACAAATAATGTTTTTTTAATAAAGTATTAAGTAAAAAAAAACTTTCAGCAATATTTGGGATCTGGACGACAAATAAAAGTAATATTCAGCAATTAGAAATATTGTATACTCTATTTATACGCCAGTTTCTACGATTCCGGGATGATTTAATTCCTATCCCAATTGTTCGCTGGTTAATACTAAGATAAGAATCTACACAGAAAATTTCGTTTCTTTCGGTTGATTTGAAAAGTGTGTTATAAAAGTGTTTGATTCAGCTAGTTAAAAAAGAACATTCTCTTTTTTAGTCAAGTTATAGTATTGTTCAAGAACGGCATAATATTTCACAATATCACGATCATCATTATAAATAAACAAAAAAAATCATTTAAGAAATGCTAAGACTTATAAAAAATAACCGAATTTATGAAAGACACATTTTGTTTCAGTTATTGTAGAGAGGGGCAATTTATTGAATGGTTATTTTATTCATATCTAAAATTTTTCATTCTCTTTTCAATATCAGGGTTCTTGAATTTTGATGCTGGTTTTTCTTCACAATAATTTATTTTGCAGAATTTCTCATCGTACGTTGTATCTGAAAATTTGATGCTAGTAGTAGATTATAATTTCTAGTTTAAATGGGTTTGATTTTCAAATTTTTTGCGTATGAGCTCAACAATTTCGTAATCTCGGGTTGCATCAAAGTGCAGAGTAGAGTGAGAAGGGTTCGAATGACGGCCAATTCGCTCGCTTCCAATCAATGTGTATAACCGAATTACCATATTGTTGTGAGACTCCTAAACACTAGTCGAGGTAGGGTGGTGTGTTTTTTGCTGGTTTTTGTTTTCAAATGCAGTTTGTTTGCATTGTTAGTTTACACAATTTTCTAATGGTTGCCTAAATTTATTCTACACATTTAGGTTCAAATCGATCCCATTTACGGTCACTTTTTGCATTCTAGATTAGTTGTTTGTAATACCTACAAGAACAGTACAATACCCGGTCAGTTAATCCCTGGAGGATGTGCTGTTTTTCTAAGTGAAATGAAATGCACTGTGCAATATTTCTATCATTTTATTTGTTGTATATCATTTGTTCTTGGGAGGCAAAAGGACATTTATGGATCGTGCAATTGAATTATTTCCTAACGCGTGGTGCGGGGGCTTAAAGATCTGGCACCGGACAGAGAAGGGACCAGATGCTTCAGTGCTTGTTTGTAGCTAGCTTAACGTACGTTTTGGTTTTGACAATAAATAACATTTTTAGCCTTAGCTATGGCAATCGAAGTGCTTAGAATTTGATTCCAGACTGAACTTGCGCCATCAGGGTGGCGGATGCCTGCAGCTTCTTCGTTTCTTCTGGCGTAAGAATTTGCTTCACCACGTGGCTAACGCCGTTACGGCCCAGCACGCATGGCAGCGATAGATAGACTTCGTCATCAATTCCGTGCTCACCCTGTGTGTATACAAAAAAAAGGAACATTAACAACGTTTCGTGATGCATAAACACAAAGTACTTGCTGCGAGACCTACCTTAACCAGCGTGGAAACGGCATGGACGTTGTAAGTGTTCCGCAAAATAGCAGACGCTAGAGAAGCTACGCTAAGCCCAATAGCCCAGGATGTATAGCCCTTCAGACGAATGACTTCGTACGCGCTGTTAACAACTTGATGATGTAGTTCACCCCACTTTTCCGTATCGGCATCGGTACCGATGCTTGGGTTAATTTCGGCCAAACGAACACCGGCCACGTTCACACCGGACCACACTGGCACGCTGCTGTCACCGTGCTCGCCGATGATCCAACCGTGGCACGAGGTGGGAGCGACGCCCAGCTTTTGCGACATCAGGAAGCGGAAGCGGGACGAGTCAAGGTTGGTGCCGGAACCAATGACACGGTTCTTGGGCAGTCCACTCAATTTCCATGCGACGTAGGTAAGGATATCGACCGGGTTGGAGACGACCAGCAGAATGCAGTCCGGGCTTTGAGCGACCAGCTTGGGGATAATACCCTTCAGGATGTCGGTATTACGCTGGACGAGGTCTAGTCGGCTTTCGCCCTCCTTCTGACGCACGCCGGCCGTAATGACGATCAAACGAGAGCCAGCAGAGACAGAAAAGTCTGCAACGAGATAACAAAAAAAGTGTATAATAAGCAAAATGTTTGATATGGTTGACTTTTGTGCTGAATTTAACGATCGCTAGAATTCAAACCGGCTTTACAGCGCCATCTAGGTGTGGGAGTTGAAAGCATGCCATAGTGAGCAGATGTTCATAGCGTGAGCATAATTCTTAGCTCACTTCACCTTTATCTCACCGTGAACTTTTGGCGCGTTAGAAACCCCTGTTGTTTTGAATAAAAACTCGGATAGGACGCAAATGTTGATGTTTAGCATAAATTTCACTCCGCACAATGTCTAACAATACAGTTGTTGTCCGGCCCAGCACACATTACTCTGTGTTACTTTAATGTGTGAGTGTGATAATGCAAAATTTAGTTAACAAGTTAAACAGTTGATGAAAAGGGTGTTTGCAAAGTGTTTTGTTTTTACCCCGATAGACACAATCGGTCGGAATATAAAGCCGACGGCGAAAAGATGCAATTTCTGGTAATGAGGCAATAATGAAGCAAATGACACACAGATAAGCACACTTTAACTATGAAGGCAGGTCACTGAAACTTGATAACAAGTAAAGGGCTGAGGGGTTGGTAATCTTTTTTTTTTTTTTTTTGTTGGTGCAATTTTGTTCTAATCGCATAGCGAGGCTGACTTTGAGTTTTGAGTAAGCGTTATCTTGAAACATTGAATTTACGAGAGATGAACCTATAGTACACACATGGAAGAAGTTTATCAATGAAATACGGATGTACGAACCGTTTGAAAGCAAGCTCGACAACGTGATTGTGATTTAGCGATTTGGATTGATTTGCAAATAAGCCGACATTACTGAAACAGTTTAAAAGTGTAATCAACAAAACTTAATCAGAAAAGTGCACCATTTGTTACATTGGGTTATGAAAAGTGATAGATTCTTGATTAAATTACAACTCCACCGTTCTAGTCGGTCTACACGTAAAGGTGTAGTAAAGAAAGCACAGTAGTGATAGCGTCTGGAGGCCAATGCACCTAGTGTCTTCACTTGGATAGCAAAACTGTAATAAGTGCACCCCTTCCCTTCCCGTGCTGTCTTACTTTGGTGTCAGAGAACGTGTTCTTTGACATACCCTACATATCGCAGAATAATAAAACGAAGGAATGATACCGTCGGTGGTTGTGCGAAGTACATTGGGAGGTCAAGCTGAAGTCAGTGTAGTTTTGTATCGAACCACAGGGCATGCGCTGTGGTGTGTTTCGCTCAAACGGCAAAGACGTTGTTGAGCAAGCATCTTTTATTTTTGGATGTTTTATTCCAACCGTCTATTCCTTTGAATTGATACAGAACGAGTTTGAAATAAAACTGTTTATTGTACGTAACAGATCTCGTGATTTATCCGGAACTGCTACCAGCACTGTACTGCTCCCAAAACTCTCGCTTTCATTTCACACGTCTATGCCCTTGTGTTCATTAGGACGGAAGAGCGATGAACAACACGAGTACAACAAGCCATAGAAAAAAAATAGGCCAGCAAGGGTTTTGTCCAATTCTCTCTCGCTCAATTTATCTAACGCTGGTTGTGTCTGTGTGTCTGTTTTTTTTTTGTTTTCAAGTGGCCACGATGTGAATACCCGAATGATAGTAAAAGTGTTCTTTAAATGTCATTCAGCTGGACAGCACGGCGCGGACAGCAGTCTGGAATGATCGGTCCCATCGCAACGTACGGACCGTACAGGACGGGGAAAGAGGAGCAATGTTTAGCAAAAAAACTTACCGGTGCCTGCACTGACGTGGGCGTTCTTCATGAAGGCAGAACCATGCTGCAGATCCATCATTTCACCCTGCAGTTTGTCTGCGTTGACATCAATGAGAGCAACCTCACTGGACACATTCTGGCGTGGGCGAAGTATTGTAAAACGGAATCATTTTAGTAAATACTTTCACTGCGATATTACAAGCTTGCAAATACCTGGGTTAGAATACTGAATGCACAGGCCATGCCGACTTGGCCAATACCGACAACGGTGACCTTGTTGCCAGACGAGGTCATCGGTTCGGCAATCTGGGTAAGCAGCTTAGCTTTCACTTCAGACATTTTGACGAACTGTAGAACTGTGTTGTAGAAAGGGGAACTGATGATGGGCACAATTAACACATTAACGGAACAAACGGCACAAATGATAAATATTGCACTGGACAAATCAACTCACTTTAAACGTAGGTGTAATTCACCGTAGGAGTTTTAATTGCTAACTGATGGAAACTACCGGAATGTAGCACCGATGACGGAGTCACTATTCGTGTGTGCACCCTGACGCGGCCGACGATGGAATATTTGTACTGACCTCGACGCGTTCCGTCGATATCCGAAACCGAGAGTGCGTCGGCTCAGGGCGCGCTTTTGAAGGTGACCTTTGGTATCGGTGGGATTCTCTGTTCCCCTCCCAACCAGTCTCATCGCTCAAAGAAAGGTACGGTATGTGCAGAAATGAGCGCAGAGCGCGGACAAGCGTACGATGGATGGAACGGTATGCTTCCTTTTCACGTACACCGCACATACGCGCCGCACCCGGCGCGAGCGCATGAATTGTGAGTATATGTGTTTATTGGACGATGATGGGCCAGGCTGATGCAAGCGGTGCGTAATGGTACGCGTCAGCTGTTTGTGGCGGGATGGTTGTGGCCGGGTGTTTGAAGAGTTTGTTTTTGAAGTGCTTTTTGTGGTGACTGCCACGTGTTTTGTTTTAGAAAATTAGAAATAAGATAGAACCATAGTTTTGGTCCCCTCGCTCCCTGCCTTTTTGTATATGTATCTATGATTAAATAAATATAGTACTTTTACATATTGATATTGAATTGAGTTTGATTTGATTCCAATTTGTATTAAAAAAAATGCGCGTAGAGTAGTAATCTAATTTAATGCTCCTCGACAATGTTTGTATTTAATTTAATTTACGATACATTTTATTTATTAATTAATATGTTTTTTCAATGACATAATTTTTAACTAGTGACTTTATTTCGATAAAAGTAAATCTTACACTTAAACACTTATAATGCGCAGGAATTGCGCTCCTAGTTTTATGACTCATAGCAAATGATCATATCATAAACTTCTTTCTTTGCACAATACCGAAAGTGAGCGCCCATAACAGAGTGAATGAAAGATGCAACGAGTTCCTGGAACGATGCAACACTCGTGCAAAGTTCTACAACGCTTGTGAAATTTACGCACCAGAACAAGAGAGTGAGAGAGAGTGCTTAAAGGTAGCAGTTGTGAATGAATACATTCTCAGCTACATTTGAACATCTGCCAAAGATCACCAATGGAACGTGGTGGGTACCAAGGGTAGCGTTGTCGGTTGCACTTTTTTTGCATGCGAGTGCATTTGCTGCATCCTACCTGTTGCTTTCAATGCCATTGCTACGCAAGAGCTTGGAGCACGAGACGTTTTGCACGTACTATTTTGCACGAGTGTTTGTATTACAATGCTACGTAGGACGATTAATATTACTTTAGAATAAATAAATCACATATAGAATATGTGTTACAGAGATATGTAATAATTTAAAAAAAAAAGTAAAAATAAGTAATTCAAACTAATGCGGCTCTCGAGAGCCTATAACGAGGCCCGTAACGGATAAATGTAAAATCTGTCCTAAACAAAATTTAAGACTTTTTCTTTTTTGCGACAAAATCTAAGCTTCTTAATTAGATAGCTGCAGTAATTTAATGTATTGAGTAAATATTTTATTATACATTTTATTTATTTATTTTTTATTTTTTTATAACGAGAGGAAAATGTTCACCAAAATCAAAATGTTAAAATTTTAAAGATAACTCAGCATGACTCAGAACAACGACGTTAAATTCCTCGGACTGGAAAGTTTGGAAACCCTGTGCAATATAACATAAGAGATGAATGTAGTTATGGGATTCAATTTTATTCAATTTTATAACCTAAACTTAACCCTACTGCCAATATAACATTATGAGAAGTCCATTAAAAATGAATACAACATATTAAAAAGCCACCAGTTATGTTGGTATAAACATAAACAGAAAAAATGATTTTGTATATTTGAACACTTTAACTTGTTTAATCTATGATGCATTATATAGCTGGAAACTACTCCCAGTATATTCTGTACCCGAGTTACGCGGTTCTCGACTACCGCGGATTCGGAGAAACGCGGTTTTCTAAATTTTACAGATCAAATGTCAATTCAGTACAATTTGCTTCAAGAATTGTCCAATGCAGTATAAATTGCAGTTTTGCTAATACATTTAATTCACTTACAAGCGAAAACTATCAGACTATTCTGCACGAATTGCATTAAATAAACGATTAACCTTCGTTTCTATGACCAAAAATACACCCTCATCTTTATGACCACCTACCCGCGTAGGTAATACATTTTATAAGGGAATTTGTATTTTTATTGGTCTAAAAATGTCTTATTTAACTTATTCTATGCAGCTATAATAACAATACTTCTTTTTTTTATAAATTTATGAAGTATGGCTTTTAGTTACATAAATTGAATGCACAGCAATTAGTTCAACTGACACTAATACACCGCCATGTCTTCCCGACTGTCGGGGCAATCATTTCAATCTATGTGACTTTAGAAGAATATTAGGAGCTAGAAAACTTTTGGAATAGATTCTATAAATATAACTATATGCATTGCTATACATATCATTACAAAATTTGCGACTAATCGAAACCAAAATCCTTTATTGTATGTATTACCTACACGGGTAGGTGGTTTTAGAAGTAAGGGGTAAAAGTCGATTTTATTTTTTTAAGCACATTTAAAAACACTGAAAAATTCTGAATTTTTTACCACTTTTGCAAAACACGTTTCTCTAGGCATTCTATTATTTTTGGATCGATTCGAATATTCAAAAAGAAGTTATCATAAAAAGAATAAGCAAAACATACATATTTTAAATAAAAAATGTCAAACAAATTTTTGATACAAACAAAAAATGACCAAATAATTTTTTATCCGATTTTCTTTGTAAATGCACCTACCGTGCCACTCACGAATTTAAACGGAAATAGCTTGGAACTTGGGATGTCCAATTGACGTACCATTGTGATTGCGCATGCCTTTCGAGCATCCACTGCTGAACAACGTTGTTATAACATGATTATGGACATAAAACCAATATTGCATGAGATATAGTGCATTTTGATTTTAATCATTCAATTAAATAGTAAGGCAAGAAATGAAATAAGCTGCCACTTTATGTCAAAATCTTTTGATATTAACAGTGTGATTCAAGTGAACAGCTTTTGGCGAATAAATTATGTGAATAAAATAACTCAATCGAAAAGTGTATGATTGAATATTTTCAAGCTAAAACAAATCATATTTATTTTAAAAACTATAACTGAGTTTCTATCAAGCTCAACAACGAAAGAGTAATATGCAATTCCTAAAATTCAATTTTAACATTATTAATTGCTTGTTTAATTTAGGTCCTAGAACAGATTGATTTAATTACTTTTTACTTGAACTATTGCGATTCTGAGCAGTGTGCGAGGTTGTTGTAGTTGAATTCGCCCGTAGGTGCAGTGGATGCATTAGGTCGAAATTTGAATAATGTCCGAAGCGCTGGTGCAACTAGTTGGAATCCACCCGTATGATCAGTAGGTCCAAGAAGAAAAAAGTGACTCCTACTCTTGTTAAAAATTAAGGAAAAGAAAGGAATTTTAATGAAAAATTTGTCATTTCACACATATTTAATTTACATGTATAACAATTACGTATCAATTATATTAAAATTTTGATATTAACGATTTTCATGAATGCTAATAATTTTTCCAGCTGTAAGTAAGACTGTTTTAAACTTATTCAGTATTCACTAACTCACTTACTCACTTCAGTAATTCACTTACTTAGCCTTATTCGGTAAATGTATACAATATGTGTAAGACAATTCCGGAGGTCTGAAATTTGAAAATTCACGCTATTGGCATAATTTCACTTAATTTGTTACATGTTGTCCGGTCTTATTTCGCCATAAAACCTTATCAGCATTTTACCCTACGTTCTCTTTGTTAAAAAAGATAAGATTAGATAAGATAAGATAAATTTCGGTAAGATAAGATAGTTTTCGTTAAAAGAGGATGTATTTTTAAACAGCTATTCAGTTGTCGACACTTAACAAACGGCTATTGAATTTATTAAAAAAAAATTAAATTAATGATGGACATTTATTCAATTAAATTTGAAGCTTTTTCCATTGAATTTGTTCGAAAAAAATAGTTCGTTAATCAATGTTATGAAGAAACATTAACACAATTTTCAATTGTACACAAGTGACTGACACATACTGTAGTCTCAAATCGTTGCTGTGACCTCTTTCAAATGATTCAGATTGTATGGATATTTTATCACATTGACCTTTTTTGTTACATGATTTCACATTCGCCTCTGTAACTCTGAGTGACTATTTGAGATGTGAATATTTAATTATTCTGTCTTTTACTGCTAAAATATCATCTGACTATGGTATTTGGCAAGTAGGTGGTAGCAAACAGTAGCCGTCTGGTTTGAAGGATTCTCTTTCGTATTGATAGCATATGGACAGCGATATCTCTTATAGTAAAGGTATAGTATAGTCAAATGAAAATCACACAATTTAAATATTACAGAAAAACCCACATTACTGATCCCAGCGTATCGAAAAGAAAAAATCTACAATTTATAACAAAGCCAGCGTGTACTCCTGAATAAAAAAATAAAAATAACAAAGCCAGCATGATAAAAGAAAGAATCAAAAAAGAAGAATGTTACAGTTAAAATGTGAAATAGTTATACAGTGGAGCGCCGTTTATCCGGGCTCATCGGGACTCCACTTTGCCCTGATATGCGAATAACACGGATAATGAGTCAAAGGATATATTTAATTACGAATTGCTGATTTTTTTAAAATTTATCTTAGTTTATAAAAATTACCCAGTTTTTGTTAGCTTCATGATTTCCAATGAGAATATTTGAAATTTGACGTGAATTATAATGTTTTTTGTTATGACTATTTATTCTGATACTATTTTTTCAAATATCCTCTTTAGAACGCAATATCACTTTTGTATTGATTTGTCATTTCTCAACAGCACGAACAAACGGACAGCCGGTAATAATAAGGTACTCGGATAAACGGTGCTCCACTTAAACAACATGAATCACACTGTTACGGCAAGCGTAATGGTAACGCGTCACCCTTAGTACGCCTAGCGTAAGGTAGAGGGCGCTTTCAAGAAATTTACATACGTGTAAATTTTACTTAATCATAAATCTATTACGCAGTAAAAACTGCTGTAGATTGGTATCGTGCAGCTCGAATTCCCGCAAGTGCAGCTCGAATTCCCGAATTTCTGCAGTATAT
>KB666511.1:213912-227124 GCA_000349065.1 Anopheles quadriannulatus | reverse complement strand
GTATCTGGACCACACACACATGACCCATCTTTATAGATTTTTGCACGGAAAGTTAGAAGGGTATATAGGCCATGATTAGATAAAATTAGGCAAAACCCATTGCAAGAAAAGGATAGAAATAGAGTTATAAAACGCCATCTATTGAGCAAATCATTGAAGCTATGAAGCCCTTTTTTATGGATGCATGTATTTGATAATCCAGTCGTTAATCTGTGGTTTGGAATTCCTATACAAAATGTATGGAATGCCCGGGTATGCCGGTCAAAGAAATAAGGGGTTCTCACACCCTATGCTGGTTGCTTCGGGGGTTGTTTAAGGTGGAAAATGATATGTACAATTTGTTCGTAAATATTCGTTTGTAATACATTGCGGCAATACATCGACGAGAGCTAAACTCCAGTGTTGCCGATCGGTTGTCCATCCACATGTGCAGGTGTGCAGTTTCTTCCGGGTGCTCGGTACCTGTTCCGTTTGAATTATTGTACGTTGCGTACCATAGACCTTTAGGGTTTTATTTTCCAAACAGCTAAAGCTGCTGCAATTACAAAGCCGCTTTGCATCCATCATCACCGCCGTGAGTATCGCTGATCGCTGTCGAACCTGACGTCATCCGCAATGAAGGGGAGGGTAGTGCGTGTGACGTCTTAGCGAATGCCGCTTCGATCGGAAAGTGAGCAGTGCGAGCACAACTGATGCGAAGCAATTCACGCACTGAGGCAACGGACAATACGCCCCTCAGCCGCCGCCGCCGCCGCCATCCCACTGCCACCCAAGGTTTTGGGGGTGGAAGTGAGAGTTGTGCTTTTGCTTCTGGCTTTCGGTGGCTGAGGTTGAACCGTTCGCGGTCAGTTGTACTATTGCCCCGTGCGAGGATAGAGAGCGCACAGGCGCGCGACAATCAACACGAACCGTGACACGCTGGTGAAACGAGGCGCGAGTGAGCGTGAATAGAGCGTTGACTGAGCGAATCAGCAGCATGGTACCGTCGGGACCAGCAGGTGTTTCAAAGATGCTGCCAAGCACCAGGACAGGCAGGGCGTTTGTGTTCGGACGGCAACATTTACTACTCTCGCTGGGTTTATGTTGCCTGCTGCAACTGTACCTGCTGACAGGCTCTGCCAACGCTACCTCGATGTACTACAAGAAAGTTAGTGGAGAAAAGTATGAACCAGGTAGGTAACAATCAAATTGAAAATAGTTGTTTTAAACGTAACCAAAAATGATTGTTAAAAATAACAATTTCCGCTTACACCCTACTCCATGTATGTCCTAAACTATTTGTAAAAATTCGCCCATGTAGTGAAAACAAAAACCCGAAACGACACAAAGATATTCAAACATATTACTCATCATACGGTGCGTTAGTTCGCTTTCCAAACGTGTTCGAGGTGGTTTTGAGTAGGAGTAGCGTGCCGAGCGGAGCACATCTCATCTTGTTTCATTTTATTTTTTTTTTTTTATTTGTTGTTTTGCGCTCGCACGTTCCACAGACTGGGTGCCCGTATCGTCCACGGTGATACCTCTGGTGGAGCGTGTCGTCAGCGTGGGTGCGCGCACGAAGCCGTCCGCCGGTGCGGATGGTTCGCAACACCCCGGAGCGGCCCGTTTGCAGTCGGCGGACGAAAGCTACAAACGCGCGTACGTGAAGCACATCAGCAAGTTCACGAAGATTGGCACCGCCGGAGCGTTGGTTCAGCCGGGCACGCTCATTACCGGTAGGAATAGGTAACCTGATCCGAAAGTGGCCAATTACGTATCCTTCTTATCCCGTCACCCGCAGGTAAACAGGCCGCAAGTGCAAAGGATTAGGAGCAGCCTGGGTGAGGACGGACGTCAGGAGCCAACGGGGCGGAATGTGGAGTGGAAACTGTGCGCGATTTCACCTCAAGTTCAATATAATCAGCGTGACCAACGTGTTTAAAATGTTGTGCTAAAGTTAATCACTAATTCGCTAAGTGTTGATATTAATAAACGTTAAACCTACCGCGTATATGTCGCACGGAGCTCCCATCTATGTGTACTAATAAAATTAAAACAAAAAAAATCTATCACATTGTATCACTTCACGACGGCAGACGCATTAGACAGATTGTTAAAGATGACAAGTAATTTGATGGAGGGCAGGACAGATTATCTCACGTTGTGCTGCAATAGAAACATTTTGCTGTTTATTTAATGTTTGTAATAGCTTTGATCGTTTCAGCGTCCTTTATCGGACAATTCGAAGCAGCAATAGAATGATTTTTACGTACCGAGGGAACAGCGCTGTACAAAAACAGATGTGTATCTGTTGAAAGATGTTTCACCCAAACGATGATTTTGCAACCCTAACCCTCACGGAGCGGTAGAGGCATACGAAATGAAATAAAAAGTGCCACTATCAAGTTCCCCCTGCTTTTGCATCGTTGCTGCAGCGTGGTTTATTTTACTTGTCGAAAAAAAGGGGTCCACCGATAATTGAGTGATTATCAGTGCCGCGTGGAAAAGAGGACGAACGGCAAGGACGAATGCTGCACAACTGTGTTCGGCATCGCTGCGGTACGGTGTGCGCGTGTCCCAAACGCCAACTACTTTAGATGTTAGCGCTTCCCGGCGCACTTGATACGTTGTTTACTTCCTTCCGATATGGCAGCCACGTGGCGGTTAGGGAAGGGAACGTTTGAGTAAGGGATCCGTTTGGTCGTTTGTCGGTGGGGTAGCCAACCCTCGGCTAACTAAACCCCTAGCTGCTCGCAGTTTCGATACATTCCCTTTTGCTATTTCCGAGGGCTTAGGGCCTACATCCTAATTATTGTGTTTGATTTTCATCTCTGGACCAAATCTGCATATTTGAAATGCGCCCAATATTGAGGATATCGGTGTTATTTATTGCGTACGATAGATATTCTATTTGCTGTGAAAAAGGAACACGCCATACACTGGAATAGATGAAAATGGTTTCATGATGGATTCGCGTTTTTAAACGTCATGTAACAGAGAAAACGTGACTACACTAACATTGCTATTTGCAGTGAGCTACTCGTGAGCGTCTAAGGCAGTGATTCCCAAAATTATGTCTATTGCCCGATTATTATTTTATTAGTGGGCGGTAAGATGAAAATGACTAGTGATGCGGTCAACAAGGCTTTTCTAATGTGAAATTAAAAAAAAAAAATAACGTCGCTAAACAAATTGAGCTAAATGCCTACGTTTATTCCTTTACTCAATTTCTACGTGATATACTGAATTTCTACGTGCAATCTATATACGGAATCGAATACGATTCAGAAGTAGTTCCAGTTTTGTTTGGATCCCATATCAACTCCAGGATCGGTACTAGTTGGGTATCGATTACACGACCGGCATCAATTCAGTTTCACTTCCAGGACCGGCATGAGTTCGTGAAGTTCAGTTTCATTTTCAAGTATGGGTATGGGATTGTGATAGGTTCGTGTTCTGTTCCAAGACCGATTTGGGTTCAGGATCACCTCTAGCATCGGTAAAGGTTCGTGATCTGTTTTAGGATTGATATGGGATCAAAAACAGTTCCAGGACTAGAACGCGTGGTCAGGAAAAGTGGGCTCTGGTTGAAAAAAAAAAAATTGGGAACCACTGGACTAATGAGTTCCTCAAACTACCAAAATGTTGTGAATCGTTAAAACATATACTCAAAGCACTGATGACCTCCTCTCCTAACTCCAAACATCATTTAAAACATTCTTCACGATTCGGGGACATTTTATGACTGCTGAGCGATGCTTCAAAACCGCTTGCCCAGCTCTGTTGTGCCCAAGAAAGACCGCAATGCTGGCTATCGTCAATTGTATCAGGCATCGTGCCGCAGTTATACGGGATTGACTTAAGACGAATCGCAAAAGCCTGTAACAGCGGTGTTAATCTAGTTTTCACTTTGATTTAAAAATGCATTTTGTCAACATCAAAAACACAACACACAAAAACTTCAGACAACTGTTTTTGGAAATCTCCTGCTACTATAAATCCATTGCATAGCATCAGGCGCAAAACCCAGCGGTACGGTGCCGCTGGTACCTGCAATGAACGTGAACTGAGGTTGCTGCTCCTGCTTAATGGCACTCCCCAAGAACAAAAAAAAAACAGGTTCTACCCTTCTAGCCCGGGAAGATTTGTTTGCAGGTAATGGTTACATTCCTCAATAGAAACTACCTTGCATCTTCTGGGAGTTGATGGTTGCAAAATTAAAGCAATAAACACGAACAATCCAATCATCATCAAAAGGCCCCTTGTACGGCTCCAATAAAACGATAAGCTCAAAACCGGAATTGTGCAGCGGGGTAGGGGGAGAAAGTCGACATCTTAGCGCAGCTCTTCTTAGCGCAACCGAGAAAAGGCATATCGGGTGATGGTTCAAGCTGCTGCTATCGAAGCGCATAATTTTATCAAGCGAATTGAAAGGATGCAGCATGCGGAAAAGCATCGTTTGTAGAATATTCTACATAAAATTGTGATATTAACCTTTCGGTCAGAAGAAAATCATTGCGAACGAGTAGCGAAGCGGTTGCAGTCGAGAAGGCAGGAGTATCAAACTCGTTGTTGTTGAAGTTTAAGCTTTTTTTTTTTTCGTAGAAAATCATGAACAAAACAAAAATAAAGCAACATATTCGTTGCTTTGACAATACAAAAAAATGCTCAGCAATCCCATGTAAAAGATAAATAATGAAATATTTACTTAAAATAAAACAGCAACCGATGGTACACCCCTGACGGCATAGCAGCGGAGGCTTTTCGAGCAGCGGCAGCAGCAGCAACAGCTTCACCTACACATCCGCAAGCTTTCGCGTCGATCGCGCGTTCCGTACGATGCTCAGGAGGGCGACACGCACACCACTATGCGCTCGAATTCCAGCAGCGGTGAGCGCGTACGGCGGCACTCGCCAACACCACACACACGCCCAGACGGTCGAAGCAACCTGACCCTCGTCGATCGCTGTGCGCCCTGCTGGTAAGCGTCGTCCCCGCGGGTGCGTGTACACAGTCCGTCGTTTTGTGTGTGCCTCTTTCCGCTGAAAAGAAAAAAAAGCCTTGGAAAGTGCGGTGGAGGGCGAACGTGCGCGTGTAGCAAACGCTACTCCACTCTGCTGGTTGCTGTTTTTGGTAAAAGTGTCTTGCGTGTTTACAAGTGTTTTTGTGTCTTGATATTTAAGAAGAACCACCAAAATATCAAACTCTCACCCTCAGTGAGCGAGGGTGTGTGTGTGTGTGTGTACCCGTTAGAGCCAAAGCGGGTGAAGGCTTCAAGTTCTTGGCTGGGCTTTTTCTACCCTTGGCGGGTGAAACTGCGAGGCGAAAGCGAACGAAAAAAAAAGGTAGAAAAACACAGAGGTGCGGTGGTGACACGTCACTTGCTGTGTGCTGTTTCTGAGTTGTTGTGTCGCTTGTGTCGCTACCCCCACCTGGTCGGCTGAGCTCTATACCAAGTGTGGATTGACGACGGTGTAGTGGAAGATCACCCGGAGCAATTGCCACCACGACCCACCTTACCGGCCGGGGACGGGGGGAGACAGGGGCGATCGCTTCTGCCTGGCTGGCCTTGTTCGCGTCCGGCCAACCCCGCTGGCAAGGCCACTCGCGTGGCCAATTCCACAATCAGGAAGCGGTAAACCAATCAACAAGCGACGGCAAAGGACGAGCTCTTGCGCCTGCAGGTATGCAATGCAGGAAGTGAAAGGACGATCGTGGTAGTGTGCAGTGTGTGTGTAGGGGGAAGGAAGGAAAGAATAACAACAAACTGCGTCTCCATACAACCGCATCACGTTCGCGGGAGCACATTCCAGCAGTAAATAGTGAAGCAACGACAAAAAAAAAAACAATAACAATAACAATAGCAAAATCCTTCCCAAAAAGACGATTTTGTTCATCTGTGTGTGCCACTTAGCAGGTAAGAGCATCGAAACTCTACCTCGCGCTGTGTTCGGGTGTGTGTGTGTGTGTGGCAAAGTGTTGAAATGGAAAGCGCGTGAGATGGAATGGGAGGAAGGCATGGCAGTGTATGTGTGAGTGTGTATGTATGTGTGTGTGTGGCAGTGCGGTGGACGCGGGTAGGCGATGAAATGTGAAATCCATCTCGCGCACATCAGCATCATCAGCATCGTCGTCGCCGCCGCCGCCGCCGTCTACGGTTTGAAAGTTGTCGCTGGCAAAGCAAAAGAAAATCGAAGAGAGCGAGATCCGAAAAGGAAAGAGCGTGCGTGTGTGTTAGTGTGTGTGCGTGTGCGTGCGAGGTGCGGAACGAGGGGTGATCCTCGGGCAGCGCATCCCACATACTCTACCTACCTGTGTGTCGCAGGCCACAATCAACGCTGTCCCCGGGGGTGGACCATCTATCAAACGCGCCATCATCAGCAGCATCATCATCATCAAGCGCGCGACATCATCCGCCCATCTCGTGTTCCTGGGTTGAGGGGCACTTTCGAACGTAGCGCGAATCGCAAAAGGGCACACTGGTGCCGAAAGGCGATAAAACACAACGGCGACGACAACCTTGAAGCGCCCGTCCCCTCCGGTAAGTGAGAAGCTTTTAGCTGAAGAATGTAGCGATGAATTGATCTTTGTGTTTTAGATCTCTCTTAACTCTTAGCTCGTATTGGCGTACTGTTGGTCATCAATCTAGTCTACTAATGGCAGATCAATCGCGCATCGCTTTGTGTAGCCATGGGGGGTGTGGGGATGATCTACTGACACTTCTACTAACCAGCTGCTTGTAATTTTCACCTGGCAAAATGTATCATTTTTGCTATATGAACGCTTGAATGAAGACCAGCCGTAGTAAATGCTGCAAATAGCCCCCTGAACACCTGAAACTATTTAAATTTAAAAATAATAGAACACTTAACACCTTGACAGCCATGGCCATGTCATATATGATGGCCAGAGGCTATTGATTTTAAATCCTAATTCCTTGTAAAAGCAATGGCGTATTATCACGTATTTTTGTTGCAAGATTTCATTGAAAACAAATGGTCAAAAATCGAGGATATTCCTTGAATAGAACAATTCCTTTGATGAATACATTGTAGCCACTTATATTCTAATTGCATTGTGCATTTTCAAACACTCTCTATCTAAGAGATCTATAAGGTCTCTAGCTAAGCATCTAATAGATCAGCGGGTCGGCAAACTTTTGAGGTAAAGGGCCAAATTGTGTCAATAATCAAGAGCCGCGGGCCAGCTAATTTAGCTCTCAATTTATTCCATCATAAAAGTTTTCAAACCGAAAATCATCATTTTATGTAATAATGTCATCGAAGCAAGGTTAAGGATTGGTAATTCTTATCATTAAAACTAATTGTTAAAGTAGTACGGTAGTCAGATCTCTGCACATGCACATGTTAGTCACAAAATTATTTTTCTGGATAAAAAAATGTATTACTGCGTTGTTAGTTTTGAATAAGAAAAATGATCGTATTTGTGGAGCATTAACTAAAAAAATCATTTTCCATATTTTATCATTTAAAAGCATTAAATGATATACCATCATGATGTAAAATCAGTCAAGCGATATCAAAATTTATCAGCTGAGCTGATTTGGGGAGCTGTATCGACCAAAGAGGAATTGCCATTGTTTTTCATCAGCAAAAGCCATTCAAAGCATTGCGAAAAAATACTGTTGGAAAAAGACTGTTTTTGCTTCTAACAGGACTCAGCTACAACCCATAAGGATTCAACAAAGTTGTGCGTGCGGCTTGCAATGACTTTGAAAAGCGTTTAGGTGCGGTTATCAAATACAAGTAAAAAAAAAAAAGGAACTCAACTAAGGTCAATGTAAAATTACTACTACAAGATGTTGCAGACATCGATTCCGCAGTTAGAAAAATCTAGTTTGAATTTTTTGACATAAAAAAGTGCATCATTTTTTCATTGACACTGTATACAACGACCCAGCAAAGTTTTGCTGGTGAAAGACGCATGTAAAGTTATTATTAAAAAAAAAAAATCATTGAATCGATACCTTAATTGTATTTTGAATGAACCTCAATCCATATTATGATTAGTCCATCAATCCATATTACGATAATCAAGGGTGACAAGTACGACGGAATGATTTGTCATGCTAAAAGTTGTTCAGTTACTTTTAGTAATAGTTTCTTCCTATCTTCAAACATCAGGTAAATCCTTTCGCGGGCCAGATCTAATGTTGCGGCGGACCGCATTTGCCGACCGCTGTAATAGATAGCAAATATTACATAAAATATCAATCATGCAAACAACGCTGGTTGACATTTAGTCGATAATTCCATTCTATCAATGAAACATCTTGATCACAAAAAGTCAAAACAGGTTATCCAGGTTGGAAACAACCAAAATTTTTTTTAAATTCATTATTTTCATCACTTGTTAGTTTATTAATATTAGTGATGGGAAAACTGAAGTTTTTGTCGGAATCGATTCCGGCTAGCTCCGCAGTTTTCTTAAAACGATTCCGGATAGTAGGTCCTGAATCAGTTCCGGAATCGACTCCAGAATCGGAATCGACTCCAGAATCGGAGTCGGCTCCAGAATTGATTCCGGAATCGACTCCGGAATCGGAATCGGTCCCGGAATCGACTCCGGAATCGGATCCGGAATCGGAATCGGTTCCGGAATCGAAGTCGGCTCTCGAATCGTAAATGGCTCATAAATTAGAATCGGCTACCAAACGGAGTCAGTTTCGGGATCGCCATAAAAATAGGCGCTTGGGTCCAATCATACTACGTATTGATAACCGCAAAAATCCAAATTTACTTGTAAAAGATCCATTCTCATGGAGATTCCCGGACTGATTTCGCTCCGGAGTCAACTCCGGAATCGGCTCCGGAATCGGAATCGATTCCAGCATCGGAATCGGCTCCGGAATTGATTCCGAACACGGAATCGGAATCGGGTAGGTCCGATTCCGAGCTCCCACCACTAGTTAATACACAATTACACCTCCGTGGGAGTCAAGGCCTAGCATATATGATAGCCATAAAAAAATACCCGGTGGCACCCTGAAAGTGTTTTCGCAAGAATTAACCAAACTATAAGGAACAAAATGTTTGTTTCCTAAACACACATTTGCAAACTGCAGTTGACATAGGTAACATACACACGTTCAGTTCCATAGTTGATGTTAAAATATTGCACCAAAAACACGCCTAAAGGTAGACAATCTGTATACCATCGTTTTTAAACTTTGGGCACGGATTGATAAGCTGTTCGCCAAAATCAGGACTTGTTCCGTTGATGGTCGCTTGCACTGTTGTAATGTCAAGCCGGTTTCCGATTCCGTTGACTGGAGCTCCTGTAACAAACTGTTTGGGGAAATTTCTTTCTAGCAGATCTGTTGTACAAAAATGCTGCGATTATTATTGCAATTGACGAGTGACGTCACGCATCAAGTATCCGGTGCAGCACACGCTACGAAAATTTGAACTAAATTAGAGTTAAGTTTTTATAGAGCTCATTCATTAAAAAGTAGGTACAAAAATGACTTTTTGTAGAGCAAAAGCCGAAATTTTTTGAGATACAAATTATTTTTTTTTTGTATAATAGAGCTCCACTAGATTATCACAAAAAATAAAATAGCAACAAAACGTGTTCGGGACCGAATACTTGTTGCGTGACGCGTGTTTTACATGCTTTCGGAAGCAATTCTTTTCACACAACGGTTTTGAGGCGTATCGAAACGTTTCGTGTCTAGCACGGCGGGAGGCGGGAATGTTCTTATCTCGCGCCCGAGAACGTTCCAAGCCTCTAGCTCTGCTGCGCCCCAGTGCTGCAACGAATTCGACGGAACCGGAACGCGGCAATGCATCATCCAGCCAGCAGCAGCGGCAGCCACTGCATCCTAGTGCGACGTGTTAAATGAGTGTTTGTGGAATAGCTTCTTGCACAGCGGTCAATTCCTGGGTTAGCAGTAAGGGGGAGGAGGAGGGCAGGACGTTGATAGAGGAGCGCGTCTGAAATGCGTTACCAAGGGAGAACAAACATCAGCACAACAACAGAAATGGGTATTGCACACTTAAAGTATGTTCAAATACTGATTTGTTTTTTTTTTCTAATTAGAATTGTTACGAAGAAGTTCAAATTCTAATAGAAAAGCCTCATTTTTTTTTTCGGTGGAAATTGAGTAGCAACTATTGCCCTTTTCTCTCAGCTGCCTCCTGCATCTATCCATTTTGCGTTTCGGGATAGTCCTAGTAAGTGGAAAACAACCATTTCTATCCTTTAAAACTGCACCCAAACGTCTTTCGAGTGTTCCGGGGTGTGTGCGTTTTTGCGCTAGTTTTTCACCAGGACTCTCTGCTACTGCTGAACTACAAAATGGACAGACACACACACACAGAGCACGTTAGAATCTTTGAAA
Source organism: Anopheles quadriannulatus (assembly GCA_000349065.1). Taxonomy (NCBI): domain Eukaryota; kingdom Metazoa; phylum Arthropoda; class Insecta; order Diptera; family Culicidae; genus Anopheles; species Anopheles quadriannulatus. The sequence continues at coordinate 216,782 of KB666511.1, read as the reverse complement.
ACTTTCCACCACACTGCACCGCGATGTTGAGGGCAAACGGTTTTGTGTAGCTCAGGCGCGCCCAAACTGGCAAGCTGCTGGCAAGCTCCTTCCGCTATTGCTGGCCGTTGTTCCACCGCTCTTGCTGTGCCGGGGCCGACGACGATGATGATGATGCGACGATTTTCCTGGATTAGTTCCGTACGAGTAGGCACGGCCGGCTATGCGCAGTCGCGAGCGAGACGCACCGAGGCGTGATCAATTTATCGATTTTATACGTGCGCTCTCGTGTTGCCCTCTACACACCATTTGTGTGGCTGCACGCGTGTGTGTGTGTGTGTGTGTGTGTGTGTGTGGCGGTGGAATTTGCCCAAGGATGTCAGCAAAGTGTGATATTGCCGACCAAAAATATTTTTGCGAATTTGAAGCAACATCAAATCGTAAAAGACCGCGCGAAAGGATTTTCCTTTTTGGTCGCGCGATTGGTGTGTTTCTTCTTTCAAATCCCGATCCGGCCCCAAGTCTCGGTTTAAGTCTCCTAAAAAAAACGGTGCGCTCAATCGCATCCAAAACCCATCAGTCAACGATCACAACCCGTGCTCGTCGGCAGGATTGGTTCGAGGCTCTATCAAGCGATATCCAGCACGAACACATTCAACCAGCAACATATCATTCGGACCCCCCGAGCCCGAGTTTGGCTGGCCAGGCAGCTCCAGTAGTGTTGTGTCGCGTCATTTAAGTGGGTTGTGCATCGGTGGTGCTGTAAGTTTTGGACACAACAGTGCATTTTGTTTTCAAAAAAAAAAAAGGACGTTTTGCGTGTGTGCGACAAGCAAAAGAATTAGCGGAATGTTCCTCCATCCATCGAAACGTTGGGAATGCGAAGGAAAATGTGTTGCTTTTTTTGTGGAATAATTTCCAGCACAAGAACACTAATTGTTGTGTTAGTTTATCATTTTTCACATATTTTATCAACTATCAACTGCACCGAAACGACACACTAGCGAGTGGCCAGATCCGGTTTATCCGCATGTCGGCCGGATGCGCGCGTATGTGTGTTTGTGTGTACGGCGGCCATTGCGAAAGGCCATTGCGCGCGCGATTACTTCCAGCCGGGCGGGCTTCACCGTTCGCTTCACTGGCTGCCGTAGCGGCCGACGCTCGCGTCACGCATGAATGGCGGCCGTCCTGCGGGTGTCTGCTATCCCGGCTGCCCCCTCTCCCTTTACTGCAGTTTGCTTCTAGCCGCGCGTTTTTTCCACACGATCCCCGGGCACACCGAGTTTTACCACTTTTAATTAGGTCGTACTGCAGGGTGGGTACGGATTGCGTGAAACATCCCGTCGTCAGTGTGTGTGTGTGTGTTTTTTTGTTGTTGCTTTTTCCAAGGGGGAAAATCTCATCTCACAGAAGCTGCGACCTGTGTGCCGCTCTGTGCACGTTCCCGGTGCCGCCGACACCCTTTGCGAATGATTCTGGCGTAGCGCCGCGCTACGCATCGATGGCATTTTTCCGACGAATTTTTCCAACTTCATTTCCATTGATTTCGGCAGCCGAGGGGGCGAGGGTGCAATTTTCCCTTCTTGTGTTGCACTGCAAGCAGGGGGTTTGGCAACCCCCTCCTGGAATCTTTCGATTCGACCCGAACGTCCGGCCGTCAAGAGGTTTGGCGTAATTGAAAAAAAGGAATAAGAAAGAAGGAAAAAAATACAACCCCGAACGTGTTCACCCTCGTGACAGTGAGCGAGCGAGAATAAGAAAGGATGCAAAGTGGGCTGCGTGCGTGTGTGTGTGTGTGTAATTGAGATGACGACAAGGGCAATTGTGGGAACAATAAAACCGCCCTTAACTCGCACAATAGTCGAGCGATCGTATCGCTTGTTTTCGGGGCACAATGGGTCGCCCAATACGGCGGGAGGGGCACGGCGCATCCTGATGACGTTTCGGAAATTGGGATTTTTTGGCAGTGGGGGGGGGGGGAGAGTTTGAGACGGCGAGGGTGAGCATGGTTTGGTTGCCTTTTGCTTACAGTTAAAGGCTAAACAAACAGAAAAGAGTGTCAAAGTGTTGCATTGTTTCTGTTCTGTTGGAAACTGCGACTGACTAAGGAACGCATCGAAATAGGTCGCCGTGCTGGTACGTGTTTCAAGTTCGATTTATTGCTCTGATGTCAATTTTTCTTTCAAAAATACAATTAATGCTTAAACAAGTAGCTTTTTCGAATATTTCAACTATGATTTTTTATGGAAGCGCAGACACGATTCCTTTGATTTAAATGTCGAACAACAACATTTATCACAAAATGAAATGCATAACATAAATGACATGAGTGAGATAAGAGTATCGGAGGAAATTCGTTTCATGATTTGATTTTACTTGGAGTGGAACAATAGTGTTGGTGTTTAGTGTAAGTGTAACGAATGTTGCAAGATTTGGTCCTTCGAACCGGATACGAACAGTGGAAATGGATGAACGTGATGTCCAAGAATTGAAAGTAGTGATGGGAGCACACCTACGGTTCTCGTACATACAGCTGCTATTGTTTGTTCCATTCTGGACCCGTCGAATACTGAACCACCAGTTCCGCTCGGAGTCGTTCGGAGTTGGAGTCGTTCGGATGCAGAGTCGGATTCGGACGGAGTTGGAGTCGTCTGGATGCACAGTCAACCCGTGTTAGACTCGGACGGAGTTGGAGTCGTCCGGATTCGGAGTTGTCTGAATTTGAAGTCGTCAGAATTCGAAGTCGTCCGGTGTTGGAATCGACCGGAGTCCTTCGGAGTCATCTGGAGTCGAATTTGGTCCGAGTTGGATTTGGATGGAGTTGGAGTTGACTGGAAGCGTCCAGAGCTAGAATCGATCGGAGTTGGAGTCGTCCGAATTTGAAGTTGTCT
>KB666511.1:137213-147501 GCA_000349065.1 Anopheles quadriannulatus | reverse complement strand
GGGACTGGGACTGGGTAATTTCCACCACGGCGACGGTGTAATTGCACTCTCTACGCAGCGATCCCTTCGGGGTGCCTCTGTCGTTTCCTTTGCCTTGCCACGGAGCGTTCCCGTGTGCAAAGTGCATCTTAATGGTCTGGGCTGGCGCGCATGGGGTGAGCTTCGAGCCAGTGAGAATGACCCTGGCCCCAGATTGACAAGCACTCGGGAAAGCCCGCGGGAGACGGACCGTACCGGAGTGTGTGTGTGTGTGCTTTTCCTGTCCCATCGTTGCGGCAGCAATCGACTGTACAGTGCAATAATTACGCTGTGCCTGTGTACCACCAACCTGCAGGGAAAAGAATCGTAAAGGAAACACGTTTTCCCGCCTGTGCCAACCGAAACGTGTTCCAGAATATTTAACCCCCCACCCGTCCGGTGCATTAAGGGAATTATGTTTGCAGTTGAACACATACACACACACACACACACACACACACACACGCAGAGAGAGATTAAGTAAAGCAGCACGGAATCGAGGCTCTTTAAATCGCGCCGTAAAACATCGAAACGGGTTCGTCGTCTAGCTAACGGTGCGCGCGGCTTTGTGGTGAGTTATTTGGCCATACTCACCACGACCCAACACAAAAAACTCACCACAAAGCCGCGCGCGAGCTACACGCCTCGGGTTAGAACGAGTTTGTCTTGCCACTACTCGGCCTGTCGACTCCACTTGCAGGATGAAATGCCACATCGCTGCAGTGGATGAAGTTTTTTTGTGCAATAAGCGACACTTTATTACCAATCGGGCACATTTTATGGTGGTTAAATAAACGGGGACTGGTTAGTTGGAGCCGTTTGCCACCGCCATCTTGGCGAGACGAGATCAAAAACAAACGTACCTGTGTCTTTCGTCTAGCTGTGTGTGCACACATGACGCGCGCGGACACGCAAAGCTCTCCTCCGTGGTCAGCCGTTTTGAAAACGGTTCACCGAGAGCCTTACCACCTTGCCACACCTTTGAACCCCTCGTACAACCCAGCCGCCGTCCAGGGAAGGGACAGATCGAGGAAGAAAAAAAGGTTGATTGATGTGCTGTATATAAATACAGCACACAAAGACAGAGACACGGCGAGAAGAGGTAGCGCAAAGGTTAAGGCTCCTCAACTAACAGGTAACGGAAGGCAGGGCATAGAACAAAGCAAACACACACACACACACACACAAAATATATATTATTCCACACAAATGTACAGAAGAAGATCCACTAGAAAAAGGCACACAGCAAAAGGTTAAAGAATCGATAGCGCAGCTTTCCGGCAGGGACCCAGCAGTGGTGTGTTGTCAGGGAGCGGCCCAGCTCAGGGAAAGCCACACAGTGATTCGTTGTTTTATTATTTTGCTTTGCCTCTCCACCGTTGCTTTGTTGAGGTGAAAAACAAAGCAACTTTATTAGTTAGTCACCCTATTCCACACCAACCCTTGCCCGCGAGGAGCGGTAAAACGAGAAAAAGCCCTCCGAGCGCGTGTGTGTGTGGTAAGAGGTTAAGAATAAGGTAACGAGAAGAAGAAGCCGAATCCGAGACGCAAACAGACGGAGCAGAAAATCAAAGAAGCTGAAGCTTAAAGAACGTGAGCGCTAAGGCGAAGAAGCCAGAAAGTTGTTCAACTTGAAGGCAAGAAACGAGTTTTTCTGTGTCGTTTTCTCTTTTTTCTTGCTGAGTTGTGCTCTCTCTCTCTCGCTCTCTTTCTCGCACACACACACATACACTCTCTTTCTCTCCTTCGCAAGCTGGAGCTTTTCGAGTCCAAGTCTCCAGAAAGATACAAAGAGACGAACGCTGTTTTGCAAGAATGGTGAACGCGGAGGAGTGGTGAAGGTGTAACTGCAGAGAAAGGAAAGGAGCTGCTAAAAAGGAGGGCGAGCAAGAAGGATGGGGGGGAGGTACCATAAAACACAACTCTAAGGGGGTGAGTTTGTGTCTCTGTGTGTGTGTACCTCGCTTTGATGAAAAGAAGAAGAAGAAGCGGACAGAAACCTTCGAGTAGAATCGAAAACTTGAACTGGTGGCTTTCTTGTAAGATGGTGGGTGCACGCTCAACCACTCAAAACCGGAATAGCGCTGCGAAAAGAACTGGAAAAGCACTCCATTAGCCCTCTTTCTCGCCTCTCGCTCTCTCGCTCTTCTCCTACTCTCTTACGCTCTCGCTCGTTCTTCCCACCATCAGAAACAAGTTCGTGATCAAGTGGGGTTCAGGTTTCGGGGCGGATCGGGTGCGTCATTCCCCTACTCGAATGGAATCGGTTAGCCACTCTTCGGCTTGTTCGGGCCGAACTGCTCGAATTGTCTCCAGAGGGGCACTCACTCACTCACTCACTCGATCGTGTCGTGTACGTATCGTATCGCCGCAGCAGCAGCAGCAGCAGCAGTGGTGGTGGTGGTGAGCGATCGCAGAACATCCGTGTATTGGTGGGCGCGTTGCGGTAAATCAGAAATATGAGAACTTAGTACATTTTGCAGCCGCGCGAGCTTTTAGTTCCACTGCACGGCAAGGTGCGAGCGGTCCACCACGCCGCCACAGTGCACGGGCTGTGTTTTGTTTTTCGTTTTTTCGTTTGGTTTGGTTGCTTGCGGCAAACGCCGCCCGGAGTGAGTTGCACACTGCACCCTTTACCCCCGAGGGGGGGAGATTTGCAGTGCCAAGCATTTCGCAGGCGCTGCGCAGCACCTGCAGTTCAGTGCACGGTAGGCGACGAACCCGCTTGTGTGTGTGCTCGCTCAAGAGCGGACGCGCGCAATCGGTTTAGTTTGAAGTGTCCTGTTATAAAGATAAAAAGTAAAGAATTTGTTATTTTAGTGTGTGTTGAGTGTGAACACAAAACAAAAATAATAATAATCAAAACCCCTGCGACTAATGTGATCAGCAGTCTTAAGCGGGTCTTAAAAAAAGGTTAACGAATGACTTAAGAGAAGTCGGGGCAGTGCTTCCCTGACTCCCGTTCGTGTACGAGAGACCTTCCAGGCACGTCTTGTCGGGCTTCTGACCGTCGTCTGTGGGAAGAGGAGAAGAAAATCAAGCTCTTTTCTTGTGCCTGTGTCTATGTGTGTGTATGTGTGTATCTGTGCGGTGTGAGTCAGTTTCTTAGGGCCAAACTCCTCCTCCACTGTGCGCGTTTGTTGTGGCTCGAGAGTGCTCGGGCCTCACACCTTTGCCCGGGCCAACAGCACCTGCTATGTGGATGAGCTGTGTGTAACACGCTGTTTATGGCGCTGGCTGTGTGTGAAAAAAAAAAACGTAAAGCCCGCAAAAGGGGAATCTGGAAAGAAAGAGGAATAAACAGAGCAACAAAAAAAAACACACGCATACACCCGAGCAAAACAGGAACGGAGAGGCAAACAGAAAGAAGAAAGATCAGCTCCCCGCGAGCAGCACTCCTGCGCGCGGAGCTGGCGAGCTTGGCGAGAGGGCAGCACCGTCAACAACCGTCTCAAGCTACCTCTCCCTCCCTTTGTGCACACGTTGTTTTAAAAAGGGTGCTTTTCTGCTTACCTTTGGAAAGGTCTGTGGTTCTCTGCGTCTGTGTGTGTGTGTTTGAGTTTGTTTGCCTTACACAAACGTCCCGTGTGGCGTGCCCCGTTTTGGAAGGAAACATAAGCGTAAGATAAAAACAGAGCTGTGTATCCAAGCAACCAACGACCCAGAACGTTGGCGGCGGTGGTGGTGCAGCAGCAGCAGCATCTCGCAGCTTCCCACCGTGACTCACACTCCCGTCCCCCTCTTTTCTGATTGTGATATGAAATTATAGAGCGCGCATTAGGACTTTATCTCGCGAGCACGTGTGTATGGTGGTACCCTTTTCCCTCTGTGTATGTGTGTGTGTAAATGTGAAGGTACAGTGCTGTTGTGGACGCAGAAATTGGGGTCATACGTGGTGTTTTCACCCCTTCCCGTTTGCGCCACCCCAAAAGAAGGTGTGTGCGGGAGGCTGAAATCAATGTCTGGCCCCTTCACCGTAGCTCCGAGCTGTGGCAGCACGCTCGCCTGCTCGCTCGCTCACCGTCATCCATCAACCACAACGTCAGCTCAAACCGTCGGCGCTCACAGCTCCGCAGCGCCGCTGCACTCCGCGCGCTCACCCAACAACCAACTGCGACGGCGAGTGGGGCGTGCAGATTTTTTGCGTTATTTTTTTTTTGCATGCTACGCCATTTAAATGGACGCCCCCCCACCCGCCTCATCCCAATCGACCAGCAGCAATCAACCGTCAGAAACTCGTTCGAAATGGGATAGGCCACACAAGCGAACGGGTCTGTGTGTGTGTGCTAACTAACGAACAGCAAAACTTGGTTTAAAATGCGTTAATTGTTAATTGATTTCTGGCGCTGGGCGGGAGGAGGCTCGATAAATGCTCCACACTACCCTTCCCTAATGAGGGAAGAAATGCCAGGACCGGTAAAACATGCTCTCCACTCGAGCACTGGCTACTAAAAGAGCCGATTGCCAGCCGAGATAAGCGCACCTCGATAATCCTGGGAGCAGCAGCACCGAAAGGGCGTCTCGCTTTTTTTCGCCCCACCGGATTCGCTTATAATCCAAAACGCCCGATCTGGGATGTGTGGTAATGAGCGGGACCATCTTCACCTTGGTGGAGCGGGTTTATATTAATATTATTATTATTTGTTGCGTGCTTACTGCGGCAAACGCAGATAATTGCCACGTGAAGTGTGTGTACCCTTTTTCCCCCTCCGTAGATGGAGTGCAATGAGATAATTTCTGATTTTTATATTACTCCGCTCGCCGGGTTCAATAATCATCGAGAGAAAATAAAATTGCGCAGCTTAAGTCCTTGTATGGTGGCAGAAAAAACGAAAAACTTGCATGTCGGGAGCGTAAGCGACGAACCCCCCTCCCTCCCTTTAGTGCGGAATTTTGCAATGTTGGTGGCGTTTCGGGCTGCTATGGCTGGAATTTCCGATCCGGTGATGATTCATGACTCATGTTTCGTTCGCATTGCAACCTTCACGGACACAGAAGAGCACACGGATAAGGTTGTGTTGGCGAAGCACCCCCGACACGGGGACCACAAAAACCTTTAGGGACACGAGTGAAAGCCCAACCGATTTGGACCTTCTTTTTTTAAAGTGCTCACCTTGGCGATGAGTCACGTTACTTATCTTCTGTATGTGTGTGTGTCTGCATTTTAGCCGTGTAAATGTGTGTATAAGCAGTGAAAAGTAGAGTGAAGCATTACAGACAATGATCAAGTTCCGGTACAAACGCAAGGATCCGGTCCCGGCGGCGACCGCCAAAAAGGTTGACGATGCGGCGGACTCTCGCGCCTCTACGAACGGTTCGCAGCAGGCAGCGACGAGCAGCCCCAGCGTACAGCAGCCCCAGCCGGTCCACTACAGCAGCAGCAGCAGCAGCAGCAGTGCCACGTTACCGAAGGACCATCGGAGCCCCTCGGCCACCGTTTGCTTGAGCGGCGACGCTCAGCAGCATCCCGACCGGCGGGATGGCAATGATGAGCCGGGGCGGTTCAATGGCCATCCGGGCGGCTGGGGCAGCTATCAGCAGCAGCAGCAGCAGCAGCAGCAACAACAGGCGATCCAGTACCATCAGGAGCTGCTGCAGCGCGTCAAGCTGGAGAACGAGCTGCATCAGCTGCAGCAACAGCAGCGCTACGAGTATCTGTCCTGCATCGATGCGGTCGTTGTGAGTTTCATCTGTGACACACTGTAGACTGAACCGCAGTTTGGTGCGGTTGCGGTTTTTGCTTCCCTTTATAATTCGTCTTAATTTGGCACAAAACGAAACAAATTGACTTTGGGTTAGGTGGTGCTTGTAGCCTCGTGCACTAAAATTAATTCTCCTTCTCTTTGTTCTTTTCTCTTCCCCCTTTTTTTTTTTTGCCTCCCAGGAATTGTTCTCCCAGCTGCAGACCAGCTCGGAACCGGCCCTATGCCCGGAACCGCTGCGCCGTGCGCTGGCGAGCGGCCCGCTCGCCGGCCGCCGGTTCCCCCTCGGCTGTCTGGGCGATGCGGCGGAGTGCTTCGAGCTGCTGCTGCACCGGGTACACCAGCATCTGTCCCCGGTCGACAGCGATAGCTGCGAGGCGGCCCAGTGCGTCGCCCACCAGCGGTTCGCGATGCGCGTCGTCGAGCAGAGCGTGTGCGAGTGCGGTGCCAACTCGGAAAAGCTACCCTTCACGCAGGTACGTGTGTGTGTGTGTGTGTGCTGTTGTTGTGAATTTTGTTGCTGCAATTTGCCTCGTTCCCGGCCGGCATGTTATCCGTAGCATGTGTGTGCTTTTCGCTGCGTTAGCGGTTTTAAAAGAAAACGCACCAACGTGCGGCAGGGTTGTTGTAGCACACAACGAATCACGCCCGTTGCAGTGAAATTCTATCCCCCTCCCTGACCGCATGGTTTTGCAAAACATGTGTTATGGAAGCGTTTTTTTTGTAGTTCATTTGATATAACAGGCACAGAACGGTTTAAAGTAGCTTTTTCTTCAATTTTCTGACTCGTTTCAAATTTTTCTTATATGAAAACTACAATCGTGTTTTTAACTGACACACGCTACACGATTCCTATTGGCTGAATCAGTTGAAATCACAAAATCCTGATTTTTTTTTAAACGGCCCGACAATCGTTTTCTATTTTCATTTCTTGGGCTTTGTAACATTTACTGGTGGTTGGTTGTAAAGAAAAAAAAAACCCAAAACTAAATGTTTACGGCTCAATCAGGGAACAGAAAAACAAACAAAACGTGCGAGGAGGAACACTTTTACCACCGGCATTATTGGGTGCGCACGTTGTGCAGGATCTCATCGCATTCCGCTGCCACACTCAATCAGCACATCAATAATTCATAAAGCAATAAAACAAAAGCCCATTTTTTGCCTATAAACTGTACACACACACACATACACAAAACACTGGTCCGCACATAAAACCGCCCTCCGGACGGGGTGCATACATTAAAACACACACACCGAGACACACCAACCGCCGAATGGAAGAATTTTTGAATTGCGAACAGAATTCTCATAAACTATCTTCCCCGTACCCTTCGCATCGTAGCGGGAAGGGATGGGTTTGGGGCTGGAAAAACTTCTCTGATTTCTTTCCATGTCCCTTCCCCTTCCGCTTCTTACTGCCTCCTCCCCATCCGCGCCTGCCGACAGGTTTGCCGGCGGGAGGCGATAAAACAGACCAGTTTTGAACCGAGCGCGCGCGCGCGCAGCATAACTTTTGAAGCCGTTTTAAACTATTTTACACCCCTCCCCCCCATGCCTTGCACGATTTGCTAACGGGAATCGCACCCACCGGTGGTGCTCGTTTTTAATTAATGCAACTAATGCGAAATCCAGCCGCCACCGCCACCACCATCCGTTGCCGCGGCCTAATCCGCGGCGCTCCGTCCGTTTCTTCGAGCGTTTACGACCGTGAAGAAGCGATCTGAATACGAAACTAGACCGGGAATGGCAATTTTGTGGTGCTGATTTGAAGCAGAAGAACACGCGTTTCTCCACCTTCATCAGGCGCGCTGTAAACCACTCTTGCCGAAGCAAAGTTAAAAATATATTGCCTTACAATGTCATTATCGCGGGCCTTCTTTTGCCTTCTACTCAGAATCCAATCGTTAATGCCCCACGCGTGTTTGTGTGTTTTTTTCTTCTTTCTTACCCTTCCACTCCATTTTTTTTTATTGCAGATGGTACACTACGTGTCGGCGTCGGCACTCACGTCACAGAACTCGCTGTCGATTCAGCACCAGCAAAACATCACCTTCGGCCAGCTGCTGCGGAACGCGGGCAACATGGGTGACATCCGCGACTGTCCGGTAAGTTCGGGTTATATGCTTCCGTCTCTGCATGTAGAATAAATCTGTTTAATCATGGCAAGGTTGGCTTTTTATTGCACTCCGAGCGCACCGTAGCAGTGGCTCACTTGGCGGCGTAATCGGTAAATGCGCCCGCCCGCGTTACAACAGCACGCGTCGTCGCGGGTGCGTTTCTCGATTTGGAGCGCGCGCGCGCCGTAAAAAAAACTATCTAGAAAACTTTTTCATCCGTTTGGCTACAAGAAGAGAACCACGTAGGAGTGTAAAACCGTTTCTAAAAAGATAAAAATTACCTCAAATTAGCTTTTAAGTACGTACAAACTATAACCTACCTACCCTTGGGTGCAATTTAAATGACTATAAAAATCAAATAAGAACACAGCAGTATCCTGCTGAAGCTTGTTGCAGGTAAGAGATAGAGATGTCTGCAGGAAAAAAAATGAGTATGTATAGTGATGACGAGGCCACCGCACAAACGGGGGAGACAGACAGTCGTTTTGTGTTTTCATTTGTAGAAAATAATGTGCTCTGCTAATGCTCTGTAGCGCCCGCGCGCGCATATACGGTGTGGGGGCTGTTGCTGTCTCTTTGTGCAATGCTGTTATGTCTCCGCTTTCAATGTCAGCAATAATGTAAAGAGAAATGAAAGGGCACTTCTCGCTCTCTTGTCCCCTCGGTTCTTCAAAACCTTGTCCCCACCACCACCATTTTTTAAAGTGCTTCTTCAAAAGCAATCTTCTCAAGCATTGAACATTGGCATCCGAACGAACGGTGAGGATGCCAAACGATCGCTGCTACCATCTGTGCACGCACGCGGTTCGTTCCGAACAGAAAGTAGCAAAAATCCGTGTACAGCACGAGGTAGGTGTGTCATGAGTGTGGTGTGAGTAATGGAGATAATTCGCGCAGGCGAAGGAAAGCCACAAGCTGCTACTAAGCCGATCACGGCCATGAACATTCGATAGCTTTGGCGCACCAGCAACAGCAACTTCACGCGTGTGCGGTTCTTTGTTTGATGGCAGGCGCCAGTACGCGTGTGTCAATGTCGCCGCGCATAACAAGACAGACCCCCCTCTACTCCCCAGAAGTTAGAACTCAGAGTTCCCCCCCTGTCCGCAGCATTCCGGTAGAGACAGATCACCATTGTTTAGGCTGCAAATGATCGCGCAACATGGCCATAATGTCGGCCGATATGCAAATCCAAGCACAATTGTACTGCTTGCCTCTCTTGCTTTGCCTTTCGCTTGTTTGCAACCCTTCGGTACCTTCTCTCTGCTGCTCTAGCGCACATTATATCTACCGTGTGTTTCTATGTGAGTGTCTACCTCGTAAATCATAACATTAATCCTGCAAGTTAGCGCACACTCCACAGCGCGCAGAGAAGGGCAGAGTTGGCCACTCCAACCGCTTCGCTGAATGAACGGTTTTGATCGAGTAAGCGCGAGAGAGCGCGAAAGAACTCTTGTGCTCCCCCTTCCGCGGTCCAAGGTTAACCAGATCGTCGTGTCCACACCAGGTGGCGCGCATTAGGTGGCTCGCGCCTGCATTAGAGCCACCGGAAAGTGCACGCAATTGCTGTGTGCGCTACATTGATGCTGGCGGAGGGCTTTGTTTTGTGCTGCCAGATGAGACCTGCGGTACCACACGGTGCGGTATTTGTTGTATAAAAAATAACACAAATATCGTTGCTTTTAACTTTTCTCTTCGATGAAGGTCTTTACAAGCCGTATTGGAATTGGAAGCCCGTGCAATTATTGATTTATGTGCGTCGATCTGTGTTGCGATCCGACGCATAAGAGAGAGAGAGACGCGATGGCTTTGTGTACTGTGTGTCATTGGGTACAGCGGTTTTTTTCTGCCACCCTCCAGCGAAGCTGTAGTGATGTTTTTTTTTCTTTTTTTTTTCTAATAAAAAAAATCTAACTCTAGAGATCATTCTTTTTAGAGTAAGAAAGAGTTTGCTTTGCAGAAACGGTTGAAGGTTGCTCGCAATGCCCACAGTGAGATATGAAGGTTTAATTGTTGCGGTAGCAAAGATCGTACCTGTACGCTTTTTAACGAAGAGATCGATCAGACCGTCCCGTGGTACAGCTGTCAAAGGCATGACTTCACAAAATGCCTATCATGCGTATGGGTGTTCATATCTCGGACGGAACTTAGCTGCTTTAACCTCAGATACTTTTTAAGGCTTGTTAGCTTAGCTGGTCCCGCTTCTTTATGTAATGGCGTAAGCAGCGTACCAAGGGTTTTGCAGAAGCACAAAACTATAAGCAGCTTCAGGGAATTGCCCTAAAATGGGTCTTGTTGTACAGATTCTAGAATATTATTTGGCATAGTTTTAGACACAACTATTACAGCCGTTGCCGCTAAATTTTGACTCTAACTCACCTATTTTTGTCTCGAAGGCACCAATTTTTGACAGCGTGTCACGATTTTTGCCTCGAAGGCATCAATTTTTGA
>KB666511.1:67204-84294 GCA_000349065.1 Anopheles quadriannulatus | reverse complement strand
AACAATGGCCACGGGAAAAGGTGAGAATTGTTCCCACGGGATAACAACCATTTCCAGCCAGTTTTACAGCAAACTCAAGGTAGAAACACATAAATGCTAACCCTTCTCGTCTTTATAAATGGGTGGTTGGTGGTGGATAGTGTAGGTAAGGTTGACAGCAGATTACATGCTCCGGTATTTTATGCGCTTCGCACTTTTAGAGCGGAAGATAGATTGTTCCTGAACTGATTGCATATTCTGAGACTTGGCAAAATTGTGTACAGTTAACTCTGTAGTCTACAAGCCGCAATGGGTCCGTTTGAGGGTTTGAGAAGTTTATACGCGCTGGAAGGAGATAGAAGATGTAGTATACTGCCAAGATATGTTGTAAACGCATATCCAACAGTTGCTCTAGGAAGCTGCGGGTACGATTGCAGAATCTAGCCTAGTTTCTAGACGATATCTTCTTATCAAAAATTGAAATCCTGCGTTAAAGAGTACAACACTGTAGACGCCATGGAATCTGCATATACGGAGCTGAAGAATTGCAGGTTCGAGGGACCTGAATGTACTGAAATTGATCGAATTATCAAGCCTGCAGACTATGTAGTAGACTAGAGAGTTAACTGCCAGTTGAAAATCCAAAGAACAGTAGCACAGGCGCGAGATAAACAAAAAATGGTGCGATAACGGGCATCATGCTTCTGAGCTACTGTCCAACCTTGCGCCATCATCGAACGCTTTTCGCTTCCATCGGTGGAAGCCAGATAAGCTAAATAAGGTATCTGACCGAGCTACTGGGCGCGCGCATCCTAGTTTCCACACATCGCCGCATCACGTAGCACGCTTTGCTTCCAAGCCTGCCGCCTGTCTGCTGTGCTCACATCGCTAGACTCATCAATAGTTGCGCGTTCTCTCCGACATGCCTCCGACCCAAAGCACGATGCTTATTTACATGCTCTATTAACTCTCTTTGCGTTTGCGAGTCGCTAATGTGTGTAGTTGTGTGTCTTCCCTTCATCTTCTTCTGTTCGCTATTACATGCCCGTGCCTGTGCACTTTCTACCGGGTGCCGATATCAAAAAGGGGGGTTCGTGTTACTGAGAGGGCCACCACCCTCGCCACTAGTAGCGCCTCTGCATTGGGAACAGCATTTGCTAATCGGAGCGAAGAACCAAACTACCACAAAAGGGCATTAACTTCGCATTGGCATCGGATGGACGGTGCCAATGCAAGCCTAAGCGTCTGATCTCGTCTTGCGGTAAGCGTTCCCACCCCCCTCGAAACTAGGTGAAAGTGAAATTGACTAAACGACAGCTTCCTATACCGTGTTTGTATGAGTGTGTGTCCATTGCAACTAGTTTAGCTGCTTGGGACGTGTTTGTTAGCCTAGGAAGTGAGATTATGTGACTCCAAATGTGTTTTTGCATATCATAACCACTCTCTCGGTAAGAAGAGATCATAACCACGTGAATGCTTATTGGCAGGGTTTCTCTGCAATATCGCACGACTGTGGGTGGCATCTACAAGAAACAGTAGTGTACTGTCATATCCCTTCAGGATTTCTTATGCTTGCTTTGGACACTGCAGTTCAACAATTTGAGAAAGAGTTGCTTTGTGTTGGGATAAAGAAAGAACCCCTTTGCAAATGCAGTGTTACAATGTTTCTTTTTCTTCTTGTGGTATCCAACAAAACCCCACCGTATAGACAGTTCGTGCTAGGGGAAGGATTGTTTCAAATGGGAATAAAGTCACGTTCGATTTGATAGGCTTGGTTCGCCTCTATCTTGCTGGATACTCAGTCCCAGTCAGATGATGTTAAATCCTACCACGTTTTCTGATCTACTATTGGTCTATTGGACTATTGGTGCTATCTTTTTTTTTTTCTTTTGTTAATATATTGGTAATCGAAATGGCACTAATATCAACCTTGATAGTTATTGTTGGCCTTGGTTATAACAAAATCAGATCGATCCTATCGGCCTATCAGGCCTATTGAATAGCGTTCGGCATTCACTAAAACGATAGTAATTCTTCATAAACAAATAAAAACTACCAGGCATAGATATTTCTTAAGCCAATGCTTTAAAAGGTTTGTGCGAGATACGCGAGATCATTCACAGTTGTCACCCGTCCAATTATTTCTTGAAAATGAAGATCTTCTTCCAATCTTGATCTTCCAAGTAAATTTTTGAGGACCGATATTTCAGATTCTATACAGGAGATTCAAAGATTCCTGTAGCTTTAGAGCTTTATGAATTTGAAAAGATTCATAAGTCTCTCAAGGTTTCAGAGCCTATATCAATTCATTAAGCATTGTTTAAAGATTTTTCCAGTTGTTATGTTTGTCTCTTGATTGCACTTCACTGCATAAGCGGATTGATTGCATTATCAAATAATCTGTATCACATAGGTTATTTTTGGTGGTTGTAGATATTCATAAATCTTTTGGAATTCAAACATCTTGCAGGATATACACATTCTTGGAAATTTAGAAATTTCAGAGATCCGCGGTTCTTTGTAATTCATGATTCTTCACAGATTCATGGTTCTTTGAGATTCATAAATTTTTAGAGATTCGATTTGAGATTAGAATCACTCATCACTGAAAATTCATGTGAAAGAATATTCATCATCAAGCACAGCATTTCAGCAACAGCATCATGTTATATCTTTGAATTACTGAACCACAGCAACTACTTCGGGACTAAATCATGTCAAGCGTCCAGCACACATCGCTGAGTTTGCGATTCTGGCGTATGCACACTCATCCCCTACACATTCCAGACCAAAGGTTGTAAATTATGCATACAACTGGGGGAGAACGAATGAAGTACGCACTCGGATCATGCGCCTTTGCGGCCGAATTGTCAACACGTGCAGTGCCACACAGCACGGCGCTAATTTTAGCCCACACGCCGACAAACAACGGAGACGTACATTAAATGAATAGTGCCCCATTCGTTGCCAAAACACTATACCCCCCCCCCCCCCCCCCCCCCCCACCCCACCAGAGCCTTGGCTTTTGCCATGCTTTGCCCGTTTTGCACACTGTTACTCACGTAGCGCCAGGTTCCCTTGATGGCTAATCCTTTCGGCTGACCGGCAGCCTCCAGCTCGAGACAGTCGCTCAGCGACGGTCCGCATTGGTGATGCTGCACCACCAGCTTGCTGGCGAGCGACGTTTGCTGCGGCTTTAGCTGAACCATTTTTTGGCTTCTTTTTTCTCCCTTGCTGCTGCTTCACGTAAGAGCCTTTTTGATTGAAGATTGAACTGGAGTTCCAGGCAAACACGTTACAAACACGTGGTCCTTGTGGTGGTTTTGTGCGAATTTCTACCAACATGCAAGTGTACTATTCATCCTAAAAATGAGTGACGTTCGATCGGTTTGCTTTAATTTTCGCTTCCACCCACCAAAACACAAGAACAAGAAGCTTGTGCTCTACCAAACTGTGTTCCACTCTTTGCACATCACACACACCACACACTTCGCAACGCACCGAGAGCTGTGTTTAACGCACGCGGCGTATTCGTGGATTAAGCCAGCCCTCTGCACGAACTTTGAGCTTAAGCACGGCCACGCGGTAAAGCAGCTGACATCAACGGCACGGCCTATATGCGCGTACGCGACGACGTTGCGCAGCATCCGCCGTGCGGTGCGTTTCTCTCGACAGGGACGACGGAGTTGAATGGTAGCGCGCGCGCGTGCGGCACGTTCGGTCAACCGGGAGTGACTGTGGCCGACCCACGGTTTGCCGATTGGCTTTTCCACTTTCCCCCGTCTACAAGAGCGAAAAAGAAGAAGGAAAAAAAGAAACACTCGCCGATGCGCGCAAGGAGATGCATTTCCGTTTCGAGCCGAGCCCGCGACAGACAGACAGATCGCCCCCGGGACGGGAAGACGCTGCACGGAAAGGACGGCAGACGAGCGTGATGCTCTCTCTCTCTCTCTCTCTCTCTCTTTCTCTTTCGCGGTGTGTCTGCGGTGGTGTGCGATGCGGATTTTGTTATTTTTGGACATCCGTCTGAATGGGTCGTGCGGCCGACGCTACCGCGTGTCTTAACGTGCCAAGGGGTGCCGTCCGCGTGTGTGCATCCGAGCGGCACAATAATGCGTGTGCAGCATCTTGGGAGGGAGGGTGTGAGTTACTTTTTTTGTTGTTCTTGCTTTTGGGGCGTTGTATTTGGCACTCTTGCTGCATGCACGGGAGAAACGAATGCAACGGCATCGACCTTGCGCTTGGCCGGCCGGTACCAAGTGACGGCTAGGCGGACGACAGCGGATAGGCGAACGCTGCTCCGGCTCGAAGGACTAAAAAATGCAGGGTGTTTCGCTAATGCTGCGAATGTGAGAAAACAATGTATTTTTCTACTACTACTTCTTCTCTTACAGTCGCTAGAAGCAGTGGTAGTAGAAAATTATATTTTTTCTCGCATTCGCAAAACTAGCGAAACACCCTGCATATTTTAGTCCTTCGAGCCGGAGCGTACGACACCTCTTACCAACAAGTCGTTGGTTTAAGTCTCGTACGGAATAAATCCTCCCCCCGCCACCCCTCTTCATACGTAGGAGTGGCGGTTCTGTACAGAGATGTGCAAGTTGAGCATGAGTGAGTGATTAGAATCGTTTAAATACAGTCATTATCCGATAAACGCTATCGTACGGGACCGAATGGCGCAATGGCGTATCTCGAGTTTTCGCGTAGAGCGGATTCCTATGGAAAAATAGTTTACACTACCGGTTGGAGCGTTGAAATATATGCCATAGAGTTTTCCATTAAAGTTGTTTGTTATAAAACAGGTATCTTTTGCACAAATTTAATGCAAAATGGGTTAAGAACATTAAGGAAATTCAAAAAGAGCATAACATATTTCAAAAAATTAAAATATTTGCAAAAAAAAAAAACACTTGGAGCTGTCAAATTTAGAGGAATCGCGTACTGCGAATTCGCGTATATTGAGTATCGCCGTACTGCGGATAATTGCTGTATTATTTTTAATAACTCGTCTTCAATTCTCGTTCACTGATCGCTGATCGGCGAGTCACTCAGCAAGTGAACCGAATCACAAAGGTCGGCGAAAGTGGGTGTGTTTGTTGGAGATTAATCACAAACGAGTGAGTCACTAAGATGCGATGCAGGATTTGCAAGGCGCAAAAGAGTGATTGAAAGAGTCGAATTCCTATAACTACTCGTTTACTCTGATTCAACTCATTCAAAAGAGTGATCGTTAGTAGATGCGTGTCTACTGAACTGTTATGGGTAAAACTATAATATTCAATAGCCAACCAGAAGCAAGATTCAGAAATCCAAGTCAGAACAAGAGGAAGAAAATTTAGATTATTTAAAATGAGAGAAACTTAACAACATTCACAAGGATCTTTTTTTCTCCATGAAACGAGAAATAAATAAATAATAATAATAATGATAATAATAATAATAATAATAATAATAATAATAATAATAATGATAATAATAATAATAATAAATAGTTTTTGTACTATTTAACACAACATAAAACAAGATTAAAACCCATGACACGATCAAATGTAAATCAAATATGTCAACGAAGTTCCTCAAACCCTGCAATGGAACCATCGATTGCTGCCGGATTGTCATTAGAAAGAAGGAAATTCAACAAAAAAAAAGTGTAGCGTTAATAATTACTCCGGAAACTAGATCAATGTATTGCACTTTAAATAGAACTATCTTTCCCCCGCTCCGCGCAAAAGCGCCCGCGCCCAATCGCATCGGTCCAACCGTCCCCGTACCGCCCCGTACACGTTAAACACAAACTGCACGGGCAGTACGTGGGGGAGCAGTACAATTGTCGTGCGCGGAGGATCACCGACACCATCTGTCAACGGGAACACCGCTGTCTGTCTGGAACCGGGGATCGCGCGGAACAAACGCACGTCCAGGTCAAGCATCCAGGGCGCGGTGATCTATCTTTAGCGCTGCGAATCAGACGCACCCGCGATCGGTCGTGCGTGTGTCTAGCCGCCGCGTGTCAATGTATCACACATCGCGTTGCACGCATTTGGATTTTCCTCTTTCCGGTGGTTCCATCTCCCGCCCATCACACAAACGGCAGACAGATCACTCACTCACTCGGTACATGCCGATTGATGAGGCGAGGGCGCCGCCATACGTCACCCAACGTTGGGGCGTCTAACGCAAGCCCCGAGGGTTTGTTCCAGGATAGACAGAGCATTTTTAAGCATTCCTTTGTAGTCTTTTTTTTTAAAACAATCCGTAGCTTCCGTTGGTTTGGCCATGTTTTCCTTTCTTTTTTGCGTAATTGCCCCTCGGACAGAACAGGACGCTCGAGTGGATTGGGGAACAGCCACAGAAAAGTGCAACATAAACACGACGCAGCATTCAGCATGCGGGGAGACGACACAGGCCACAGGCTCGGGCGCAAACCATTCCTTCTCGGAAGCCGGCGTTTTTTTTTCTTCTATGTTGTCCCCCGAAGGGATGGGGCGGCAGCAGTGGTTTAATTTTAGCCACTTTTGCCGTAATGGCGTACCAAGGGGTCGTTGATGTTGTCGGGCGTCGGAAGCAACACTGGCGCTGGCAGAAAAACCCCCGTGCGCCTATGTACGTGACTTCGCCGGTTTGGAGGATTTCTGGAAGACGGCAGACACACATTCCAAAACCCGTACTTCGGAACTCATTGCAACTCATTTCATAACATCCCTGCGTGTAAGCTGCGCAATCGGCATCATCGGCAATGGGTCACACACCTTTTTCCCGGGCTACCGGGCCCCTGAGGAGTCTGACACACGAGGCGGCGATGGGCATTACTGCGTCACTGAAGCGTGTCGCCGGGGGAGCGAGAGAGAGGGAGCAATTACAAAGCATTTTCCCTCCTGGTGGTGGTGGTGGGTTGCATTGTTTTTCTCGTCCGGGGGGAAACATGTCAGTCAATCGTTTTCCATCTCGACTCTCGCGCACACACACATCTGCGCGGCTGGGGGAGAGCGATACACGTCGGCGACAAATGTGACAAAGATCGATTGATCGTTTGCGCGAGACGTGTCTCGTCTTCGGCGGAGGGGAAATATGCAGCGGTGTGTGGGAAGCCGCCCCGAGAAGGGAGAAAAACGGGAACCAAAGGAAAAGACAGCTGAGCCCCGGCCGTTTTGATGCGAGTTTTCCGGTTCCGCTTTGGATTTTCGCTGCACTACTAGGAGGGGGCCAGCAGTGTTCAACCCCTTGCTGTGCTTCTCGGGTCGAAGTTGCCGCTGTTGCTAGGCCATTTCAGGGTAGCCCGTGCGCCTTTAGCAAACCTATATTTCGTCTCGCTTGCTACTAGGGGCTGCTCTCGGGTTGCCCCCGTCCGACGACGTTCGGGGTAATTTGTAATTCTTCCGCTCGCGGCGTACAACACATCCGTCGGTAGGTTTCGAACGCTTCGCGCTCTTCAACCAGGCGAGCGAGCCGATACTTCCGGCTTTTTGGGGTTTTTTTTTGGAAGGTCGCACTTTTCTTCCTAAAAAGAACAAAAGTGTTAAAACGAAATGACTAAGTGCGGGGTTATTTACTTAATAGTCACTCATTCGTCGTCGCTCGCCGTTGCCTTTAAGAAGATCGGTTGAATTGAGTTTTAATGCTGCAGAGTAAGATCTTCATGAAGTCGATCTCATTGGAAACTAATACGAAACATAACAAAATATACAGCAACACGTACGTTAAATTAGTGTAGTGCTTCAAGAATCTTTCGTTGAGATTCGTTCATATGAATCTTCAGCAATGAGTGAATCAAACCTCGAATCGAACCTTCAAAGACTCATGATACATCAATTCATAGAGATCCTTTAATCTCCAAAGATTCATGAATCTTCAAAGACCCATGAAACCCTGAAGATTAATGATTCTCTGAAAATCCATGCATCTTTAGACTTCTTCTAAATTGGCGTAAACGTCCTACGAGGACATGCCGGCCAATACAGGCTTCCAAGACTTTATTCAATACCACAAAGCTGGATAGTCAGTCCTCACTACGGGGGGACGGGCTTGAACCCATTGCGGGCGTGTTATTGAGTCGTTCGAGTTGACGAATGTACCACGGGACAGCCCCAAATCTTTACCGAATCTTTAGACATTAATGATTTTCAAGAAATGTAAAGTGGGTTGGTCCCTTGATACAGTCGTCAACTCGCACGGCTTAACAATATGCCCTTCATGGGTTCCAGTCTCGATTGGACCTTCTCTCCGTAGCAAGGACTGAATATCCGGTTACGTATGGTAATTGCTAAGAAGTCACGAGAGCCTGTATATAGATTGGCATGATTCGTGGTAGGTCGTTACGCCAAGAAGAAGAATAAGAAGAAGTTCAAGCTGTAGGAATCTTTTGAAATTCATGAATTCTTCGAGTTTGATTAATTTTTGAATCTCCAGTGGAAAGATTCTTGAATCTCAGATTTATTGAATAATTTCAAAGATTCATGCAGATTCACGAATCTGAATCAGATATGTACATCCAACAATAAAATAAAATTGCAGTAAAAGTGTGGAGCTCATCTTTACCTTTTGCCAAGAGCTCGATACTTGTTATCAATTAAATTTCGTGCGATACGACCAAGGTACAGTTCTTATCAGATGATGCAAACATCCGGTAGATCGCATTAGCAAAACCTATTTTTTTTGCCAAACAATTTTGTTATAATTGCAAGCATGCAAATGACTGTCCATTTTAGGTCTTAAGCTAGTAACCGCTCGTTGAAAGATTCAATAGGAATTCGATGCATTCTCCTATAACCGTTAAACATGCAACAGCATTTATCACAACTATTTTCCAACAACAAAAAGGCAGCCCATTCCTGTCCGATCAAAACCAACAGATGCTTCCCGTCCCGCGAAAACGGTAATTAAGTTTTCAACCAGAAAACCCATTTTTCAGCGGCAATAGAACGTTGAGTAAGAATAATGGATAAAGTCATCCAACATTGTCTCCCCCCCCCCCCCCCCCCCCCCAAGCCTCCCTCGACCAGCCTCGTCCACAGTGAGTGGTGAAAAATCGTACATTAAATAAAGTTCCACCCCGGGAGACCTTTCGGCCCAGCAACAGCAGCCGGACGCGAGTAAGCCCCAGTTGTCCCCTACCCCAAACCCGCGGTAATGGCGTGTAATTTTTCTTCCCAAACGTTCAACACGATTACCGGGTCGCTGCGCATCGCCCCCATTCTCCCAAAATCACTCCCCGATTGAACGGAGACCATTTTCCCGCGTTACGGGGCCGATAATTGCTGTCACTCGGCGTTCTCGCATTACCCCCAACGCCTCAACGCGCCTACAAACCAGTTGGAAACCCAAATCCCGAATCTATAAAATCAATCGCATCGACGATGTGGCGATGGAAGAAAGTGAAAGAAAAGACAAATAAACGATCATTACCGTCCGACGACAAAGCCCGCGCGTTTTTCCGTCTGCTTATTGTTGTTTTGCAGGCAGGCGGACCAGTAGTAATGGGATACGGAGATCACCACCAGCCCCTCCCCGCGTTCCCGGGGCCAGTTTTTCCGCGGTTCAGAAATGTCAACGCACCCCGCCAGAACGGGAAGCGCAGGGGGGGGCAAAACCACGTGTTCGGTGTACCGACCCACAAGCGATGAGCGCTTGTTTCTCCCAACAAGGAGGAAACATTTTTAACGAGCTGATCCAATTGCGCGCCGTTGCCTTCCAATTGCAGCCGAGCCGACATAAAAAATGCATTTAGCGTGCGCGCACAGGCGGGCAGCAGAGCATGTGGGCGCAGCTGGAAAACATCCGCCCCACACACACACACACACAAACACACTTCGGTTGCTGCTTCTTGGTCCATTAGCGCGGGGTTTGCATCCGGTTTGCGAGGCCAACGCTGGTTGTGTGCGTGTGTGTGTGTGTGTGTGTGTGTGTATTGGCGGAAGTTTTTGGGTGGAAAGCCGGCTTAGGGTTTCTGGCCACTACTGCTGCTGCTGTTGGAGATGTTCAGGCAACGGCCCCATTATCGATTTGGATGACGAGAGTGATCAATAAAGTTCTCGAGATGACACGATCCATTATACGGACTGGTAAGACCTATTATAATGGTTAGAAGTTCAGCATTAGGGGTTTGAAACGGTTCACAGCTTTATACAAGTACATCTTTTAGTTGTTTTTCGCTTTCACGCTACGTCCAAGACTTCATCCTATTACGTCAGTGCTCTCCAAACATCACGGACCCCTCCCTTCCATTATCAGCGTTACTTAATTGATTGATGAAGCCTTATCATAGCTCTGATCATTAGATAAATGTCATGATCCAAACCATTCTATGCCATTTTAGATTCATAGCCAATATTTTGATGTTTTGTCTCGATAGGTGCTTGTGCAAAGAAGATACGTTCTTCTTCGTCAGACTCCATCTGGTCCAAATACAAGACTATCTAAAATATCCAGCACCCAAGATACACAACCTCAGAGTTTTTTATTTATTAGGTTCACTCGAGGACATCCCTATTTTATCGATAATCCCGGCATCCTCCTAAGACTTGACCCCAAGATCTGGCCAAGATCTTCTCCCGGAAGGATATAATTTTCGCGTAGTTCAATTCCTTCTCGGCACTCCTTCACTAGATCCTTAATTTATGCATGCTTCAGCTTGTACCCTGGCAGTGGTGTATATTGCCCATGTCATTTTAGATCTCTTAATTATACCATAGTTCATACGGCATGACTTAGGACTGAAATGACTGCAGGACAGCATTCAGTTTCCTATATAGAGCAAGACTCCAGGATTAGTTGTGGGTTTAGTTGGTAAACATCTGGAGATGACTCCCATCCGAGTCCGACAATTTCGGATCCGACTCCGGAAGGTAGATATGTACGTCTAGCATTATTCGGAGTCGTTCGGAATCATCTGGAGGTGTTCGGAGTCGACCGAAGCCTTGGAAACAAAGGTTTTGACAAAGCCTTCGACAAAAATCACAACGAAATGAAATCTCTGCTCACAAATACATTACAATGGACGGCTCCTGTTGACACTGGACTACTCCGAACGACTCCTGGCTGACGACCCTGGACGAAACTAGTGGTTCTCATGTATCCGGAGTCAGAATCAGTCTAACAATAGTCGAAGTCGGATCAGAGCCGTGGGTGCGTCCCACAGAATACATCATTATCCAGGATCTCCCTTTATCCACTGTTTATCATCTCTGTAGACGTTCAATAGTAATAGTAGCAACACTCAGTCGACGTTTTGGAGGATCTTTCTAAAAAAAAAAAAAGAGAAACCTAAAACCCAACCCAATTCCCAACCCAAGAAATATCTTGCCAGAGAGAATGGTTGAAACTTGGAAATCCCTCCGTTTAATCTAATGTGTGCGCCGCTTCGAAGGCGAACTCCTTCATGGTCTTTAAACGCAACAAACGAAACCATCCGTGTACCTATCAGTGGTCGCCGGGTTGCGGGGGTTGTCTGCCGTGTACGACTTACCTCCTTTGCGATCTGATCGAGCGCCTGATCTTCGGCATTGATGCGCGAATTGCCGCGACGCCTGCCGCCGGCACTCGGACTCTCCATCCTACCGCCGCCTGCTGCACTACCGGTGGTGTGTGGCGTCGTGTTACTCGTGTTACTACTGTTGGTGGTGCGTTTCTGTTGTTGCTCCTGCTGATCGAGTAGGCCAAGAAATGACGAAATGCAAAAGATAAATGTTGAAGTCGTGTGCGCTGGTGGTGGTGGTGTTGTTGTAAGCGCTGGTACGCCGCGGTGTATGGCACCGGGGCCGGTTGATGGTGATGGTGGTGTTGGTGCACGAAAACTCTGCACGGTATGGGAACGACTGGCGCACGCACCCCGCCAGTCCAGTAACATCCGGCCCGGGGGAACACAGGGGCCACAGAAAAAAAAAGCACACAGGCCGCACGCACGCGCGCGCGGGATCCCCTTTTCTTCCGGTTGCGAAATGCGAATTTAAGAAATGCTCTTCGGGCCGCTCTCCGACGTTCGATTCCCTGTTCACATCTGTGTTCACATCTGCGGCACAACAGCACGGGCTCGTCTTACGTCAACAACAAACAAACAACAACAACAACGACGTCGAATCATAGAACAAACAGAAACCCAAATACACACTGCTGGCCATGTGCGCGCGGCCACAACCACACGCACGCAACGGAACGCACGCTCGGGTCAGTTATTTGCTGCGGGTTAACTGGTTGCCGGCGTGCTGCATTTTCTATACTTAGCAGCGAGCAGTGGCGGGCGGGGCACGGGAAACGCACAGGGGATTTACTAGTTACTCAGCACGATGGCGTCGTGCGGCCGGCGCAGGCCATGATCACTAGCTTTGCCCTCCCGGACGGCCTGCAGTTTGCGCACTCGGAACACACACTCTCTCTCTCTGTTGTTTTGCAAATTGAGGTTACACACATACACACAGTACGCACGATTTTGTTGTTTTTTGTTTATGCCGCTCCTATCGTCTGTATTTTAAGTTGTGTTGCAATCAACGGGGGTTTTTACATTTACATCAGAGAAGAACAAAACAAACGAAAAAAAGGGAACTCCTAACCCTGCTCAGATTCAAAACCTATATCACAACGCTTTCGGTGGCGCTAGCAGGGCAAACGCGGTTGGCTGCTTACTGGCGGCGCAAAATGCAAACTTTTCTAAAATATAATACTTATACTACATATATAAACACTGTACACGCTTTTTCGTACTATAAATTGCACTTTCAATTACATTAATACGCTCATAAATACACACAATTACACGCACACACACACACAAACGGGAGACGGCAAAGCGTGGGGTTGGGGGAGTAGAAAAAAGTGTGTGGTGGTTTGGGGCGTTCGGGCTAAATTTTACATCGTATGATCACATTATACGCGGGTGTACGCGGTCGCCGGCGCCGGTAGCAGTGTTTTGTTGCTCGCACTTGTACACACTTACATGCCTCCCGTTGGAGGGACGGAGGCGGACAAAATTGGTATTACAAAATAAAACACACGCGTAAAAGCGAAGGGGTGTAACAAAATAATTAATCTCTGTCCCTTCGAGCCAGGTACGCTCGGGCTACCCAAAGGGGTCTGGTTTGCGATCGCGCGCGATGATGTTCCGGTTGCAAATTTGCGAGCTCAAACTGTTGCAGGGGGCGCGTTTATAGTTCAGCGGCAACGACACGTTCACACATCTGCACACGGTCGCGCAGCACAGTGGCAAGAAGTTTGTTGTTTCGTGTTTGCAAAAGCGGGCGTTCCAAACATTTTGCGGGCGTTCCGGGTGTGTGTAAAGGGGCAAGGATGATGATGATGTTGTTGTTGATGTGTTGATGGTTCAATGTTGTTGTGAAGCGTGTTGCACAAAGGGCCGCCGAGTTTTTTTTTATGAAAGAAAGAAAATATGAGAAAGAGAATGAGTTTTAGTGTAATTCCCTGTACACGATTGCGAAGTGCTGCTGCGCGGCTAGAGGGTGGTGCTAGTATGGCGCAAATGTGATCGTGGCTGCTAGTGCTAGTGTATGATTTGCAACACTGTTTCCCAAGGGTGTGCAACATTTGGTCGATTTGAGTTGAATAATGCGCTTGTATTTCTATGATTGTTTTTTCTTGTACTTAGAAATTATTTGCTTTAGAATATAATTGTATTATTCTTTAAATACTTATGTTCGTACAATAATGCTATAAAACAGAGGTACCAACTTCTTCTTCTATTTGGCGTAAAGTCCTACGCACACATGCCGGCTCTTTACAGGCTTTCGAAACTTAATTCATTACCACGAGGCCGGATAGGATAGTCAAAATCCTTGCTACGGAGGGACGGTCCATTCTAGGTTTGAATCCATTTGCGGGCATGTTATTGAGTGGTTCGAGTTTACGACTGTACCACGGAACCGCCCCCAGAGGTACAAGTAACAGAGCTACAAGTATTGATCAAATTACAAATTGCAATGTTGATTTGTGCGGACACATTTTGCATAATCGTAAATCGATCGTATTTTTGAGCACGTGAAACATACACTCATACAAAATTGGTCGATTTCAATTAAGAATGTAATAATCGATTCCAATTCCGGAGTAGGATTCTGGGATCGACATCGGCTCCGGAATCAGCAATTTGCTCATCACAATTTGCTCCGGAAACGGAATCAGAATCGGCTCCATAAGTTAGCACCGGAACGAGAATCAGCTTTTGCATTAAAATAAGAAGTTTATGAAGCGAATCGGGAACCGGGAATCTTCATGAGAATGGATCGTTTTGAAAGTAAATTTTGATTCTTTGTGGCTATCAATACGTAGCATCATTGGACCTAAACGCCTATCCGAAAACTTCGAAGCTGGCCGGAATCGAATCCGACGAAATCTTCATTTTTTCCCATCACTAGTTAGCAACGATTGCTGTCGGTGGCTAGGAACGTAATGTGAATCGGACGTCCATCAAAATACCATTACAGCAGGTGCTAATTTGAACTTTGAATTTGCAATTCTCAATTAAAAGCGTAATTTCTTCTGAAGCTAATCTGGTACAATTTTAAGACCGTATTCCCTGCTTTTCTATTCCAACTGAAAGATGCCAAAGATATTGCTACCCGTAGAAATTAGTCAACATTTTTTACGCTTTTTTAAATTACGCGCAAATCCTTCACATAAATACTAGGCAAAGCACAGAAAAAACATTCAACAACCACAGTGTCTTGCATAAAACATATTTGGACTCCTACGATTTGATTTTAACGATAAATTTCACTTTCAGTTGGAATACAGAACAACTGATAGAACAAACAAAAAACCTTTTAATGAGAAGCTGCCTTTTCTGCTTTTGCTAAGGAATTCTACAGAAAATTTACCTTCTTTTAACGTGTATAAAGACACCCTCCCTGAAGAATGATTTGATGGGTTTGGGGAAAAAATAGAAATTAATTGCACGTTCAATTATACCAAAAGTTGACAATGTTGTTGTTACAACGAAATTATTCACATAATAGATCATATCATTGCTCCTTACTGCTGTTTTCAAGCGAATTACGAATTATGCCATCTTGATTATTACAATCTACATAAATTACATTGAAAACTTTAAATTTCATAATGACTTCCTCAAACTTATTTTTATCGTTTTTTTAATCCAAAAGGGTCTCGTCGTTATATATACACATACATACGGTACGGTAATTTCCGTTTAAATAACTTCAACGTTTAACAGAATTTTCATATTTCGCGTACATTTTAAGCACACATTCAAGATCAAATTCGACCAAATTTGACGACCCTCCTACCGAACCCTTGATAACAACTGGATGATTTTTTGTATGTCCGATTTCTTAACGGTTATTGCTTAAACACTATCAGACACTTTATCTACAATCAAGCAAAACACAGCCAAAACACGGCAAATCTTTTACTTTACGCCTCGATGTCGTTAAATGTTACTGCGGGAGGGCAAAACAGACAAAAAAAAAACAAACAAACAGCCTACGAATCGGAACGCAATTATTTTACCATCCACCAGGGTGTGTGTACGTACATTATTACGCTTTCTTCGATGACCCATGGTACCACCGAAGAAGGGGGGGAAAAAACCGCCTGTTCGAGTACAGTAGGTCCAAAAACTTTAACACGCGCTGCTCATTCGTTTCATGGAGAATGGTTTTTGCCCATCCGTGGGGAGGGGTTTCTTTAGCAGCGGAAAGGGACGAACGCTGTGTTTTGCTGGCCACTGCTGGCCCCGTCAGTATACGTACCCCAAAATTTGTGAATGATGAACAACAACGTAAAAAGAAATAAATAAACATCCAGCAACCAAAATTCAAAATGCCATATTGTGATCGTCGTCGTCGTCGTGCGCGTTGTTGTCGTCGTCGTGGGTCAGTTTCGAAAACGATGCGATGCGTGACATTATTAGCAACATGAAAAGATATTTGCAAAAAAAACGGTACAAGATGAAATTAAAACGTTAACACCCATACCACCCTTTGTCGTCGTGTCTCGCTTACCTCGTTTGGGCGAAGGGCACTGAGTGCACTTTTCGCCAAAAGGGAATGCTCTTTTGAGTTGATGTTTTATATGCCGCAAATTTCCCCCTTTATCTAAAACGCAGCTGCGGCTTTATTTCTTCCGTCCCGAACAAATTTGTTTGCCAAATATGTGTCGCCAATCAAAGCCTAAAAAGAAAAAGAGAAAGAAAAAACCAGGATGAGAAGAAAATGAAAAACTGGTGTTAATGTTTGCATTCCATAGAGGAGCAAGAAAAAATCCATTTGCTTTTCACACATATTCGCGTAAAGGTGTCAAATGGTGTCGACCACGACACGGGTGGGGGGTGGAACACGTTTTTATGGCAATTGATTGTTGAAGAAGATGGGGCGGCGGCGGCGGGCGATTTGCTGCTGACTCACAGGAGACTCACTCCCCGCGCACACACACACGCGCGCGCGCGCGCAGGGTCTAAACTCCCGGTCAAATAAAAATATTCCCGAAACAATTGAAATAGCCGCTCCCCCCTGCCCCGCTCTCTCTCTCTCACTTTCTTCCCCACACCGCACGACACTTTCTTTGCGCCCAAGACGGACGATGACGACACCGGCCGACCGAAGACAGGGCCGCTACACTGGGGCCGGTTTGGTTGAGGGGTGGACAAACATTGATCGAAGTGTGTGTGTGTGTGTGTGCTGCTGCTACTGCTACTGTACTCGCGTGCGCCAGCTTACGTGTTTGCCAAAAATGCTGTAAGAGGTAGAAGCGACCAACCCGCACTTGGTGACACCTTTTGTGCACTGCACGACGTCCGATGGGGCCACGACCGAACCGCACAGAACCCGGAACACAATCAGATGTTTCGGCCGCTCGGCTGCTGCTGCTGTCCACCCCGTACCTACGAGTAATAGTGGTGGAAGAGGAGGAGGGGTGGTGGTGCGGGCAACAGCAGCAGTAGTAAAAACTCACACACCACCACTACACTACAGCTTCCGATTTACGCTGCTGTTTGGTACGTGTGCGTGCGTGCGTACGTGCGTGTATGTGTGCGCGCATGTACGAGCGTGTTGGAAGCTGCTCGGTGGCTCGCACTGCGTATATGTGTGTGTGTGTGTGTGTACGAATTTTATGTGTTTTGTAATGATGAAAGGGGGCTTTTTTCATTT
>KB666511.1:40880-54615 GCA_000349065.1 Anopheles quadriannulatus | reverse complement strand
TGTTTCTACACAGCAGTGCGATAATCGCGATTGCGAAAAGCGCATGCAAAATTGCCTATCAACAAACAAATTAAAATGATCAAACATAAAACATAATTATGTTTATATGCGATTTTCGCAAACGGGAACAATTAACACATTTTGAAATGTTTCGTATGTGCTCACTACAAACGTGCAATTTTCGATGTTTTCCGAGCCATCTTCCAATGAGGGCAGCATTATTGGGGTTTCTTCATAATTTTCCAATGTGAAAAACATCTACAGAGTTCTATGAGTCAGTTTCCAATGCCAGCTACATTTTTGACTGTTTGTGAGATATTTTTCAACAGTTGTCAAATGTTGTATTTACATTTATTTTTTTTACATTTTTTTGTAATGTGTTGAAAATCATGTGGAAGAATTGAAATGTTATTGTGATGCGCAGGACACCTTTTGCGATTCTTCGGTAGTCAATACCATGATTGTGGCATATTGCTTGAATACGTTAACTATACTTGGGACTACGGATTTCGATTACACGACCTACCGAAACTTATTCGACTTCGTCTTGCCACAGATTAAGATTATATGACTGAAAAGTGAAATATCCGCAAAAAAACGATAGCAAAAGAAGCTAAATTGGTTTATAAATAGCTCAGTGTACCAGAATCGATTCCGGAATTGGGGTCGTCTCTGGAATTGGTTCCAGAATCGGAATAGATTACATCGTCCCGGGATTCACAATAGGCTCAGGCATTGAAATCAGAATTGGATTCGGAGTCTTCATCAGCATGGTCGCTTTACAAGTACATTTGGATCCCAAACGGCTAGTCTCATGGAGACGCCGAAACTGATTCTGATTTAGGAGCCGATTCGGAATCTATTCCGGAAACTGATTTTGGATCTATCATCCCGAATCGAATCCAGAAAAAAAAACCTGAGCTAGCCGAAATGTTTCCAACACTAATCAACTGATTGAGTCATTTAGACCTCGATTAGGAGTCGTTTGGAGCTTTGTGGCGCATAATTACAGCTGAGTCGAATGAAAAGGTCATGTGAATTGTGGTGTCATACACCAGTTTTCATATCGTTGGAATACTATGGACGATCCAGTTTATTGTAGGTAAGAAATCATCTCATTTCATTAGTCACACTTGGGCTCGTCCTACTGTTATATGAAGGCTCTGGGATTATTTTACTAGGTATAATTTTGCGCTTACTAATCGTTGACTCTCAGACTTTTGGTGGCTTCTTTTTTGGTGTACATGTAAAGGCTCCCATTCTATAAAGAAAGAAAACGGTGTTGGATGTCCCTGAGAATCATTTTCCTATCCATTGGAATGCCCTACTGGTGAAAACTTGGTCTCGAGGTACCATGTAAACAGTTGAATCAAGAACATGTAGTTGTTTGAATAGTTTATAGAGGCTTTGGCTCCAACGGAGTTCTTTCGCCTCTTCAAGAACATGTAGTACAATTGTGATGCTTCACATCCCTACGTCTAGTGTATAGTGCATCATCATTCATTTTCAGCTCAAGGCAGGTGATCATAGGTGCGTAATACTACTTCCAGCTAAGATGGAGAAGCCGAAGTTCCTTAAATGTATTGACTAGTGGTGACTCGAGTTGGATCCAGGACTTGGGCAACGTTTAAAGGCCACACGTCATCCAGCTTTAGGAATTCGATATCCCAAGATCGTTCAAGGTGCGTGAATAAGAAGATATTCAGTGTGCAGACTCAATTCTTTTCTGCAATTTGATATAAAAGTTTTCAAAAAATAGATCACACACCTAGTTAACTTGCAGCTCTTGGATCTTGGATGCGAAGGGAAAATTGTAATAACTCTGATAGAAATGCGTGATTTTAAGCCAACGCCTGCAAACGATTCATTGCAGCAGGAAACCTTCTTAGAGAAGTTTAACCCTACGCGTAACTCGCCTAAAACATGTGCAACAAATAGGATCAATCAATAAAACAGTAAAAGATGACAAGTAATGAACAGTTTTAATATCACCCGTTCGTGGCTTCTGCAGCAAAACATTGATTGTTTTTCTAACCATTTACTGTGGCTACTTCGTTTTCCAGATTCCTGCACGCACAACCATCCCCATTGTTGCTCGATGCGTTTTTATTGCCGGTGCGGTTGATTGCATCGTTGAGAGGCAATAGTGGTGCCCTCAGAAAAGATGTCTTTGTATGCTTCTTTTTGTGCTGTATGCTTTATGCGCTTTCCCGCAAGCAGATTCCCGCTTGCTCAGCCAACGGTCCCGTTTGTTTCTCGTGAGAATCTCGATCACGCCTCAATTCGCTCGGCCAGCGGTTCTCAAGCAGAGTTCCCCGCTCTGGGCTGGCTTTGCCTTTGCAGCGGTTGCTGCTCGGTTGCTACCAGCCGCGAAAGGCACCCGTTGCTAAATTGTATGCTCGTTTCCTTCTCGCCCTGCGCGTTCGGTAGCGCTGGCATTTTCTTATTTCTCAGCATAGCGAGCATTTTCGGTTTGCCCTTACGGTCGAGCGTTTTGAAAAACTCTTTCTAGCATCCGAAAATAATCATTCCGCTCGTTTGCTTCCTTTCCTTGCGCGGTTTCTTTCCCCATCGCTCACTCTCGCTCTCTCTTGCTGGCTCAATTTATGTTGCTCTCAGCACCCGGCAGCATAGAATGAAGACGACCCACCACCGCCAGAAGCTGAGCATCGGGTACGGTTCGTTCAGTTGGAACTAAACTCTAGCCACTGGCGGACCGTTGAAGCAAGAGACACAAACAAAAAAAAGATAAATAAAACGGCCACTGCCAATTGCAATTGGCCACGGGATTCGCGCGCTACAGTGGGTGGTTGTGTGTGTGTGTGTGTGGCAAGAGTAATTTAATTTCCTAATAATTCTTACTTCGTTGAGTGGTAGCGCGTGAGGACTCACATCTAGGTGGCAGATTGTGCAGGGCTCATGGATAATTACCTCACTCAGTGTCGATCGTCCAAGGTGTTAGTATACTCCCTAGTAGTGGCCGAGTAGTGGTGAGCCTGAGTGACAGTTGCTCAGATCGTACGTGGGTGCTTGTGTGTGTGTGTGTGTGAATGTATGTAGGTAGTGTCTTGTAGGTTAAAATCGTGAAGAGACAAAGTTCAAAACGCAGCATGACAGCTGCAGCTAGTAGACGAAAGTCGCCACAAACCCCCCCCAACCCAGAAAAACAATGCGCACAATCAAAGCCATCTATCAACCGGAACCGTTGAATTTACTTACGGTCGTCGGTTGCCACCACCCACATCGACACCGTCCTTCGCGTGCGTGTTACGCCGCGTGGTGCGTCTTGCGTGTGCGTAACCGAGCAAATACGACAGAGGAGTCGATCGTCGTGCGAGAGACGGTTTTACAGTTCGAACGCCTCGTTTACAACACCCCCTCGGGGATTTGCACACATTCACCGCTCCTGTTGTTGGGGATGTGGGATCCACAGGTTTTGTTTTGAACTTCAGCAGTTCCTCCAGATCTCAACTCCAAGGTCTCGGATGATTCTAGCATATTTTGTTTTGTTAGTGAGCCAAATGTTTGCCCTCACTAAGATCTTTGCTCGGGAAGCGTAAGAGCTCTGCGCCCGGCCATCTTCTCACATTGTATTTCACGAATCAAAAACAAAAATTGACAGTGAGTCGTTTATCTTCCCGCAATGCCCTCGCGCACAACGTAAACACGCGCACGAGCCAGTCTGCGGCGCCTGGATGTTGCAGAAGAAGTAGGAAGAAAAAGAAAACATCTTCAAGATTATAAATATTCGTTTTTCGCGTGCGCACCATCAAGGCCCAGAAGATTGAGAGCAACAAAAAAAAAAACCTCCCCGATACTTGCGTATTGCGTATTTTCAAATTAAACGCACGCATCTAACCGCATCTCCTTGCTTTCGGGCGTGCGTCGGGTCTTGGATCTTGCATCTTGACGATTTGGAGTCGCTCAGCTGCTGCGTGTCAATTATTGATCAAACTATGCTACTGATCCTGTTTAAGGGTCTATCTACTTCTATCTTCTAGTCTCTCTCTCTCTCTCTCTCTGTCTTCCTTTAGCAGTGCTTGGAAGCGGTCGTGAAACGACCAACACCAACAGGGCGGGGGACAACATAAAATGAGATAAATGTGCCGGGGGAGTGCGCGCGTCTACAGCCAAACGCGGACAAAGATCGTACGGTGACTGTCGGCGGAACGGGGGGCGTTGAACGCGCGTGTGTGTGTGTGTGCGCGCTTCGTGACTTGTAGCAGCAACGTGGGGGAGGGTGGAAAGCAAAAAAAAAAACACAACTGCAGCGGGTGGAAAAGAAGAACACGACTGTTCTAGCGCAGCGATGAAGCTGTGGAAATCGAAGAAGGGAGTTGCCGCGTCCTCCGGTACGACGACGAGCTGCGTATCGAGCTCGACCGGTACGCTCAAGGGGGGTGGTGGCGGCGGTATGCTCTCGAAGACGTGCAAGTTTAGCAACGGCGGCAACGGCGGCGGCAGCAGCAATCAAAGCAGCAACGGCAGCAGCAGCAGCAGCAGCAACAGCAGCAGCAGCAACGGTCACAGTAGCAGCGTGCTCGATGACAGCAGTGCCGAAACATCCTTCATCAACCACCACCAGGGCACCAACGGCACGCAGCCGCAGGACGGGGGCCAGCCCGGGAGCGGTGCCGTTTCCGCCATGGTTCAGCACTCAACCGGAAACATTTTTTCGGGTAAGCCACGGCATAACATGTGTGTGTGTGTGTAACATGTGGGAGGAGGGGGGGGGGATGGGAGGGTTGCTTCTGGGCTGGCGAGATTTACATATCGTGACTGCACGTTTATTGTTTTGCAAGGGTCGCATCGGTTTTACTGAGACTTCCTGGAAGCTATTACTGCTGTAGCTGGTGCACACTGTTGACATCATAATTCTGGCCATTGGTCGATAAATCGTTCATTAGCTACGCTTTTATTACTAAGTGTGTGTGTGTGTGTGTAGGAGCTCGTAGATGCAGATTGTTTTATTTATATTTTAATCATCCCTACTGTAATGAGCTGAGACATTGAAGAGGGGGACGCAAAAGTCGTAAAAAGTCAGCTCAGAGTTGTCGTTTGCTACGGAGAAGGGGAGCATTAGAGATTCAGCTTCCAATAGAAATAAGGCTGATATTTATTGTACGCTGGTATGTTACTGTATGCCAAACACAAAGAGAAACGTGTAGAGTTACACACGCAATATCCACTAGATCCACTTGGTCGTTTGCTAAGACGGAGCTGAGACCAACGTGTACTCCCCAAGACAGAGTTTCTCAGACTTTAAAATAAGACAGAGCGCGTCGCAATAGTAAGTGAGCAGTGAGAGCTCTTTATAAATCTCCGTATACTCCATAAACTCAAACACTCCGCAAATACACTATACACGCTCCTCACAGCCAAAGTAGCTCCACACGGCTCCAATCACTCCGTGCGCTCAAAGCTAGCTCCAAACACTCTGCGCTCTGAATGCAGCTCTAAACGCTCCGTACGCTCCATGTTAGTGATAGGAAATTGTGAGTCAACTGTAGGAGTGAACGATATTATGATCATAACATTTTGCTTGCAGTTCCGTTCCAATATTACATCAATATAACTCAAAAGTCCCTGCAGTTAATAACTCCTTTATTGGACGGATGAACGATGCTACAAAAATCGCTCAAAACGTCAGCTTTACATGGTAGCGCGATTACTATGAATGTGCATTAGTGTTACGATCATTATGTTCTTCCCTTTCTTTCATTCATTTTGTTGTTATTCTTCATTTACATTGGAGGAACGATCTGCGCAACCTACTAAAATCAATACTATAGTGCTACAGAGGGACGGTGGTTCAGGTGGAATTCCATCAGGTCCGGCCTTACATAAATCGGTGCTTCTATCAAATAGACTAATGTGTCGATACGACCTTGGTTTAATTAAGCATTAATAAGGTTAAAAAACCCTCTCTAAGAGTGAAAGAACTCATTACTTTTTATTCGGAACATTTCCCATCAATGTACCAAACTCCACGCGCTCCTCAAACTGAGCGGTGTGGTTTGAATCTGGTAAACATTTGCATGTAGCTCTGCTGCATGTAAGGTTCGATCTATGTATAACATAATCTCAGAGATGTCTTACTTCAAAGAGGATGCCTTTCTGGTATTTGTGCACCTTTAAATGTGTTTAAATTAATTTGAACTATAACCAACAATGGAGTATTTTGAATGATTGTTGTCATTGCTTGGTGTTTACCATAATAAAGATCAATGACAAATCTTTCAGGCTTATGATCTTGAAGCTTGTTAGAAGGAACAGTATATCTCTGTGTGCGGTTCTCGTTCATGTATACCGCAGACCGAGAGAATTGAACCCGCGACGTTTCTTACGCTTGACCGCACACCTACCCACTACTGTATCGAGCCCCACACTGATGCCGTTGTTAAAATATCAATTTGTATCGCTGTGAATCAAACACAGTGCAACACAAACATTTCCGACCATCTGTCAAAAAAACAAAAAAAAGATAAATAAAACGGTTAGTGCCCGCATTTCTCTACACTCACACACTGTAGTGGCCATTGAGCAAATTGTTTTGAAACCAAGCAGAGCATAAGTATTGGTTGCGATGGATAATCGTGGTAGCTAATTGAATCCCACATGTTCCCCTGCCCAGCGTGGCGTTCGCAACCGCGCAACAAATAAGCGTACGACACATGGTACGACTGCCAATTGAAAGACAACATCAACATAAAAATACAGCCGCCAGTTCGTCGATGCATCCCGCCAGCCGTCGGTTGCGATGCGTAGCGGAAGGGAGCGATTTGGCTTGGGGCAAGAAAAACATACTCAAGCATACTTACCAAGTGTTTACCCCGCCCTGCGTGTGTGTGTGTGTGTGGGTGCTGGTCACATAAAAACTGCGTAGGTGTTGGCGCTCGCTCTACCATCCGAAACCGTCCGTCCGCGCTATAATGTCACATTATAAATAATATCATCGAGGGGGAAAGCGCAAACGGGAGCGAAACATTGGAAAACAAATACCAGCGCGCACCGGGCAACCGAGGGCATTCGTAAGCCAAAGATCTATGCAAGGCGAAGTTGGGGGGGGGGGGGGGGGGGAGTGCAGTGTTGAGTTTTGAGAAGCGGAGGTCTCGCCCGTGTCCCGACGATTGAGTTCGACGCGAAACCGAACGGGCAAATTGGGTTGAGAAGTATTTTTACCCCTTCGTGGGTGCGCGCGCGCGCGCTCGCCAACGCTCGCTCACACAGCAACGAAGACAGACCTTGCGGGACGATGGAAACCCAACATGGGGTGGCGCAAGAGGGGGAAGGGTGGCCTAAAGGGCCGGCGGGCGTGACAATTTATCGGTTCGGTTTGCGGCCCGGTGGATGAGTAAGCGTGCACGCCGGCATGAGTCAAATGTTTTGCTGCGCTGCCATCGTACCGAGGCTGCCAAGACCGCGCCTCAGCGCTCATATGGTACAGCTTCTAGCATTCGATTCGAAGCACAGGGAGGACTTTCTTCTAATCAAACCGGCATGCTAATTTTCCTCAAATAGCATCATGTTAACCGAGCTCGAGCTTAATGAAAGTTGGGCTACATCAACATACATAAAGCGTACTTCTGGCAGCCGAGTTTCAGCTCGGAAGCTGCATCGCTTGTCCGGCGGCACCACAATCTGGCAGCAAAATTCCATCCTTTTAGTGGACAAATTTTACTGCCACAATATATAAAATCGGATGTCTGTTGACAAATCTTAAGCCCAGCCAGCCTGATAGCATCGCGCGACCGAACCACGACGGGCACAAATGCTAATCTTGGCACCATTCCATCGGATTTCCGAAGGGAATGGGGTTGCGACTGGAGCGAGCTCCAGTGGCTCCCAGAAGGCATGGCGCCAGCGCCCCGGCACCGGCATGAGATATGAGATTGCCCAGTAGCGGCCGGGCAGCCAGTGTCGCCAGCTGGACGGCGACAGCATGTTCATCTTACTTGCCGATTCATTTTTTTGTCCAATGGATAACTTGTTTTTTGTGTCGTGAAGCTGGCTGGCTCCAATTTCCACCGGAACTCGGCGAAGCATTGAGAAAAACTCGACGTTCGCCCGATGTGGTCGGGCATCCGTTCCGACGCGCGAAAGGGTTGTGTACTTTCGTACATATATTGCTTTATTCGCTGCTGCTTCCTTGCCGCTCCAAGCAAGGCTCCATCGCCGACGCATCGTCCCTGGGTCGCCACTTCCAGCAGCTGCTGGCGAGAAGACCGAACTCTAGCGTTCGTTCGTCACCATGTGCATAATTATAAATAAATGACTGTGCGTTTTGGCAGTGCGGCGACTGCATTTGCTGCGTGCACTGCGCGAAATGCTGCTGCCCTGTCCTCCCGGATGTGCTCTCCCGCCCCGCGAGGTCAATGATCCGACATTAATCACCGATCTAATGATATATTTATATATATATGTGTGTGTTTGTGTTGGTGGACTCTGCTGCCGAAGGGCTGGTTGGCTGGAAGTGGTGAAACGGAACCGGGCGGGAATTGGACACGCTGCATGGAGAACGTTACTTTACTTACTACTTATCTAGATTTTTTATTTTATTTTTACGAGCCTGCACACACGCACCGAGATGGTGTATGCGTGTAAATGCAGTTTATGCGTCTGGAGAATCTCGTCGAAGGGGGGCAACAATCGAATGCTTTATTTTTTAAGATCATTTTCCTCTAGTTGGTTGAATCATCGGTGAAGTAGCTATCAGCTCTTTAGTTGGAAAAGGAAACGTAAATTGATTACTTGCTTTCACCAGAATAGCAATCATTTTTATAGGTATGATTTCATTTCCAACATCATTGATTTATTGATAGAACCACTTTTCAATCATGAATGCAAGACTCTCCAACAGTAGAGAGGCTTAAGATTCATTCGAACGTGTCTTCTGAGATGTATTAGCTACTTTAGATGTGTGTATCTTGAACATACGACACATTCCGCATAGAATAAAGTGATTCGCGGGAGATTAACATGATTTGAACTGATTTTATGAATTTAAAATTATAAATTATGAATTATCATGATTATAATTATGAATTCTGATATTACAGGGGTTTTCCACGATTTATTGGTCAGTTCCCACGATTTTTTGTTCGTATCCCTTAGATTTTTGGTTCGTTCTAATAATTTATTGGTATTTTCCGATTGGATTGGTTGGATATTGAACCAACAAATTCTGCGAAACGGACAATAAATCGTGTTAACGCACCAAATAAATATAGGAACCCACCAAAAAATAATGGGAACCAACCAAAAAATCGTAGAAAACCCTGTATCATGATACATTATTGATAAATACAGTCTTTCCCCGAGTTACGCGACACTCTAGTGACGTGAATTGGAGTTACGAGAATTTTTATTTTTGACAGTTCAGATGTAAAATCATTACACTTTTCTCAATCAACTGTTATATGTAAAAATATTTGCATTCTTTTTCAAAAGTTTTAAGTCACTAAAAAACAGAAATAACCAATTTTTCTACACCAATTGCATCACATACGTAATAAATTACATACATGAACTAAATTCAATCAAAACTCTTTATTAATCAAGTATATTTTGGCTATAAAACGTGATCTTCGACTTGCAAGAAAATCCGAGTTACGCGAATGTCTCTGGAACGCATTATTCGCGTTACTCGGGGAAAGACTGTAAATTATTCTTATTTTTGTAAGCGAAAGCGCAAACAGAAGGATAAACTCATTGAATAAAACGGAACAACTAAGGGGTGTCAATTGTATGGTCACGATTGTACGAACTTCAGATAGGCATAGGATGTCATTTCGACGTTCGATAGTTCAACAATGATCAAAATAAGCTCAACATTGTTTATTTGAAATCGAAAACCATGTATATTCTTCTTTAAATACAGGAGACCATCCATGCTGGATCATCTCAAGTTTTTGAAAAAAAAAAAACAACGCAAAATTAGGAACAGAATTTGTGTTATTTCGAACTACACGAACAAGCTGGTCACTACTTTTGTTTCTTTTTACGTATTTTTCGAAATAGAATTTGGAGGAAATCTACCAAAAACTGTTTTGGAATGGAGGACCGTCGAGGTTTCATGCTGAAATTGGTTTTTGCAAGTTCAAGATAAGCTCACCAAATCCTGGCTCTAGGTTTGACATCTATGGGGCATTTAAGTCAAACCCCGCTGATACCCCAGAATCCTAGACATAGATGAAGATGTCTGCAATTATTATCCAGCATTTGCTGCACTAATGATAGGATTTGGCTATGCATCCAGGTCGTTAACTTCAGAAAATATAATGCTTTAATGATGCCAATATTGATCCAGCCACTAGCTACGGCACCTGTGGGCGTTAGGAACTAGTTTGAGAATCACTGGACTGTACAATTTTCAATACATTAATGAATAGCTGTCATCTGAGCAAAATCAGATCACCAGGGGATCGATACTACTAATAATATACGATGGCTACTAATATACCACTGCTCCGAATTCATTAAAAAGAGAAGGAAGAAACAAGGGCTTTCAATCATCCGCCATCGATTTGTAGATTCAAAAGCGAAGAAATTGCCAGGAATGCGCCATTTGTAAGCTGCGAGCGTGACCTCAATTTTCTAGCAAAACTCGCTACGCATTCCCGGACACGCACCCTCTACAAGCAGATGGTGGCACGGAGCTGAGCTACGTGCTAGAATGGCAATTCGAGCGACTCCAAGTAATGAACTAGCTGGACCCTAACGATGGGTCGTAAAGTGTTGCAGGAGTTGTTAAACGTGTTGTTTTTTGTTGTTGCCGGGCGGCTGCTATGTCGGAGCAAAGTCGTATGATGTGTGTTTCCGTTTTTCTATTTCTAGCGAGCGATCGTGCCATGAGTCCAGCACAATCGGAAGACTCCGGGCTGGCGGCGGATCGGGGCACCACGTACGCCACTATCTCGATACCGCGCGACAGCGGCCAGATCGGCATAGTGATGGCAGGTATGTGTATACGGCGGTGAGCCTCGATCGAGTCAACGACTCCAAACGCTTCCTTTATTTGATCTCTCCCAGAGCGCAACGATCTTTCCTTTCCGCCAATGGTGGAGTCGATCAGTGGTCCAGTGGCGGATCTGCTAGCTCCGGGCGATCGCATCCACCAGGTCGATGGCGTGTCCACGATCGGGCTGTCGAACCAGCAGATCTTCAGCATCCTGTGTCACGGCGAGGGACCGGCCGTCATCGAGATCGAATACTCCTTCCCGGAGTACAGTGAGTATCGCCCTCTTTCTAGCCCCCCCTTCAATCCATTCGTAGAAGTCTCGCTCACCCAGACCGCTCTCTCCAGTTTCACAGAACAGTCTCTGCGTGACGACCAAAATCGCACAGATCACGGTGGAGCGGGAAAACGGCTGCCTGGGGCTGACGCTGCGGGGCGGCGGCGAGTACCCGCTGGTTGTCACGAACGTGCGCATGAATGGTCCCGTCTTTAAGACGGGACAGATCAAGCCGGGCGATCGGGTTCTGCGCGTTGACAATGTAAGAGCGACAGGGCCAGTGTCCCGGACCTAACCATCCAAAA
Source organism: Anopheles quadriannulatus (assembly GCA_000349065.1). Lineage (NCBI taxonomy): Eukaryota > Metazoa > Arthropoda > Insecta > Diptera > Culicidae > Anopheles > Anopheles quadriannulatus. The sequence goes on along the minus strand of KB666511.1, from coordinate 43,076 downwards.
CAGATCTGTTTTTACATCTGTCCCACTCCTCGCAGGTCTCGCTTCTTAACAAGAGCCTCTCGGAGGCACAACACATACTGAAGGATGTGCACGCGTCCGGCTACACGAACCTGATGATCGAGTACGACGTCTCGGTGATGCAGACGGTCGAGCTGAGCATGGGCCCGCTGCTGCTCGAGATCGAGCGGCCGATGAACGAGAAGCTCGGCCTGATACTGAGCAACTACTCCAGCGCGGTCAACCTGAACGACATCTACCACAGCAGCTACAAGCTGAACGAGGTGCAGCCGGACGGCATCTTCATCGCCAGCATACTGCCCGCCAGCATCGCCGACAGGTAGGTTTCGGTTTGAGGCAGGGACATTGGGTACGAATGTCACGCTTGTTTTCCCGCCTCCGTTCTAGATGTGGAGCGCTCACCGTCGGCGATCAGATCCTGTCGATAGACGAGAGTGTGGTCGACAATGGAGTGTGCACGCTGGAGGAGGCTACCGCACTGTTGGATGCAAACTGCGTGAAAGGCTACACGCAGCTGCACATACTTCCTGCCCATATGTTCGTTCGGCGTCGAGGTAGGTACAAAGAGAGAGAGAGAAAGAGGAGACCCAAAGATAGACAAAGAACAGTGAACTGAGTGAGCGGATAGCATTGAAAGATATCTTTCACGGGGAAATTCGCAACGCTGTCAACACTGAAGACTCCCAAACGGCATGGCAGCTACAGGAGCAGTTCTGGGAGTCTTAGCAGAATCAGTTTCAGGCGACAGGCACAGGCTATTTTAATTATCCAAGTACTTTTTTGTGTCTCTTCGCGCGAATATCCGGTCGCTGCCTCTTTGGAGCATCCACAAATTCTCTGGAACTGCAACCTATGACCCGGCAGTAGTGGGGAAGAGGATCGGTTGCTACACGATGTGATGGTGTGACGACCGGAAACATAAAGAGCTGATGACACACATCATTTGCCATATTGCTGTGCCTACCCTGCGGATGCCTTCCACGGGCAGCAGCAAGAACTTCTGCGACAAGTGCTAATTAAAAATGAAACTGTCATGCCATTTTTCTCACTCTGCTTGGGCGTGCTTCATAAAGAACGTGGTGTAGCAGAATGGGTCTCGTTCTTGATATTCAGTGCTTTATGCACTAGAAAATAGTTTTTCCACACTTGTTTGTAGAACCATAATTCGGATCTACCTACCAGAAATCCCAACACAAAAAAAAAAAACCCACTCACACTCAATTACGTAATGAAGGCAAACAAAGTGGCAGCGATAGAAAGTGAAAACGGAAACAAAAACAAAAAAAAAACGACGGTTCTCAGGTTTTTATGACCACCGAAGCGAGAGTATTTAGGACAGCCGGACGTACTGCCGCCCCAAAAAAACCCTCGCTGGACGCTGGACCCTGGATGCGCAGGCGTACCCGGAGCTCGGAAATCCGATCCAGGGTCAATGTTTCTGCAATGCCCTGCACTGCCCCAAACCGCTGTGTACGGCTCAGGCGTATTATTTAATGTTGTTGTCGTTACCCAATCGCGCAAGCATTACTGGCGGGCGCCGTTCGACGCAAAGTCCAGGCCACCAACGTTTGCAGTACGACCAACGAGACTAGAGAGAGAGAGAGTACACACTCGCGCGGCCGTAAACGTGACATCCGCGTGTCCACAAACGCCGATCTCGCCGACGTGCGTTTTCCTCCTTCTTGGGGTGTTGGTTTTCCTCCTTTTTTTTATTGGTTGGTTGGTTAGGTTTCTTCTTCCCGCTTTTTGGCACCAGCCAGCGCTGCGCAACGGCTGCGGGCGTGTGTGAGTGGGCACGTTATTTTTAGACTCATTATAATTTGTTTTCCTCCACCTAGGGGTGCGATATTTTCTTACGCTGTCGCTCCCCCCCCCCTCCCCCTTTCGCTGTGCACCCTCTCAGCCTCGGCCGCTCTGATCGTTGAGTCAATGTGAGAAGGGCGTCGTCGCAGAGCAGCAGGGGCCTATGTTTTGCGGGTGCCCATGCCTGCCACTGGCATCGTCGGTTGAATGATGATCGCACTCCGAGCAGCACACGGTGGCGAAACCCCCGTAATATGAAAAGGCGGAAAACCCCGGCAAGACGACACGACACTCGCCAGCGTCGTTGACAACTACACTACTGCTGCGTCACCTTTCATACAGGGCCCCGTCGTTTGTTTTTGGTTTTTTTTTTTT
>KB666511.1:19443-40870 GCA_000349065.1 Anopheles quadriannulatus | reverse complement strand
CTCACTCAGTGTCGATCGTCCAAGGTGTTAGTATACTCCCTAGTAGTGGCCGAGTAGTGGTGAGCCTGAGTGACAGTTGCTCAGATCGTACGTGGGTGCTTGTGTGTGTGTGTGTGTGAATGTATGTAGGTAGTGTCTTGTAGGTTAAAATCGTGAAGAGACAAAGTTCAAAACGCAGCATGACAGCTGCAGCTAGTAGACGAAAGTCGCCACAAACCCCCCCCAACCCAGAAAAACAATGCGCACAATCAAAGCCATCTATCAACCGGAACCGTTGAATTTACTTACGGTCGTCGGTTGCCACCACCCACATCGACACCGTCCTTCGCGTGCGTGTTACGCCGCGTGGTGCGTCTTGCGTGTGCGTAACCGAGCAAATACGACAGAGGAGTCGATCGTCGTGCGAGAGACGGTTTTACAGTTCGAACGCCTCGTTTACAACACCCCCTCGGGGATTTGCACACATTCACCGCTCCTGTTGTTGGGGATGTGGGATCCACAGGTTTTGTTTTGAACTTCAGCAGTTCCTCCAGATCTCAACTCCAAGGTCTCGGATGATTCTAGCATATTTTGTTTTGTTAGTGAGCCAAATGTTTGCCCTCACTAAGATCTTTGCTCGGGAAGCGTAAGAGCTCTGCGCCCGGCCATCTTCTCACATTGTATTTCACGAATCAAAAACAAAAATTGACAGTGAGTCGTTTATCTTCCCGCAATGCCCTCGCGCACAACGTAAACACGCGCACGAGCCAGTCTGCGGCGCCTGGATGTTGCAGAAGAAGTAGGAAGAAAAAAAAAACATCTTCAAGATTATAAATATTCGTTTTTCGCGTGCGCACCATCAAGGCCCAGAAGATTGAGAGCAACAAAAAAAAAAACCTCCCCGATACTTGCGTATTGCGTATTTTCAAATTAAACGCACGCATCTAACCGCATCTCCTTGCTTTCGGGCGTGCGTCGGGTCTTGGATCTTGCATCTTGACGATTTGGAGTCGCTCAGCTGCTGCGTGTCAATTATTGATCAAACTATGCTACTGATCCTGTTTAAGGGTCTATCTACTTCTATCTTCTAGTCTCTCTCTCTCTCTCTCTCTGTCTTCCTTTAGCAGTGCTTGAAAGCGGTCGTGAAACGACCAACACCAACAGGGCGGGGGACAACATAAAATGAGATAAATGTGCCGGGGGAGTGCGCGCGTCTACAGCCAAACGCGGACAAAGATCGTACGGTGACTGTCGGCGGAACGGGGGGCGTTGAACGCGCGTGTGTGTGTGTGTGCGCGCTTCGTGACTTGTAGCAGCAACGTGGGGGAGGGTGGAAAGCAAAAAAAAAAACACAACTGCAGCGGGTGGAAAAGAAGAACACGACAGTTCTAGCGCAGCGATGAAGCTGTGGAAATCGAAGAAGGGAGTTGCCGCGTCCTCCGGTACGACGACGAGCTGCGTATCGAGCTCGACCGGTACGCTCAAGGGGGGTGGTGGCGGCGGTATGCTCTCGAAGACGTGCAAGTTTAGCAACGGCGGCAACGGCGGCGGCAGCAGCAATCAAAGCAGCAACGGCAGCAGCAGCAGCAGCAGCAACAGCAGCAGCAGCAACGGTCACAGTAGCAGCGTGCTCGATGACAGCAGTGCCGAAACATCCTTCATCAACCACCACCAGGGCACCAACGGCACGCAGCCGCAGGACGGGGGCCAGCCCGGGAGCGGTGCCGTTTCCGCCATGGTTCAGCACTCAACCGGAAACATTTTTTCGGGTAAGCCACGGCATAACATGTGTGTGTGTGTGTAACATGTGGGAGGAGGGGGGGGGGATGGGAGGGTTGCTTCTGGGCTGGCGAGATTTACATATCGTGACTGCACGTTTATTGTTTTGCAAGGGTCGCATCGGTTTTACTGAGACTTCCTGGAAGCTATTACTGCTGTAGCTGGTGCACACTGTTGACATCATAATTCTGGCCATTGGTCGATAAATCGTTCATTAGCTACGCTTTTATTACTAAGTGTGTGTGTGTGTGTGTAGGAGCTCGTAGATGCAGATTGTTTTATTTATATTTTAATCATCCCTACTGTAATGAGCTGAGACATTGAAGAGGGGGACGCAAAAGTCGTAAAAAGTCAGCTCAGAGTTGTCGTTTGCTACGGAGAAGGGGAGCATTAGAGATTCAGCTTCCAATAGAAATAAGGCTGATATTTATTGTACGCTGGTATGTTACTGTATGCCAAACACAAAGAGAAACGTGTAGAGTTACACACGCAATATCCACTAGATCCACTTGGTCGTTTGCTAAGACGGAGCTGAGACCAACGTGTACTCCCCAAGACAGAGTTTCTCAGACTTTAAAATAAGACAGAGGGCGTCGCAATAGTAAGTGAGCAGTGAGAGCTCTTTATAAATCTCCGTATACTCCATAAACTCAAACACTCCGCAAATACACTATACACGCTCCTCACAGCCAAAGTAGCTCCACACGGCTCCAATCACTCCGTGCGCTCAAAGCTAGCTCCAAACACTCTGCGCTCTGAATGCAGCTCTAAACGCTCCGTACGCTCCATGTTAGTGATAGGAAATTGTGAGTCAACTGTAGGAGTGAACGATATTATGATCATAACATTTTGCTTGCAGTTCCGTTCCAATATTACATCAATATAACTCAAAAGTCGCTGCAATTAATAACTCCTTTATTGGACGGATGAACGATGCTACAAAAATCGCTCAAAACGTCAGCTTTACATGGTAGCGCGATTACTATGAATGTGCATTAGTGTTACGATCATTATGTTCTTCCCTTTCTTTCATTCATTTTGTTGTTATTCTTCATTTACATTGGAGGAACGATCTGCGCAACCTACTAAAATCAATACTATAGTGCTACAGAGGAACAGTGGTTCCGGTGGAATTCCATCAGGTCCGGCCTTACATAAATCGGTGCTTCTATCAAATAGACTAATGTGTCGATACGACCTTGGTTTAATTAAGCATTAATAAGGTTAAAAAACCCTCTCTAAGAGTGAAAGAACTCATTACTTTTTATTCGGAACATTTCCCATCAATGTACCAAACTCCACGCGCTCCTCAAACTGAGCGGTGTGGTTTGAATCTGGTAAACATTTGCATGTAGCTCTGCTGCATGTAAGGTTCGATCTATGTATAACATAATCTCAGAGATGTCTTACTTCAAAGAGGATGCCTTTCTGGTATTTGTGCACCTTTAAATGTGTTTAAATTAATTTGAACTATAACCAACAATGGAGTATTTTGAATGATTGTTGTCATTGCTTGGTGTTTACCATAATAAAGATCAATGACAAATCTTTCAGGCTTATGATCTTGAAGCTTGTTAGAAGGAACAGTATATCTCTGTGTGCAGTTCTCGTTCATGTATACCGCAGACCGAGAGAATTGAACCCGCGACGTTTCTTACGCTTGACCGCACACCTACCCACTACTGTATCGAGCCCCACACTGATGCCATTGTTAAAATATCAATTTGTATCGCTGTGAATCAAACACAGTGCAACACAAACATTTCCGACCATCTGTCAAAAAAAAAAAAAAACCATTCATAAAACGGTTAGTGCCCGCATTTCTCTACACTCACACACTGTAGTGGCCATTGAGCAAATTGTTTTGAAACCAAGCAGAGCATAAGTATTGGTTGCGATGGATAATCGTGGTAGCTAATTGAATCCCACATGTTCCCCTGCCCAGCGTGGCGTTCGCAACCGCGCAACAAATAAGCGTACGACACATGGTACGACTGCCAATTGAAAGACAACATCAACATAAAAATACAGCCGCCAGTTCGTCGATGCATCCCGCCAGCCGTCGGTTGCGATGCGTAGCGGAAGGGAGCGATTTGGCTTGGGGCAAGAAAAACATACTCAAGCATACTTACCAAGTGTTTACCCCGCCCTGCGTGTGTGTGTGTGTGTGGGTGCTGGTCACATAAAAACTGCGTAGGTGTTGGCGCTCGCTCTACCATCCGAAACCGTCCGTCCGCGCTATAATGTCACATTATAAATAATATCATCGAGGGGGAAAGCGCAAACGGGAGCGAAACATTGGAAAACAAATACCAGCGCGCACCGGGCAACCGAGGGCATTCGTAAGCCAAAGATCTATGCAAGGCGAAGTTGGGGGGGGGGGGGGGGGGGAGTGCAGTGTTGAGTTTTGAGAAGCGGAGGTCTCGCCCGTGTCTCGACGATTGAGTTCGACGCGAAACCGAACGGGCAAATTGGGTTGAGAAGTATTTTTACCCCTTCGTGGGTGCGCGCGCGCGCGCTCGCCAACGCTCGCTCACACAGCAACGAAGACAGACCTTGCGGGACGATGGAAACCCAACATGGGGTGGCGCAAGAGGGGGAAGGGTGGCCTAAAGGGCCGGCGGGCGTGACAATTTATCGGTTCGGTTTGCGGCCCGGTGGATGAGTAAGCGTGCACGCCGGCATGAGTCAAATGTTTTGCTGCGCTGCCATCGTACCGAGGCTGCCAAGACCGCGCCTCAGCGCTCATATGGTACAGCTTCTAGCATTCGATTCGAAGCACAGGGAGGACTTTCTTCTAATCAAACCGGCATGCTAATTTTCCTCAAATAGCATCATGTTAACCGAGCTCGAGCTTAATGAAAGTTGGGCTACATCAACATACATAAAGCGTACTTCTGGCAGCCGAGTTTCAGCTCGGAAGCTGCATCGCTTGTCCGGCGGCACCACAATCTGGCAGCAAAATTCCATCCTTTTAGTGGACAAATTTTACTGCCACAATATATAAAATCGGATGTCTGTTGACAAATCTTAAGCCCAGCCAGCCTGATAGCATCGCGCGACCGAACCACGACGGGCACAAATGCTAATCTTGGCACCATTCCATCGGATTTCCGAAGGGAATGGGGTTGCGACTGGAGCGAGCTCCAGTGGCTCCCAGAAGGCATGGCGCCAGCGCCCCGGCACCGGCATGAGATATGAGATTGCCCAGTAGCGGCCGGGCAGCCAGTGTCGCCAGCTGGACGGCGACAGCATGTTCATCTTACTTGCCGATTCATTTTTTTGTCCAATGGATAGGTTTTTTTTTGTGTCGTGAAGCTGGCTGGCTCCAATTTCCACCGGAACTCGGCGAAGCATTGAGAAAAACTCGACGTTCGCCCGATGTGGTCGGGCATCCGTTCCGACGCGCGAAAGGGTTGTGTACTTTCGTACATATATTGCTTTATTCGCTGCTGCTTCCTTGCCGCTCCAAGCAAGGCTCCATCGCCGACGCATCGTCCCTGGGTCGCCACTTCCAGCAGCTGCTGGCGAGAAGACCGAACTCTAGCGTTCGTTCGTCACCATGTGCATAATTATAAATAAATGACTGTGCGTTTTGGCAGTGCGGCGACTGCATTTGCTGCGTGCACTGCGCGAAATGCTGCTGCCCTGTCCTCCCGGATGTGCTCTCCCGCCCCGCGAGGTCAATGATCCGACATTAATCACCGATCTAATGATATATTTATATATATATATGTGTGTGTTTGTGTTGGTGGACTCTGCTGCCGAAGGGCTGGTTGGCTGGAAGTGGTGAAACGGAACCGGGCGGGAATTGGACACGCTGCATGGAGAACGTTACTTTACTTACTACTTATCTAGATTTTTTATTTTATTTTTACGAGCCTGCACACACGCACCGAGATGGTGTATGCGTGTAAATGCAGTTTATGCGTCTGGAGAATCTCGTCGAAGGGGGGCAACAATCGAATGCTTTATTTTTTAAGATCATTTTCCTCTAGTTGGTTGAATCATCGGTGAAGTAGCTATCAGCTCTTTAGTTGGAAAAGGAAACGTAAATTGATTACTTGCTTTCACCAGAATAGCAATCATTTTTATAGGTATGATTTCATTTCCAACATCATCAATTTATTGATAGAACCACTTTTCAATCATGAATGCAAGACTCTCCAACAGTAGAGAGGCTTAAGATTAATTCGAACGAGTCTTCTGAGATGTATTAGCTACTTTAGATGTGTGTATCTTGAACATACGACACATTCCGCATAGAATAAAGTGATTCGCGGGAGATTAACATGATTTGAACTGATTTTATGAATTTAAAATTATAAATTATGAATTATCATGATTATAATTATGAATTCTGATATTACAGGGGTTTTCCACGATTTATTGGTCAGTTCCCACGATTTTTTGTTCGTATCCCTTAGATTTTTGGTTCGTTCTAATAATTTATTGGTATTTTCCGATTGGATTGGTTGGATATTGAACCAACAAATTCTGCGAAACGGACAATAAATCGTGTTAACGCACCAAATAAATATAGGAACCCACCAAAAAATAATGGGAACCAACCAAAAAATCGTAGAAAACCCTGTATCATGATACATTATTGATAAATACAGTCTTTCCCCGAGTTACGCGACACTCTAGTGACGTGAATTGGAGTTACGCGAATTTTTATTTTTGACAGTTCAGATGTAAAATCATTACACTTTTCTCAATCAACTGTTATATGTAAAAATATTTGCATTCTTTTTCAAAAGTTTTAAGTCACTAAAAAACAGAAATAACCAATTTTTCTACACCAATTGCATCACATACGTAATAAATTACATACATGAACTAAATTCAATCAAAACTCTTTATTAATCAAGTATATTTTGGCTATAAAACGTGATCTTCGACTTGCAAGAAAATCCGAGTTACGCGAATGTCTCTGGAACGCATTATTCGCGTTACTCGGGGAAAGACTGTAAATTATTCTTATTTTTGTAAGCGAAAGCGCAAACAAAAGGATAAACTCATTGAATAAAACGGAACAACTAAGGGGTGTCAATTGTATGGTCACGATTGTACGAACTTCAGATAGGCATAGGATGTCATTTCGACGTTCGATAGTTCAACAATGATCAAAATAAGCTCAACATTGTTTATTTGAAATCGAAAACCATGTATATTCTTCTTTAAATACAGGAGACCATCCATGCTGGATCATCTCAAGTTTTTGAAAAAAAAAAAACGCAAAATTAGGAACAGAATTTGTGTTATTTCGAACTACACGAACAAGCTGGTCACTACTTTTGTTTCTTTTTACGTATTTTTCGAAATAGAATTTGGAGGAAATCTACCAAAAACTGTTTTGGAATGGAGGACCGTCGAGGTTTCATGCTGAAATTGGTTTTTGCAAGTTCAAGATAAGCTCACCAAATCCTGGCTCTAGGTTTGACATCTATTGGGCATTTAAGTCAAACCCCGCTGATACCCCAGAATCCTAGACATAGATGAAGATGTCTGCAATTATTATCCAGCATTTGCTGCACTAATGATAGCATTTGGCTATGCATCCAGGTCGTTAACTTCAGAAAATATAATGCTTTAATGATGCCAATATTGATCCAGCCACTAGCTACGGCACCTGTGGGCGTTAGGAACTAGTTTGAGAATCACTGGACTGTACAATTTTCAATACATTAATGAATAGCTGTCATCTGAGCAAAATCAGATCACCAGGGGATCGATACTACTAATAATATACGATGGCTACTAATATACCACTGCTCCGAATTCATTAAAAAGAGAAGGAAGAAACAAGGGCTTTCAATCATCCGCCATCGATTTGTAGATTCAAAAGCGAAGAAATTGCCAGGAATGCGCCATTTGTAAGCTGCGAGCGTGACCTCAATTTTCTAGCAAAACTCGCTACGCATTCCCGGACACGCACCCTCTACAAGCAGATGGTGGCACGGAGCTGAGCTACGTGCTAGAATGGCAATTCGAGCGACTCCAAGTAATGAACTAGCTGGACCCTAACGATGGGTCGTAAACTATTGCAGGAGTTGTTAAACGTGTTGTTTTTTGTTGTTGCCGGGCGGCTGCTATGTCGGAGCAAAGTCGTATGATGTGTGTTTCCGTTTTTCTATTTCTAGCGAGCGATCGTGCCATGAGTCCAGCACAATCGGAAGATTCCGGGCTGGCGGCGGATCGGGGCACCACGTACGCCACTATCTCGATACCGCGCGACAGCGGCCAGATCGGCATAGTGATGGCAGGTATGTGTATACGGCGGTGAGCCTCGATCGAGTCAACGACTCCAAACGCTTCCTTTATTTGATCTCTCCCAGAGCGCAACGATCTTTCCTTTCCGCCAATGGTGGAGTCGATCAGTGGTCCAGTGGCGGATCTGCTAGCTCCGGGCGATCGCATCCACCAGGTCGATGGCGTGTCCACGATCGGGCTGTCGAACCAGCAGATCTTCAGCATCCTGTGTCACGGCGAGGGACCGGCCGTCATCGAGATCGAATACTCCTTCCCGGAGTACAGTGAGTATCGCCCTCTTTCTAGCCCCCCCTTCAATCCATTCGTAGAAGTCTCGCTCACCCAGACCGCTCTCTCCAGTTTCACAGAACAGTCTCTGCGTGACGACCAAAATCGCACAGATCACGGTGGAGCGGGAAAACGGCTGCCTGGGGCTGACGCTGCGGGGCGGCGGCGAGTACCCGCTGGTTGTCACGAACGTGCGCATGAATGGTCCCGTCTTTAAGACGGGACAGATCAAGCCGGGCGATCGGGTTCTGCGCGTTGACAATGTAAGAGCGACAGGGCCAGTGGCCCGGACCTAACCATTCAAAACAGATCGGTTTTTACATCTGTCCCACTCCTCGCAGGTCTCGCTTCTTAACAAGAGCCTCTCGGAGGCACAACACATACTGAAGGATGTGCACGCGTCCGGCTACACGAACCTGATGATCGAGTACGACGTCTCGGTGATGCAGACGGTCGAGCTGAGCATGGGCCCGCTGCTGCTCGAGATCGAGCGGCCGATGAACGAGAAGCTCGGCCTGATACTGAGCAACTACTCCAGCGCGGTCAACCTGAACGACATCTACCACAGCAGCTACAAGCTGAACGAGGTGCAGCCGGACGGCATCTTCATCGCCAGCATACTGCCCGCCAGCATCGCCGACAGGTAGGTTTCGGTTTGAGGCCGGGACATTGGGTACGAATGTCACGCTTGTTTTCCCGCCTCCGTTCTAGATGTGGAGCGCTCACCGTCGGTGATCAGATCCTGTCGATAGACGAGAGTGTGGTCGACAATGGAGTGTGCACGCTGGAGGAGGCTACCGCACTGTTGGATGCAAACTGCGTGAAAGGCTACACGCAGCTGCCCCTACCTCCGGCCCATCTGTTCGTTCGGCGTCGAGGTAGGTACAAAGAGAGAGAGAGAAAGAGGAGACCCAAAGATAGACAAAGAACAGTGAACTGAGTGAGCGGATAGCATTGAAAGATATCTTTCACGGGGAAATTCGCAACGCTGTCAACACTGAAGACTCCCAAACGGCATGGCAGCTACAGGAGCAGTTCTGGGAGTCTTAGCAGAATCAGTTTCAGGCGACAGGCACAGGCTATTTTAATTATCCAAGTACTTTTTTGTGTCTCTTCGCGCGAATATCCGGTCGCTGCCTCTTTGGAGCATCCACAAATTCTCTGGAACTGCAACCTATGACCCGGCAGTAGTGGGGAAGAGGATCGGTTGCTACACGATGTGATGGTGTGACGACCGGAAACATAAAGAGCTGATGACACACATCATTTGCCATATTGCTGTGCCTACCCTGCGGATGCCTTCCACGGGCAGCAGCAAGAACTTCTGCGACAAGTTCTAATTAAAAATGAAACTGTCATGCCATTTTTCTCACTCTGCTTGGGCGTGCTTCATAAAGAACGTGGTGTAGCAGAATGGGTCTCGTTCTTGATATTCAGTGCTTTATGCACTAGAAAATAGTTTTTCCACACTTGTTTGTAGAACCATAATTCGGATCTACCTACCAGAAATCCCAACACAAAAAAAAAACCCACTCACACTCAATTACGTAATGAAGGCAAACAAAGTGGCAGCGATAGAAAGTGAAAACGGAAACAAAAACAAAAAAAAAACGACGGTTCTCAGGTTTTTATGACCACCGAAGCGAGAGTATTTAGGACAGCCGGACGTACTGCCGCCCCAAAAAAACCCTCGCTGGACGCTGGACCCTGGATGCGCAGGCGCACCCGGAGCTCGGAAATCCGATCCAGGGTCAATGTTTCTGCAATGCCCTGCACTGCCCCAAACCGCTGTGTACGGCTCAGGCGTATTATTTAATGTTGTTGTCGTTACCCAATCGCGCAAGCATTACTGGCGGGCGCCGTTCGACGCAAAGTTCAGGCCACCAACGTTTGCAGTACGACCAACGAGACTAGAGAGAGAGAGAGTACACACTCGCGCGGCCGTAAACGTGACATCCGCGTGTCCACAAACGCCGATCTCGCCGACGTGCGTTTTCCTCCTTCATGGGGTGTTGGTTTTCCTCCTTTTTTTTATTGGTTGGTTGGTTAGGTTTCTTCTTCCCGCTTTTTGGCACCAGCCAGCGCTGCGCAACGGCTGCGGGCGTGTGTGAGTGGGCACGTTATTTTTAGACTCATTATAATTTGTTTTCCTCCACCTAGGGGTGCGATATTTTCTTACGCTGTCGCCCCCCCCCCCCTCCCCCTTTCGCTGTGCACCCTCTCAGCCTCGGCCGCTCTGATCGTTGAGTCAATGTGAGAAGGGCGTCGTCGCAGAGCAGCAGGGGCCTATGTTTTGCGGGTGCCCATGCCTGCCACTGGCATCGTCGGTTGAATGATGATCGCACTCCGAGCAGCACACGGTGGCGAAACCCCCGTAATATGAAAAGGCGGAAAACCCCGGCAAGACGACACGACACTCGCCAGCGTCGTTGACAACTACACTACTGCTGCGTCACCTTTCATACAGGGCCCCGCCGTTTGTTTTTGGTTTTTTTTTTTTTTTGAGAACGACGGTGCGATCTCTATTGAAAGAGAGATAGAGAGCGACGAGAGTAGCATCCATGAAACACTCAGCGCAGCGTCACTAAGATGAAAGCGACCTGCAGAGTGCGAGTGTTTATGTACCGTGTGGGAGACGGTGGAGTGCTTCAAGCCGCTCGCCAATGACGAAAAGAGATCACCACTTTGGAGTGACAGCTGCACCTAAGCGCTCCCTAATGTGCGCTTGACGAGCAAAACGACAACGCGTCCTCGTCGTCTGCTTTAAGCCGAAATGGGCAATAAAATTTTACTTTGGAGTGTGTGTGTGTGTATGTGTATGGGTGTGTGTGCAAGTTCCCGGGGAAGCGGCGTTGAACGCTGCTCACTCGCGAACTGCTGCTAATTTTATCTTTCGCTTCGATCTCTAGCACCGCCTCCATGTGTTGTAGAGCGAAGGCCCAAATCTCCGTGCACGAAAGGTGCAATGGTAGCACTGTAATGGCAATTCACGGTTTGTTGGCACGGTTGCGCTGCACGGGTTGTTTTTTTTTTTAATAATTACGTGCCATTAATTAGACCGCGCGGTGCGGTGTGTGGCCTTTCGAAAACAAAGTTGATACCGCCCCGAAATGTGTGTTTTTTTTTGCGGGGCGTCTGGTTTAGACCAGGAGCGGACCTAGGGTGCCAGAGTACCAATGTGGTAACAAAAATGGGGCCCAAAGTCACTAAACTATATTGTGTTTACTATAATCTTTGGAGCCATCAGATCGACTGAGCCCCAGCTGTTTCCCAGTATCTAGTGAAGCCACCAATGTAATGATGGCAAACATGAAGTTTTCGTCGGGATCGATTCCACTAGCTCCGACGTAGAATCGATTCTGGATAGTAGGTCCGGAATCGAAATCGGCTCCGGAATTAGGCTCCGGAATCGGAGTCGGTATCGGCATCTCCATGAGAACAGGCGTTTGGATCCTATGCTGATACGATTGTATTCAGAGTCGCGAAGAATCCAAATTTGCTTGGAAACGATCCATTCTCATGAAGATTCCGGACTGATGTCGTTTCTGAAACTTTTGATTTCAATTCCAGAAGTAATTCTGGTTTTGGACCCAATTCCAACGAGTTCTTATGAGTAGGAACTCTTCACTGCTCAGTCCACCATTTTGTTTGTATATCAGCTTGCCCAATCTAACCACTACTGTTCCCCTGACTTACTTCGCCGGCAGGCATCTCTTGCTCCAGCCCCCGGTACGGCTTCAACACGGTCGACTCGCGAAAGAACCTCGCCGGCGGCAATAGCAAGAACGCGCGGCGACTCCTGCGCAAGAGCTCGCTGCCCCAAACCGCCGAGGACGGGCTGCTCCAGTCCAGTGGGGGACTCTGCCGGGCGGAAAAGATCCATCTCATCCTCGACTGTTCGGCCGGGTCTGGCATCTGTCTGGGGCCAAAGACGGCCTGCGGTCGCGGCTTCCTGATCGCCCAGATCCTGCCCGACTCAGTCGCGGAACGGTCCGGCTGCCTGCAGAAGGGCGATCGGTTGATCGCGATCAACAAGCTGCGCGATCTGGACGTGAACGCGGCCCGCCAGCTGCTCGGCGACTACGGGCCGGTGACGGTCGCGAACCACTACCACAACCAGGCGCCGACGTCGCACTGGGTCGAGCTGGAGGTGGAGTTCGACATGGCGGACGCGGTCGTGCCGGCGAGCGGCGTCTTCAACATCAAGCTGCGCAAGCAGAGCCGGTGCGGGCTGGGCATCACGGTAAATGGGAACGCGCACGGTTCGTTCCTGATCTCAGAGGTGAAGCCGGGCAGTGCGGCCCACCGGACGGGCTCGCTGCGGGCCGGCGACCTGCTGATGGCGGTGGACAACCGGCCCCTGCAGCACTACAACCTGGACCTGCTGCTGAAGGAGAGCAAGAACGAGTGCATCACGCTGACGGTGAAGCGGAACTCGCTGCCAGACTTTCTGTACGACGCGCAGCAGAAGCCGGCCGGGCTTTACGGGAGCGCTGAGGAGAGCGGAGCCTTCACCTACGGCAATCGGTAGGAGCGGGAAGAATAGGTGTAGTGTACTGGAGGGCCAATTTGTAACCTTGATTGTTGTTTTTTTTAGATACACCGACGGGACGATGCTGAAGATGAACAGCAGCACAGAGTCATATGCCATCGAGGATCAGCTCCGGCGTCCTGTCTGGTCCAGCACACCTTCCTACGACGGTGCACCGATGGGCACTGGTCAAGGCACTGGCACCCTGAAAGCGCCCACCCAGCCGGGCGGCAGTGCCGAACACCTGCCCCTACCTCCGGCCCATCTGTTGACCATGGACAGTGAACCGGCCGACGATCGGTACGACGACATACTCCACTACAAGATGGTTTCGATGAACATTAGCAACAGCAACTACGTCGGGTTTGGCGCTAACGGTTCGTCCCCCGACACTGGGCTGACCTATGGCAACGAGCAGCCGCCACCACCGCCACCCCCGCTACAGGCAGCCCCGCCGCCGGAGGAGCTGCGGCAGCGTGTGTTCACCGTGCGGCTGGAGCCTAATGGGGGTCCGCTCGGTATAACGTTGGCCGCCAGCGAGGACCTGCAGAAGCCCATCAAGATCAGCGCCGTTGCGGAGGGCGGTGTAGCGCACACGGTCGGTCAGCTGCAGGTCGGCGACTGTCTGCTCGCCATCAACGGCGAAAGCGTTAGCGGTGTGCCGCTCACGACCGCGACCAAGCTGCTGCAGAAGTTTGAAAACGTCGTCGACCTGCAGATTGCCCGCGTTGAGCCTGTTCCGGCCGGTGGTGGTGCTGATGGTGGGTCCGCGTCGGCGGTCTACGCGAAGGTACAGCGGCGACCGCGCAGCCCCTCGATCAATGATGCCGCTTCGAACAGCTCGTACGGTGCGGCACAGACGGGCCCCCCTGGAAGCGGTACCATCCGGACGATGCACGTGACGCTGTTCAAGGACCGGGTGTACGACGATTACGGGTTTTCCGTGTCGGACGGGCTGTACGAGCGAGGGGTCTACATCAACCGCATACGGTCGGGCGGACCGGCCGATCTAGCCGGGCTGCTGCGACCCTTCGATCGGATCGTACAGGTAAGCGGCAGGTGCCCGTACAGGTCGCCGTCTTCTGCAAGGAAACTAATGCGCTATCTCTCTTACCTTACGTGGCAGGTTAATGGGACGAAGACGCAGGACTTTGACTGCTGCCTCACCGTGCCGCTGATAGCGGCGGCAGGCGACAAGATAGAGCTGGTTATACAGCGAACACTCGCGGAGTAGGGCAAGGCGTCGGAAGCGTCGGAAACCATCCACTCATGGTGTTGATTCCCTTTTTTCTCACAACAAGCTCTTCTACTCCTACACACTACCCCGTTTACAACTGTCCATTGAAACTAAAAACACAACAAACAAACAAAACTACATTCATCGCTTCCACTAATATGGCATTATTTATTTAAAAAGTCTCTCCTTAGGCACCACTAACGTATTAGCGTTTACACATTAATTTTAATAACACAAACTGCAACAATTGACAATAATAAAAGAAGAAAAAACAAACAAACAAACCAGAAAGGCTGCACGGGTCGGTGTTTTTTTACGGGGGCTTGATTTTGTTTACGGGTTGCATCGCGCGCAAAGTACGGCCTACGCTGCGCGTACGCGGATGTTCCAAAGGTGCTTTGCTTGGCTAGGTTAATAATAGTTCTATTGACGTCACGCGTCGAGTGAAATCCCTTATCAAATGTATCTCGTGTGCCCGTACTGTACAAATATTTTGCATGGTTTGGTCTGGGTACTTTGGCACGTTTGCTAAAACGCAAAGTTCCAGTGGAGTCGAATGTTTTGATAGGTGTCGAAGGATGCGTTAAAAAAACCTGGAGGACCCCCGGTGAAGAATTCATGTAGCACAGCAACACTTCAGTCGGTTGTTTGGGGGTGGACTCCCTATCCCGTGTGCATGCGGCCAGATACATCAGATGCTATCTTGGATGCTCCAGCATCCCGTACTTATCAAGAACTTTCAAGATGTCGGCTTTAATTAGTCTGCTCGGGTGTGAAATTTAGGCCCAGACAATGGCGAGCCGAGATGTATCATTATACAATTTCTTCCAATTAAACTGTACCCCGCGCGGTGCATCGCTTGGCGACTATTGGTTTTGGTTCGACACCATCCTCACACGATGGGCGGACAATCTCACTCTTCTCATCATCGTCGTTTGATGCGCTCTCTCTCTCTTGCTCATCCTCCTTCTCTGGCTGGTTTCATTAGTCCAAATGAGCGCTATTTCTGTTTCGTTGGTTATTCTAGCACGAAGATTCACGAACCTGCGTTGGGAGCGCGGACGCGGTCGGTGTTGGACGTGTGCATGGCAAGCTATTTAAATCGCTCTCGCACACCGACAGCTCAGTAGCGAGAATCTTCTCTGCGCCAGTGCAATACCCCTTAATCTGTTGCCGGCAGCTTCGCAATCGTCCAAGAAGGTTGCGGCAACGCGGAAGTGTAAATTTGGAGTCGTGAAAAAACCGTTTCGTCTACTTCCACCACAGTGTGCACGCGACCATAAACCGATCATTCAATCTTCATCGATCATACACTGTCTGTGGAGGCAATCACATCAACCAACCAATCGTACAGTTATATATAGTGAAAGAGCCTGAACACTACTGATCTTGCACGACGCTACAGCACATGCAGGATGTAAAGAGACAGATAGGTGAAGCCATATCAGACATTCCGCTGTTTTTTTGAAGTGTTTTTGGAGGGGCACTGGATGCTGCAAAGGGCAGCCATAGATTAAGAAGATGAACGGAACGGGCTTAATGTTTCCCACCTTTTTACTGCTGCACAACTACTCGCTCAACTACGGTGACAACAGTGTTGTGAACAGTCCACGACTGCGGACAGGTAATACCGCGATCAGCCGTTGGCATCAACGCAAAGCTCCTTACTAACCACAACACCTTCTACCGCATGGATCCTGCGCAGATCTTACCGTGTGCTATGGTATCTTCGGCTGCTACACCACGACCGATCCGTGGACGAGTGCCCGCCGCCCGATCGCACTGCTGCCGGAGCCCCCGGAAGAGCTGGACGTGAGCTTTGTGATATTTAATGGGCGCAACCGGTCGTACCCGCAGTACTTGAACAAGTTCCCGAGCTACCTGGACCTGCCGGACTCGATCAGCTCGACCGACATTAACCCGAGGGGCATGATCTACTTCATCACGCACGGCTTTCTGGAGAAGGGGGCCACGAAATGGGTAGGGTCCTGTGCCTATGACGTCTGGGCGATGTGTCTTTATCTGGTTTGGTTTTGCTTTGTTTCGCTTTCTAGATTGAAAAAATGATGAACGCGCTGCTGGATATGGACGCCGACTCGACGGTGATTGTTATTGACTGGGGCAAGGGCTCCAATCCACCGTACAATCAGGCGTGCGCTAACATCCGGTTGGTGGGGAACATCGTGGGGCACTTTATATATACGATGATGGTAAGTTCTCAAAATTAAGTCCTACCGCTGTTCTTGCAAGTTCTCATCTTACACCGTCTCTGAATCTGTGTGCCGCCCTCCTCCCCAGGGTCAGCTAGGATTGCAGAACCTCGACAACGTGCACATGATAGGTCACTCGCTCGGTTCGCACCTCTCCGGATATACCGGCACGATGCTGCGCGACACCTACAACCTAACGCTTGGTCGCATCACGGGGCTCGATCCGGCCGAGCTAGCGTTCACCGAGACGGACACCCGCGTAAGGCTCGATCCGGGCGACGCCAAGTTCGTGGACATTGTGCACAGTGACGCGACACCGTTTGTGCCCAAGATCGGGCTCGGGCTGCTCGAACCGATCGGGCACGTCGACTTCTACCCCAACGGGGGCTTCAATCAGCCGGGCTGCGAGCGCAACTTCTGGAAGGACGCCGGCAACCATCGGTTCGTGTCGAGCGTGTTCCAGTTCTTCAGCTGCAGCCATTCGCGCTCCTACCTGTACTTCACGGAGAGCATACGGCACCCGATGCGGGTCGTGTCGTGCGACACGTACGAAGGCTACAATGCGGGCGAATGCTTCGACTGTGGGGCGCGCGGCAGCCACTGCATCGAGTTTGGCATGAACAGTGTGCACGGGTACAGGCGGCTGGTGCGGGAGCGACAGGTTAGTGTGAGCGAGTACCGGCCCATCGAGCTGTTCTTCCTCACCAACTCGTACGCACCGTTCCTGACGCCCAACTTCCGCATCACGATCAAGATCGCGGACGGCAAGGAGAGTGTGGAGCACGGGCCGGAGATTGGCAAGATCTTCCTGTACATTGACGGGCGCGACGACAAGATCTACTTCAACGAGGTGCCGACGTAAGTGTGCGCAAGTGACTGTAATTTTTTGTTTTGCATGTTAACTGTATCCTACTATCTACTACTCCCACATGCAGTCTGTTCGAGCCGGGACATAACTACTCCAAAGTCATCACGGGGCGGGCAAACAGTGAACCGACGGCCATCAGCATCGGCTGGGAGTACGAGACGAACCTGCTGAACCCGCTTACCTGGCGGTTGCTCACCTCGCCCCGCGTGTACATCGAGTACGTCGAGCTGCAGACGCTGGCGCAGAGCAGACGGGTGAAGATGTGCCAGGCGACGCACGGGCCCATCACCAACAACGAACTGGGCGTGCTGGCGAAGGTACACTGCAAAAAGCATTAGCAGAACAGTGCATCGTTCACACTATCAACCTAGGTACTACTACATCTCATTCAATGGACGTCTTATTTCAATCCCCAACTCCCCTCATCACACACTCGCTCTCGCCTGCCTTATCAATGCAATGTATTGTAGTTTAAAAAAAAAGCAAAAGTAATGTAAAATTATAATTATACGTACTATAAAATATCAAATACTGAAATCTAAGTGAAGACTGCGTGTTTCGTGTTTTTTTTTTCCTTTTAAAACCTCCCCATAGTTCCTCTCACTGTAATGTAGTGTACACCGACGCTGGGGACGCACTTCAAGGTAATCTTGGGGCAGTGGCGCAGATCGCTCTCGTGCGCACTTGATAAGCCGGGTTCGCTTCCACGCGGCGGCCAAATGTCAAAATCCGGCTGCTGCCCTGGTTCGTGCCGCGGCTGCACGCGCTACCGCCCCGCCGGTGTCCGAAGGGCACCGTAGGTCCTGTGTTTACGGCGAGCCAGTGCGTCTGAACTTTGCGCTCCACTCCAGGATGCTCGCTGCTGCTATCAGTGACGTAAATGGCGCACTGTACGTAGCGACGTCCGGGTGCAGCTGTTCCCAGTGATGAGCGTGAAACATCGCGACAGCATCAGGCCAACACCTTTCCCAGCAGGCTCCCAGCGTCTTCTAGACTGTTTTTGTGCGCGAAGCCTTGCGAGATTAGGCGTAAAGGCGTAATGAGGTTACACGCTTTGGACGTTTTTTTCTCTCCTCCCCCTTTTTAAATGACGTCTCTTAATCAGCTAGCCTGAAGTAACTATCGCTGGATCGGAGGTCGATCCTGACCTCGCACTGGGGGACATTCGCTCGCGATTACGCATCAGCAGCAAAGGAGGGGGACGAGATCCCTTCATCGATATTTTTAGAAGAATCATCACTCGTAGAGCTGTCATCATGTGCCGTGCGCTGATAGAAGGGTTCAAAGTTAAGCGCTCCTGAAGGATCTTCCTGTGTTGTACGCAACGTTGAGAACACATTTCCTGCAGTCGCACTGAAACACTGTTTACCACCATACCTTTACTGGAATAGTCTCTTTCGCTCTTTTTCTCGGATGTTGTTGAAAGTCTAGGTCGTTTGTTTCTAGGACTCGCTTCGCTTGGAGCTCCAAACCCCGCTCTTATCAGTGGTCTTTGTCTCCGTGCGCGATCGGCTTCAATCGGCTGTGAGCTGCCCCAACCCCTACGGAGCAGATTGATTTCATCGGAATCGAAACGTCAACAGTGGTTTGTGTGTGTGCTTTTTGTTTTTTTTTGTTCGCTCCTGCCGACCGAACTAATTGCGATGACTGCGGGCCGGTGTGGCAGCCGGCCTTCGCCTTTAGTCGGGTGGAGGACACTCGCGCGCTCGGTGTTGGTTTGGAACGAGCAGTTACAGTGACTGGCAAGGTGTGCAAAACACAAGTGGGCTCCACAGCACAATCAAAACGATGGAGATAAGCAACACCACCGGGTTTCTGCTGCAGACCATCCTCTGGATGGCCAACCATGAGTACAACAACTCGCTGATCAATGTGATACACAATCAAACGCTCAGTGCGGATAGCAACAAGACGAGTGGTAGGTGTTTGCAGGTGTAGTAGCTGTGACATTCGTACATTTGGGGGCCAGTACATGACGCTCACGCCGCCGCTCTCGTTTGTAGGTGAGTTCTCGCTGGCGGAAGATGTGCGCTGCTACGGTGTGTACGGCTGCTTCCCGATTACGCCGCCCTGGATCGACGAGAAGCGCCCCGTCGCGTACCATCCGCAGTCGCCGGCGACGGTGGACGTGCGGTACCCGGTGTTTACCAAGCCGAACACCGATCATCCGAAGTTTATCGACATCAACGATCCGGCCAGCGTGCGGCATCTCGGCATCAATCCCAAGGGGCGCATATACTTCATCACGCACGGCTACATCGAGTCTGGTGATCGACCATGGGTAAGGTTCTTGAGGAAGTTTATCGCAACTACACTAAAAGAGCTTGTGATCGTCTGACACCCCCCTATCCATTGCTCTACTGACAGATCCGGCAGATGGTGAACGCACTGATCGAGAACGATCCGGACCGGACGGCCAGCTGCGTCGTGATCGACTGGCGCAAGGCGTCGAACCCACCGTACACGCAAACCTGCGCCAACATTCGGCTGATCGGGGCCATCACGGCGCACGTGATCTACTTGCTCTATGTAGGCACCGCGTGGTAGGCACCACCACCTCGCCTGAAACCCCCTCTATCAGTCACCAAATCCAACTTCCCAAAAACATGTGTTTGTGTCCGTTGCAGGAGGAGCTGAACATGAAGAACCTGGACAAGGTGCACCTGCTGGGCCACTCGCTCGGGTCGCACCTGTGCGGGTACGCCGGGTACCATCTGCAGAAGGATTTCGGGCTAAAGCTGGGCCGCATTACCGGGCTCGATCCGGCCGAACCACTGTTCTCCGATACGGATCCGCTGGTGCGGCTCGATCGCAGCGACGCCAAGTTCGTGGACGTGATCCACTCGGACGGTTCGGAGTGGGTGAGCAAGGGTGGGCTGGGGATGTACCAGCCGATCGGGCACGTCGACTTCTACCCGAACGGGGGGTACAATCAGCCCGGCTGCAGCGATCCGATGAACAAGTTCATCCGCAAGCACGACGACTCGTTCTTCTGGGGCTTTCAGGAGTTCTTCGGCTGCAACCATCTGCGGTGCCACCAGTTCCTGACGGACAGCATACTGCACCGGTGCCCGTTCGTGGGCATCGGGTGCGAATCGTACGCCCAGTTTCTGCGCGGCGAATGCTTCGAGTGCGACCGGGACGGGCACTACTGCGTCGAGTTTGGGCTGAAGGCGCAGGAAAGCTACAGCCGGCTGATCGAGAACGGCGTGATAAAGGATCCGAACGCTCCGCTGAGTGTTTACATGATTACGGGCGCTGAGCCACCGTACTGCCGTAAGTATTGCCGGTCCCAGCGCACGCTGCTCGTACAGCTCAAACTGTTAGCGTCCCTCTGCAGGATCGCACTTCCGCATCACGATGAGCGTTTCCGACGAGGAGGAGAGCCTCATACACGGGGGCGAGATTGGCAAGATGTCGTTCGAGCTGCACGGCGAGGGCGGCGTGCGGTCGGGCAAGATGGACTTCTCCAAGGATCCGGTGTACTTCGAGCCGGGCGGTAACTATTCCGCCATCATGGCCGGGTCGCACGTCGCCAAGCTGCTGAAGGTGATGCTGACCTGGGAGTATCGGACGAATCCGCTCAACCCGCTCACCTGGCGCCTGCTGGTGGTGCCGCGCGTGTACGTGCAGCGCATTCGCATCCAGCTGATGGAGCAGCGCACCAGTGTGGTGGTGTGTCCGCTGAACGATGCACCGGTCCGGGCCGATCAGGAGAATGAGTTCAAGAGTGAGTACTGCCGGTCCTGAAGCGGCCCCTAAAGCAAGCTCTCTTCCGATCGTGAATGTTGAGATTGCTTTTATCCAGCATAATGTGAAGTTGTACCTTTCAGTTAGACTAAACAAAGTTTTGATTGGCAATTAGGATTAAAGATACGTTAAACGAAATAAGCGATGTGCTGGATGGAGCGTATGAATTTGCAATAAAAAGTCATTCCGAGCACGTAACGTAAAACGTTTCTTCACATGCAACGATTCTTGATGTTAGTGATTCTTAGAAGTGTTATGAATCCATAACTTAATATTTGTAGACGTGTACAAATTGAATTGTAACTGGAATGTTACAGGGTTTTCCATAGTTCTCATAGTTGTAGGACACTTCCTTGACTCTTTCCTATGGGAAGTGAACTTCATATGATGCACATTGGACTCTATGGCATCCTTTTTGGACAGACTTCTTGGAAACTCCTATTGGATTTGTCCAACAAGTGTGCTATAGAGTCCAATTCCCATTACATTAAGTTCATTTCACGTAAGAAGGAGTCAATAAAGTGTCCCAC
>KB666510.1:2191405-2272056 GCA_000349065.1 Anopheles quadriannulatus | reverse complement strand
CGCTAACACGCAACATAAACGTCACAAGGCTGTTCATCGGTTTGATTCATTTGGCATTAGAACATTAGATTAAATCAGGTTGGTTTTAAAGCGCCATCTTTCCGTCATTCAAGGAAACGTTTTGCATGGTTTGTGTCTCCGATGGTCGCCCGGGGAGAAAACTATGGAATATTTTATCGTTTGATTATACAGTTAGTTCCCGAGATAAGCGGCTCCTGATATTCGCGGATTTGGTGATACACAGTTTTCTTAATTTTACATTTCATCGGTCAAAATCAGTAATATTTGCTCCAATAATTGACGAATGCGAAATAAATAGTTATACTGTAACCCCTTTAAATTCACTGAAACACTGAAACGCATGAAACAGATTAAAAAAATTCTACATGAATCGTATCAAGTCGATAATGAAGTGTTTAAAAGTACTAAAGTTAATGTAAAAAAAACCCATTGGTCATATGTGTTTAGCAGAAAAACGTTATGTTCGACATACGTTGAAGTCCCGGGAACGCATAGACAGCGTATGTAGAGTGCAGACTGTAAGGAACTGTCAATGAGCGTGGATCATTGTTTACCGAATGGTTTTGTTTATGTTTGCTGAAATGTGTCGCATTTTTCTAGCGTTGTTCAGTGAGGACGCCGGATTAATCGGATAATTATATACAAATTGACTTGAGTTTTACACTCAGTTTAAGTGGCATACGTACGACTTGAAGTAGAATTAACAACACAAGTCTTCCTCAGTTTCTACGAAAGCTTCACTTGCTTCTGTGATGGATCGGCAACGAAAGAAGCGTGTTGCTGCCGCGAAGCAAACAACGGAGAACGTGGTAAGATTTTGTGTAAAAAGTCTTCAAAAATTGCTTGTTCTGGAATAACGTTACCTTGATCTTCTTGCAGCGCGACCACCAGGCAGAGATGGAATACGACAGCGAGGATACGATGATTGAGTTTATCAAGGTGGAATGCGGCACGAACCAAGATGGTGATCCGTTCATCAGTAACGTTGAAATAGATGATAACGAGCTATTTCAGGACGGCATGTTTGAGGAGGTGAGTGTGCGTAAAAAACCTCACACGAAGCAAACACCGAACATTGAGGATAAAACAGGACGCAACCGAGCAAGTAAGTGCAGGGGTAAATCAAAGCTTCCAAAGCTTTATGATGCCTTTCTGAGCGTACAATGATTGTATGTAAATGCTGTGGAATATGCTGCTTACATTTGCCTATTATTTTTCAGCATTAAGAGAAAAGGTGCCATTTAAATCCACAACACCGTCAACGGCAACAAACTGCACGGAAGCACCGGCCGCAAATGAATCGCTCATAAGCTTATTCTCCAAGACCGATCAACGGCTGCTGGGCATAGAGACCAGCCTGTTGGAAATAAATGGCAAGCTGGATACGATTGGCGATCAGTTCCAGTCGATACTGAACAACGCAGACTCGACCGAGCAAAAGAAGCCCATGTACGTTGACATCGATTTCGAAAAGATAGACAGCTTAGAGCAGCTGGAAACGTTTAACGACGAGCTGGCCAAGCCGGAATACGAGGAGAAGATAAGACAGTGGCTCGAGAGCAACATAATTGATATGCTGTGTGATAACCGAATGTCGGATGCGATAGATATGCTGTTTACGAGAAGATTTCTCACCTGTTGCAGCTGGACAGGGATCGGTAAGGGTGCGCAGAAGATCGCCATGATGCAGATGACAAATGTGACGAAATTGTTCCAGCGCATTGGCACGACCTCGCTGACCGTGGTTAACAATAAGCGTGTGGCAATCTTCTTTATGAAAAAGCTAAAGAATGCAACCAAGAGAGCACAGGTAAAGGGCGTACGGCAGAGCACCTGTCGGGCGATGGCATCTGCCTCTTTGGAGTGTTAGTGAGGACCGGGATAGACGTATTACTTTGAACAACGCAGAGTTGGGTTTTTTTTTACTTAAAACAGACAAATTAAAACATAATTTGAATTAAGACATGTAAAATGTAAAAATGCTACGAATAAATCGTGTGAATTTATCGAAAGTGTAATTCGAATATTATGCAAAGAAATTCTTTCAAATTAAATAAATAGTTTCCATTTGTATCAAAAACTAATTAGTTATTTCAATCAGTTATACTTTTTCAACTCGTACAGCCAATGGTGCTTCATATGTGCCTAACAGTTTTCTTTTCTTTCATTTACGTTCGATAATTAACTATTTCGTCGGTTTATAAAGACATATGTTAATACAAACAGTTACAAGTTACAGGTAGTCCCCGAGTTACACGGTATTTCTTATACGCGGATTTATAAACAGTTGACAGTTCTTAGAGCAAATTGTACTGATTTGACACATCAATTGTCAAATGACAAATAATTTCCCTTTTGATCGAATTTTTAAACCCATTTTTAATGGTTTAAAACTGTTATATTCATAATTCATTCAATTATTAACCGTGCATCTCGAGGACCGCCTGTATTCGAATAGAATGAACTAAAAACTGAGAACTTATTAAACTCTCTTAACTGAGAACGACTATACAACAGACCTGAAGACAGATATACTCAACAACTTATTTTTTTTAAATCTGTCAAATTATGCATATTTACAGAATAAAATCCTTCCCGTACACCAGAAAAGTTAGTTCGTTAATACCATTTATCTAAAATAATTGCTCCTCATCATCTGTCTCAGCTTCACCCTGCAAACTTTCTTTCGTTACGTCCGGGAACTTTTGCAGCTCGCGCAAGCAGTTCAGCAGCACAGTTTCAATTTCCTTAAAATCTCTTTGCCGCTTCCGACCCAGCACCAACCCCAGATGATCGAGCAGCCCACTGTACGGCGATGCTTTCGTCTGCGCTATTTGGTCCGTAATTTTGGACAGATTACGAAAGGTACGTATAATGAACGGTTCCACCTTGCAGTTCGTAACGTACGACACCGGTCGTATCGATTCGGGTTTTGGGATTGGACTGGAGGTGGGCGGTGTGGTGGATGTGCAGGGGGTTAACCGGGGCACTTTTTCTGGGGTACGTATCGGGCTTGAGTGGTGTCGTTTGTATTCACGATTTACAGTTGGACCTTCGATCGGCACGGGCGGCGTTGGTACGACAGCAACTTGCATACTGGGTTGCTTTACACTTATTTCCGGCTATAATTTGATAAGAATGGAGCCATTCACATTTAGATTCTTACGCACCATTGTTTCCAACCTTCCGTTAGCTTCCGTTACTAGTATTAACCAGCAAAAGGGAAAAATAAATAACACGATACTCACTGTTGCTGCAGGCTGCTCATCAGCATTGCAGTAATTCTTGCGAATAAACTGCATCGCCTCGTACGCAAACCACGTTGGTTGATATTCCTCGCCAGCTGCGAAATGAAGCGCCAACAAACTATTACCGCCATCTAGTTTAACAAAATCGAGATGAATGTACTACGTACCCGCTGACATCGCTTTCACTTTTCTGAGATTATTTCGAAGCTGTACCCTCAGGTGTTGCCATTTGCGTTTCATATCTGCAATCGGCAGATGCAATCGTTGTTCCAGCGTTTTCCACGCCCGGTACTGTACCGCTGCGTTTTTGTAGTACTGATGCGTTTTATCCCACAGTGCGGGCCTCTGCTGTATATGCCTGATAAGCTCAAGGATGACTTCACGCGCATCGGTATCATCAGGATATCCGCCGGAGGGATCTTGCACCGAAGAAGCAGCTGTACTTGGATTATCCTGGTCAACGATAAGTGATATGGCAGTAAATTTATTATAATTAGTATTGTATTCCCTTATTTACGTAGCACGAGCTACTCACAGAATTTGGAATATCGCCATCCCGAAGAAACTTCATCGCCTCGTACGCAAACCATGTTGGCTGGTAGTCGGGTTCAGCATCTTAAAATGCATTCGTAGTTCATTATTGCTTCTTATCATCGATTTTACTTTCCTACTTTACAAAAGTGCATTTACCTGATCCATTCAATCTTTTGTTTCGTACCTTCGAATGGTTTGAACGAAACTGAGTGCGCAACATTTTCCACTTTTCCTTCAGATTTTCTACCGGCACACCAAACTGCGCCGCAATCGTGTTCCATGCTTGCTGCTGTACACCCAAGTCTCGGTAGCCCGGTGCGTCTTGCTTCCACAGCTCCGGCATACTTCTTACGGTGTTAATGAGCGTCAGCACGACCTCTTCCTTTAGCTTTATCTGCAAGAAGGGTAAACAGTACAGTAATAGTGAGAAAACAATTTGTCAAAAAACAGCGAGTAATAGTCATGAGATTGCAATGGTTTTCCCCTATCCATTCGGACATAAGGGAAGTGTCGAGCAGCAACGTTACCTCCAAGGAAGGTGGGAACCACTGCCCTGATGTCCAAATGTTACTGCACTTTTTACATCATAGAAAGCCATACATTGCCATACATACCGATCGCTTCAACTTGGATACTTTTGGTTGTTCGTGACTTTTTTCATTTAAGGGCTGTGAACCAGTGGTGCTTGCCTCTAAAAGGTAAAGTAAGAAAGAAGTAGTTTGTTTGATTTCGTGGGATTATTCCACAGGAGATACAGGAAATATGACAGCATTATTTCAATTCGCTTACCACTAGAAACGTAATCTGGCATAATAACTTCTTCGTAAAAGATATCTTCATCGTCCGAATTTGATATTTGTTCTACCTTGACGAATTCAACATTCTCGTTTTCATTGTCGCGAAAGTCCTTTTATCGGAATGAAAGTACAATTAGAAATTGAAATGACAAACACTACCACGAGAGCAACAATAATCAATACGGAGTTAATGCGGCGGCACACACAACACTGCCGGGGATGCGATCCGATACAGGAGTGAATGTGTTAACAAAGGTCTACTTACCAAGAATTCGGACATCATACTGCTATCGTCGTATTCATCCATTTTCTTCTAGAATGCTTCCGTCCTGTGAACGGAAACGTACCTTCGAATGTAAAACCTTTGACGAAACTTAACGCAATCGTGAAGCAGGGTATTAGCAGTATTAGGTAACCTTTAGTTCGTTAAAACTTCTTAAAAATGGTAGGAAAGCGAACAGTTTAATATCGCTTCCCTACGCGACGTTATCGTCAACAGAGTTTGTAAACAATAATGGACGCGCTCGAAAGAGAATGACAGTTTGGCAAATGACAGCTTCTTGGTTTGTAGTAGTTTTATCACCGGGCCGCAACTCTTATGTGGCGGGAAATTTTCACACCGTCCTTGGCACGTGTTGTGATAAATATGCATAGTATTTAAAGGTTTATGATCCTAGAACATCAAAAGTAGACATTTATTTATTATTTTGTAAATTTAGGCATATTTTATTCTGATAATTTGTTCATTAAATCATTATGCATTGCATTTGGCCTTGTTTGAAATAGTTAAATCGTTATGTTGTATAAAATGTTAAAGTAAACAGTAAACAGTATTAAAGTAATATTAATTTATTAAGAATTATTAAGTGTGACGTAGCCAGTAGTCGTGTTTAGATACCTCCATCACGAGATCTAACCAGTTATAAACACAGTTCAATTCACTCCAAGGCTAAAGAGGCGAATGTGGTGAATTGACTTAAATTCTCTATAATAATAAATAAATAATAATAGTGACTATGACTATGAATAGAAACAATGACTAGCCAAATTTGTAAAATAAAATTTGGAAATAATTATTCAATTTGCATGTTCAAATATAACTAACTAACAAAAACGATTTCTCCCAAAGGTCAACAAGAAATACAGGTACAATAGGACACCCTTTATTTTGTTTGACTCCGGCAGTATT
Source organism: Anopheles quadriannulatus (assembly GCA_000349065.1). Classification (NCBI taxonomy): domain Eukaryota; kingdom Metazoa; phylum Arthropoda; class Insecta; order Diptera; family Culicidae; genus Anopheles; species Anopheles quadriannulatus. The sequence continues at coordinate 2,266,267 of KB666510.1, read as the reverse complement.
GCAACATTCATTTTTTTATTATTTAAAATTCTGATTGTAATTCAAATTGAAAATTCCTATTTTTTACTTTCTCAACCAACTTATAATTTTTTTATATAATTAATTTTGGTTTAAAATAAAACATCTTGGATCAAGAACAGGTAAATCTGAATGCCAGAGCAATAGCAACATCATTCGTTTTATTTTTCTGCTTTTTAGCTTTTCCTTTCCTTCCTTCAATTGCTTGTCCCTTTAAATTTCAATAACATTAAAAGTTTATAAAATTCACAGTTCATCCGTTGATTACTTACTCGTATGCTGACAACAAAATGCGACCAAATAGAAGCAAACTATGTTGAAGGTCAATTAGAAAAAAAAGTGTAAAAACATAGTAACGCTCACACAGCCCGACACCTGATTCATTCATCAAACAGCGAAGTGAAGCACATTTGCGTACGTTGTTAGCATGAGTGTGAAATAAGAACAACCTTCTTATCAGGGCGCCTAGGAAGCACCAGGCACAGAAGAACATCCAAGAACCATCTCGAAATATCGCCTTGAAAAAGGCCGTTGCCGTACGGATTGATTGATTCCAAAAATAATCAGTCTAGCCCTGGAGCTGCTCACTGATAGTTGGTTCTGCCGTTTGTGCTCGATGTGTAACGTGTCTGATCGGTACGAAAAATGCCATCCATTGCCATTCTGTTGCTAATCGTTTGCGGCTTACTCTCACACTGGGACTTCCTGCTTGCGCAAGAAGTATCGTTTGAATGGAGTGTATTAGATTGGAAAGAGCTATTTTACGTTGGTGGAGTGCGAGATGAATTAATAAAGTTTGATTTCTATAGGTGAGTAAATAAAGTTTTGGAACGAAAATTGAGTTCTGACCATAATTCGCGTTTCGTGTTCAGCCATCTTTAGGGCACCACCATGCAATTAGCCATTATCACTGAGCTCTTGCGATGAGAAGATAACTAGTTGAAGCTGCACAAACATGAAGACCAAATCGCTGCAAATAGCAGATATACGATGCACAGGACCTGTGAAACCAACAACAAAAAATGGATTGTAAAATATGGAAAAGTTACTTAAATAGGCAAGAATCGTGCTTATCAGTGAAAGACTTAGAGACGAATAAGGCCAATAGGTTAAAAGTCTCTACAAAAAAAAACAACCAACAAATTTAAAAAAAGTGAAAGACTGCAGCAAAATATGATGACTGAATAAAACCCATAGTACAAACCTCTTGTAACAAATCAATAATTTGTTCGATTTATTGAGCACTTTTATCTCGGGTGCACAGACGTTAACACAATAATGAAAGGGACTCATGTGCATCGACTCAAATGTATTAAAAGCTTTAATCCATAATTATAAAATATTAGCACGGGCCCGGTTTAACCTAATCTGCTTAAGCTCAGCCGCACGAATGAGTCTGCTCCCATCATGTGTGGTGTAATATTGCACTCTTTCTATCTCTCTCTCTAACTATCTCTCTCTCTGTCTCCCCCCCCTCTCTCTCTCTCTCTGTCTCTCCCTATTCCCTTTTTATTTATCTGTCTCTGTCTCTACCTCTCTCTCTCTCTCTCTCTCTCTCTCTCTCTCTTATTCACTCTTTCTCAATTCTCTGGTCAGCGATCTTCTAACTCACGCACATCCTTCCACTCACAGATCATATGGAAACAGTCGACTACTGACTACTGACGCTGAGTGGCACATCATGGTGGAAAGAATGGATAAGTCAGGTTGGATCATAACCATTACCATTTTCTTGGGAAAATAATTTAGTCCTGAAGGACTTAGGCAGGTCTAGTAGTACACTCGTTAACTCGTAACAACTTAACAACATGCCCGTCATGAGTTCAATCCCCAAATAGACCGCGCCGCCATACGTAGGACTGACTATCCTGCTATGGGGAGGAATCAATTAGTCACTGAAAGCCAAGCCCACAAGTGGGTACAGGCAGGCCTTGACCGACATCGGTTGTTGAGCCAAAGAAGAAACAGTGAACAGTTTGATGAGCAGAACAAAACTTCTACATTAAACTACAATAATGTTCACTGTTAACGTGGTTGATAATACTTATTAAGTGTACTTGTTGATCGGTTCATCATTCATATCGGCTGCCGTTGTTCAAGATAGAAAGGGATTTTGAAATCTTTATTACACGAAATTGGAATTCACTGTCAATGAAACACCGATCAGGACCCAAACCGGACCTAAATAAAATTGCAAGAAATTACCATCCAAGTGTATTTGACTAAACAATAACCTGTTACGTATCGTTTGAAGATAAGTTTGAAGATCTTTGCAGTAACGGTGCAAATGAAACAGGCGAGGTGCAATTTTGAAATGCCTTTATAATGTCTGACGGATTTGTTGGCAGTCGGTCAAACAAAGAAAATCTTGAGTTCATTTAGCTTTATCCGTTGACCTGTAGTGGGAAGGAGACTTGCATTCATAGTTTCTTGACCAATGTTTAGAATGTTTTGAGATTTTCGATATAAACAACAAAAAATTAACAACAAAGTTTGATGAGGCTCATCTAGGAATCGGTAGGGTAATGGTGCATCGGTATGGCTACAGATAAATTGATAGGTCTAGTTAGCCAGGCGATCTCTCTCTTTCTCTATCTCTTTCCCTCTTTGACAGTTCAACATTGCCGGACATGCTAGAACATGCCGCTAGCGTACATCTTCGGAAATTTGAAGCTTTTAAATTAATTTTATTTGAGATTATTAGTTACTAGTTGCGAATTCGTGTAAAACATCAACTTCATGTTTCTAAATTGCATAGTTCCAGTATGATACATCCTACCGGGTAAGCATGTCGATTCAGTACATTTCTGAACATGTTGACACAGATGCTCTGTTTTCAGTTTGTATAATCGTAAGAAGAGTCTTCCTGCTGGAGAGGAAAACAAAAACCACGTCCTCCGTCTATTGGCCGACCTTTTGGAAAGGGCAAGCCTCAGTACGAACAACGCAAAGAACATAGGATTCATTATTCCGTCAAAACGTAATGAGCCGGAAAAATTCGTTGCCGTGTGTGAATTGGAACGCGTGCTGGACGACAAGGATCTCTTGCACGAGTTGGCCATGAACTACAAATTCCATGATAGATCCACAGCTCCTGATTCGTTTATTACCCAGTTCAATAAGCTGGCGAAAGATGCCTACTGGAATCGAATGCAGGATGAGCTGTCGCTTAAACCACCCAGCTACAATATGGTGATTCAGCTGATTCGGGATATAAAGCAGTCATTTAAATCCTTGCTGCGAGGAAAAAATGATCGTGCATTGTATACCGTTACCTTGTTGCTGGATGAAAAGCAGTTGATGCGTGACAGTACACAGGTACGCAACGCTACTGTTCTTAATGAATTTTGTCTCATAATCACCAACCTCATGGGAATGGTCTGTTGCCCGGCACGTGATGAAGAAATCTTGCAACTGAAAAGGGAAACTGAACCCATTGCCCAGCTGCGCAGAATAATGGAAGTGCTGGAGAAAATGAAGTATGAAATGGCCAACTATTTGCTCGCATCCACACGTCCTACCATCATGCACTACTCCATCAACTATGAGCGAGAAAAGTTTAGCGAAATGAGGGCGACATTTGGTCGTAAAAAGTTCCCAAACACTATTGCGTGGTTAAAGCGCACACTTTCTTCCATCAACAGCACTCACAGTGGCGTTGTGGTGGGCGATGCGTCTTGCTCTAAGAATTTCCAAACAATTAAGCTGATCGATATTCATATGCCGGAATATTTTGTCGAACCGTACCAAGAGTTGATACAAATTGAGAAACGATATCCGTTGCCGGAGCTGCTAGAGATCGATGCTGGACGTTTGGCACAACTGAAAGAACAAATGTTTCGCTTGTGTGCTTGTGCCGCCAGTATGCAGATCACGTTCAAATCTGTACCAAGTATGGTCACTCATCCGAGGCGTCAACATTTAGCTGCTCAACTGACCATCGCGAGCACAAACTTCCCTGTGAAATACAACCAGAGTGAAATGCTAAAGAACATTTGTTCATGTGTCCTTGCTAGTATCACAGAACATTCGCAGGAATCGAATGAGCCGCTGATTACTGAAAACAAGAAGATTTCCCTGCACGCTCAAATAGTCAGCATTAACTGCCGCACTTCGGCTTACTCCTCAGTAAGAGTGCAACTAATGGCATATTTGAAGAACCTGCTACTTATCGAAAATAGACAACATGTTTCCTTTCCAGTTGAGTTCCAAGATTATCGCGAGCAGACGATTGAACTAGGTAGACAATTTATTATTCTTGTCACCTTTAACTTTAGCGTATACGGTTCGTTCTACTTGAAGGCTGTGAACGAGGGATAACAGGTCGGAGTAAACCTATTTATGTATACCTATGACCGCTCAAGAAATTACAACTGTTTTCAAAATTACATTAGATTGTTACAAAGTTTTACATTGAAACTGTTAAATAAGAATAAAATGCGGAAATTTTTGAAGTGAAATTGAGATTTCTTAAAAACAGCTTCGTTTCGATGGCAGGATATTCTAATTTTAATATACATTAAACTTGTAGTAGTATACCGACCTACCGATATGACATCCGACGGCGTAAGAAATCTCTCTTCGGCGTATCACACTTACACTGCCGAAAGGGCCAACGATGTACTATTCTTTTATTTTTGTGTGTGCCAGCACAATGTAAACCCATTTCGGACCAAGCGACAGATTTAGCTTAGACGTAAGCCGAGGAAAACATACCGTACACAAGAAGAGAAACAAAAACGGAATCCCTTTTCCACGGAATGGCACACACACGCGAATACAGCCGAGCCACCGAGAATGCGCCCCAGGTAAACTCCACTTCGTAAGGGTTATTACTTCACGAGTGGCCACTTAGCTATTTAATTTTGTTTCCATTTATTCAATTCGCATTTACAGGCCGTGCGGGCCACGCTCGTTCTGATGGGGGGACGCAACTTCGCGAACCCCTCCAGCGCGTCCGCTTTGGCCCTCCTACCGAGGCCAAGTACCGAGCTAGCCGGTAGCATCGTAGTCGGAGTACCGGCACTGTGCTGGGAAGGATTATCGGCCCGGTTTGGCTCGTTTTAAGGGCCACCCTGTGGAGATGTTCCTTTGCAGCAGTGCTGAATCCTGTCCTGGCCAACCGACCGAACGGGTGACTGCAGCATCGTCGTTATTATTATTTTTTGCCATTTATTACATTGCCACGATGGTTTGTTTGTGTACGAGAGTCGCAGCTTTGTTTTGGTGGCTTTTTTACCACTCTTTATCGCAAGTGTGACGAAACAGTGTAGTGGAGTGCATCTTAAGGATGGGCGAAGGACAATGGATGCAGGATGGTTATGAAACCGTATCCAAAACCACTCTAGCTAGATTATGACTATTTTATGTTCTAACCGACGAGGGATGAAAAAACACAGAAAACAATTGTGACAGCTGTTAGTTTTTTTTGCGATCATGACGATCTGATTTATACGTGAAGCATAATTCAATTGCAGATGTATATTTTAGTACAAGGTTTATTTACTTTCATAATAATATTGTTTTACATATAAGTTTTATTTGAACCAATGCAAAATAACATGTTCTACATAACACATCTCTATAACATGTTCTTATTGTATTTCAAAAATTAACATCAAAATCACGAAATAATATCGTTACACAAACACGCAAGAAAAGGAAACCGGAAGAAAAGATAGCAATAAACAATAGAAGAGTCAACAACTGATTACCCCGACACATTTGGATAGCATAAAATAACTCGACGGCTACAAAAGAAGATCAAATTTAAGCAAGTAACAACAACGTGACGAACTAAAATCGAAGGCACAGTTTATAAAGTCATCGAGCAGTCGGAGAATCCTTCAACATTTAAATTATCAATGGATATGTGTCACCGTTTACAGCCATTATTATTACAAGAGAGGTCACGTATGATTATACTTATGTCAGAAATTGAGTTAAATTGACATTTAAACTTAAGCTCTACTTGCTCAGCAGACAAGACATCCTGACACTGACGATGGTTAGAAAACATGGACGAGTAGCGAAAGCGAAATACAACATCACACTACATACTATCTTCAAACAATCTCTTCTACTTCTAACAATTCTTTTTTGTAAGCGCTACTTCAGCTAGGTAATATCCTAGATTGCATGCAGTTAAATAACTTTAGTTTCTGAGATATTCTTAGATGATATTTGTGTTTGTAAAATTTTCAGAACGTGCAAGTTTTAACTAATAAATGTAAATCTTCCAACAAATTAAAATTCCCCTGTAATATGTTGCAAATGGTCATGTAGATGGATGATAGTATTTTATTTCAATGAGCTATTCTAGGAGTTTTATTTAGCCCGATGAGACAGCGTAGGTCATTACGCCTGAAACGAACATCACAACGAAGAAGTATGTAATGAGGCGGTAGCTTTGCATAACTTCGCAAACGATATCCACAAAGGATTTTTTTTTAAACTCGTTACGAACACGATGAAATTAAAATGTCATATATTAAATGGTCAAAAAAAATGCAATTTAAATAAAATGGAATTGAATTGTAATATTCATACATTTGTTGTGCAACGCATTGGCTCAATAACGCTAAGTAGCTGTCAATAAATTCATAACTTTATAACAATCATTTAATGAATATTCCTGAAAAGAAAATAAATAACACATATGTGATCATCTAGAATAATCCTTAAAATACTACAAATACCAGCTTACCCCTTTTTCAATGCAACTGAGTCTAAACGATATAAACACCGTATGAAAGTTTATGACACTTTCTATTACCTGTACCATGGGGCGACTGTCTCTCTATTGACAGTGCACACCATTTCCCAAATCCCATCTAATTACAAATCATTCCCGTGCAAAACCAACGACCCACTTTTGCGACACGGAAACTTAAAACGGTAATTATAATTTCCCACTCTTTCGACCCAAAACTGTTTCCAACTCACAATGCTGGAATACACAGACGTACACACGAACAGGAGTTCATCATAATCACCTCTCCCATTCGACAGCTATTCAGCTCTAAGCCCGGCGGCTATGTTTGGTTTCTAATGCAATGTTTACCCACATTTCTCGTATTAGCACTTCAAGAACCAGCCCGCTCGCTGTCTCGCTTTCGCTCTGTCCTTTTCTTAGTGAAGAATGGCATGGATTGCCCATCTGGAGGTTGAAGGATCCCTTTGCTTCTTTTTTTTAGATGTCGTACAGACGATCCCCTGCTGGGTGCTTCGAGATCCTTAGATGAGACCCCCTTCCAGCGTGCCAGTGTTCGAGCGGGAAGATGTGTTCTTTTCCAACTCAATCCGTTACGAGTACAGCCCGGTTCCGTTTCCGAAGCTAAACCGAATTTAATTGTAGCAAAAATCGTGTAACAACAATCGTTGCTAAAGAGGAATGGGTGAAGTGTTTTTGATCCGATCCTGGATTGGATTTGGACGTAAGGCAGCATGTCGCCGGGTGGTCTCGCATGCCAGCCAACCATCCGGCCAGGCTTTAATTATAATACACCGCAGTTTAATGTACCAGTTCAAAACTCGTTTGTGTTCGTTTAATGAGGGAATGAATCTGGGGGTCTAGATGTAGAAGCAATAAAATATTCCTTATCTTATCTGCAATTATTTCAACAAGGACACATTTCAGAAATTGTTTAAGATATCTATAAATATTGTTTTTTTTTTATTAATACAAGTTTGTAATACACAGTACAGCAAACTGCACGCATTTTCTAAACTACAAAAAGAAAACAGTAAAACTAATAATTCATTTTAAATTAAAAACGTTGAAGAACAATATTGTTTTATTTTGCCAAAATCAAACCATTTCAAGCATTTCGGTGCCTAATCCTTGGTGCAAATAAATATTTCGAATCACCAAATCGAGGCTGCCAGCACGATAATCCTCAACCAAAAGCCACCGAAAGGTCCACCGGGTCCAAAGCCAAACGAGATAAAGACGGAAATGGTCACCAAAACTCCAAAGACAGTTGGACCTTGAACATGCAACCCATGACCGGCAAAGATATGGGCGCGTACGGTGTGCAAACAGTATTAAACCGCCACCATTGAATCCCCTCAAGAAAAAGCCGGAAAATATTGTCAACCAACCGGTGTCAGCGGGAGGGCCGGCACATCCTTGCGCGGCGGCCCCGTTTGGAAGGTTCTTACATCCCGTCAAGCAGCAGCGTCGGCAGATTACGGTTGATTAATTTCAATCCACCGAACGATCGAGCGATTATTAATACGAAACCCCCCGCTTTGAGATGGTCACATTTCCGCACATTTTGCAATGAAAAATCCATCCGGCTGGTAAAAATGGTTCCATACCAAAGAGGCTTTATATGTATGTGTGTATGTTTTGTTATGCTTCCGCCACATGCTTGAGCTGCTTGTCTTGCTTTTTCTTCTTCTCTAAGCTACCTCGTGCGCTAATCGGTAACAGGCACGATTAAACTGTGACTGTGACAAATGCAATTCAAAGTTGTAGCGTTTTTATTTGTGAATTTATGAAGCAAATCTCAAGCTCAAGTTCGTCCACAAAACGGAAATGACAGATTGTGCGTGTTCGTTCGCCTTCCTGCCGCACCGCGGGACATTTCATAAGCACACGCCGTTTGAATAGTTGTTATTCTCATTCTCTGCAGCACGGTCCTTTAACGGTAAGATTACGACGATCGACAAGGGATGGTCGGGGTTTTGTAGCCATGTAAGCAAATTGCACGGCACCGCCCAAGCAATCGTTTCGCACAACAACAGTATCAATTTCGCAACGGGCAATTGAAGCTGGATAAAGTTCCGTCGTTTTCGTCAAGGAGTGCACTAAACGTGCAGCGTACGTGGGTACTTTAAGAGGGCGTTACGGCGATCCCAGAAACGATCGAATCTCAGCTCCTGCCCAAAACGCAGATAATTGGCTGAGGTTGGAAGCTGATACTTTTAACGTTCCCCCCGGTGTCCTTTTCGAGGTCAATATGGAAGGAAGAGAAGGAAATTTGCCGTGCGTTAAAAGGACATGCAGAAATCTGTGCCGCGGCAAGGATCCATTACACAAAGCTGCTCTCCCAAGTTGGCGATTGCAACTGTGGGACAGTTTCAGCTGCTTATGGAACATGAAATTCACACCCTGTTCAGATGCAATCGCAATGGTTCATCAGGCGCGCAAATCTTTTGAGCAACCGCAATCCGATGCTAATTCAAACAAATCGTAAATCATTCCGACATTTCCAACTATTTCCATCCAACGTACACTCGCAGCCGGAACCACAAATCACATCAACACCCAAACGAGGAAAAAATATACCCCAAAAAAAAACAAGCGACCGAGGTACAAGAATTGCGGTCACAATAATGAAATTAATATTCCACCAGCGCGTTATTGATAAGCAACCGTGAGGTGAAATGAAGCTACCCGTACGAACGACTATCGGCAGCCCTCACATTAAAAGGGGTGGCGAGTGTATTGTAACGGGGACGTGCGTCAGGTGCGAAAGTTCGCAGGATAAATTACAATAAATATCCATATTAATAAAAACCAAATTAAACGACATCTTTTCCCCGAGTGTGTGTGGTGCATGGGGTGATAAAAGGGGATCGCGTATCGATCGGGGTGATTAATGATGGAGTGCGGTTATCGATGTTGGTTTTGATAAAGATCTCTTTGTCGGTACGGTTGGCGTTCAATTGGCTACAAATATGCGAGTTTGTATGTTTCAAGAGCTTTTTTAGTTGAGGGAAGAAGATGGATAGAGCAGTATAATTATTTTTTTCCAAGTATTCCAATCTCATTGGTAAATTTGAATTTACTGCGTGAAATCTGTTATTGCGGATTGATAATTGTATAGCACAGTTCAGCAGTTCTCATTATTTTTATATTGCCAGTAAGTTATTATAATTAGTAGAACATATTTGAGAAAAGTATGATAATGTTTATCTGCACGGCCTTGTAATTGTAATTGTCTCAACTGACCTAATCAAAAAAACGACTGTAAAAAATGAAAGTCCTTGGTCAAAATTTAAACTTTCGAGGATAATGCTATTAGTTTCTGCTAAACTATTAAAAAACAGTTATGAATTTACCAAACCGAATGCAAACTATTTTATCTCAAACTTTTTACCTCAAAATATATCCCAATATAACCTATCTCAAGACATAATTCATATTTCTAACTGAATAATTCGTTTACCCAAAATGATCACTGTATGATAGGGATACTGTAAAATCTGATATATTAATTCGAGCAAAGTCATTGTAGTGTCCCATTTGCCTTTGTAGTATACCAACATAAGATAAGTTTTTAACCTTTTAATTTTAATTGTAATGCGAACGGAGCTTGACTCTTTGCCCTGTTTACCTATTTGCAAATTAAAAGTTTTAAATTTGAAACAATTTTTGTATTCAATATTTTGATTATTTGAATCTGCTGTAACAACTGACGTTGGTAAACTAATTAGCACGTAGCAGCATGTTATCAGCAGTATTCAATACAAATTAAATCTCCTTGAAGTCTAATAAGAAATCGTCATATGTGTTATCATATCACATCGTTTCCTTCTTGCCTTACCATGGCGATCGATAGTCAATACCGTGGTACAAAGAAAGGCTCAAAATGTGAATTGAATCGTTTTGAGACGTCTGTATTTAAAAAAAATAAAAACGTGATACATTGTTTTTAATACGACACATAATCTGTTGAATATTCCTCTCATTCACGAGATTTTGGCATCACAAACAATTTACAGTGGTTTGCTTGTAATCTTGTTAAGGAACAAAATCTCGCATAGCGCATTTCTACGTTATGGAAAAGTAATATTTTGCATAAATAATAATTCCAAAGACAACTGAATCACCGCAACCGATTTCACGTACTGTACCCATAAAATTCTGCGAGTGTGGGCGTGAAAACTCACGCTTAGTACTCATCTAGTACAGTCCCTAGTTTCCACCCATCCGCTACCCAGCTTCAATGACAACAGTACTCCAGCCCATTAGCGGCTAATTAGCCTTTGAAAGGCGGTAAATATACTTTTCATCGCTTTACAAACGTGTTAAGCCTACTTCAAGCTAGCACGCACGCCACAACCGTGCTGATGTGCCGGCTTTCCTACCATTTCCAGAGAGGATACGCAAAACCCGTAATACCATTAATGCGCCTAAGCCTGTACCAAAACGCAAGTGCGCGACACCTTTCTAAAAAGCTAATTCCTTTTGTTTTGTGTTTTTTTGTTCTCTTTCCACAAAACACACACACACACACTCTCACAAGGCAAACTCGAATGGACTCACCCAAATCCACACAAAGCCACAAACGTAAAAGCCCTCGATCAATGATCCTTACGGCCTTGCAAAATGCAACCTCATGTACTTTATTTCCTTAGGTACTGGTCTCTGAAGTTTTGAGATGTTGCCACCTAAAAAGGTGCCGAATGTAACACCACACAAGTACTTTCGGCTGAGTGCTCGGCGAGAAAATTCACACAAGTGCTACGCCAAAGACATCCTTTCTTTGAAGGCTTTCTTTTTTGCTTTACGCTATGATAGCGTTTGTTTGGCGAGGGCTTGAGATGCATTGTACGCCTGTGAGCCAATAGTCTCACGAGTGCGTTTCTTGCTTTAAGAGGACGAGGAAGAGAAAAGCAAAGAACAACACACGCGGCCTAACACAATCCCGATGATCCCGTCCGATACAGGTACCGGGTGAAGGACCGGCAGGATGATCACGATCACCATTCACTACACTACTCTGGGCGCTGTCTGTCAACCGGCACGGGATTAGATCAACTCCACCGAGACGGTTTGTGGGAGAGATGCTTTCACCGTGCACTGGACCGTGAAATGATCCAGCAGCTATTGTACGGTCCGGCCTTAATGTCTTCACACCGTACCGCCACCCCTACGAGAACGAGAAATTTCGCACCTCGGCATGCGGCGATGTGGCTAATTGGCCGATGATCTGTTGCTGGTGTCGGGGATTAAACAAATAGAGCGAGAGAGAGAGAGAGAGAGAGAAGGCGAAAAATCATTTACGAACTGTTTTTGAAGGGGTATTACACACGTTTTGTTGCAAAAAGCGACAACTCGTTTAAAAAACGGGGAAAAACGCCCGAAAAAGTGACAACGCATGCTTTGACAGGTGACGATCGTGAGAATTTCAACTGGTGGAAAGCAATGTTATGGTTCATTATTTCTAATCGAGCAAAACTTATCAATCCGTTTGGAATGTAATAAATCTTGTTTTTCACATTTTTTCTATGCTTTTTTTGGTACTCGTTTCTATGTAGTGTGTGTGTCATTCCCACTGTGGAAATTATTCTTCAGGCGTGTCAGAATATTGATGTCAATTTGAAAGAACTATAAACATATTGGTTAGTTGAAAAACTGGGTTTCAGAGACCAATAGCATTTCTCTATGAATCATTTAATATTAAATATCTCAAATGGTTTGCATAATAAGTGAAGATTTGATTTGAGGCCATGTTTTCCAGTTCGTATTTATTTTCTTTTCCGTCGCTCGTAACAGCGAATGAATTTAACTCCCTACGAGAACTGCAGAAGAGAAATTTTATCTAAATGAGATTTGAATTAAAGTTTCGTTATCACATCTGGTTGCAAGTCGTTTGAGAAGTGTCAGCAGTATAAATTAAAAGTAGAATTTGGAATACAGCTAATGTATTCCAACACTATGCTTTTTATGCTCATATTAACATACATGACTTAGTTTTAAAATCTTATGTCCCAAATTCATCACCTCGAGAATCTCGAAAATCATTGTCGTGTGGTGTGCTGAAACAGATTTTGTGACAAGTGTGACCCTCAGCTTAATAAGGTTCTAGGTGGGGTTTTCTCCGGTAGGGTTATTTCTTCTTCTACATATTTGGCGCTACAACCATTAACCAGCCAGTCAAATCAAGTCCTACCTATATTTGATATTGTAGGACAATGGTCTCCAACCTGTGGTCCGTGGCGTTAACAGAAGTGGTCTGCGCTGGAATTAATTTTTGAAAAAGAGAGCCTTATTGTTGACCATATCGGGCATTTCTGTCCTCACCATTAATATTACATTTTCAACAGGCATGTCCAGAATAAGATTAAGACATATTTTTGATCAAAAACTTTGAACTAAGTCTAAAAAATGTATGCCCTCAATGGATGTGGGCCGCGAAAAATGTATTTTCAAAGCCAAGTGGTCCTCGATCCTAAAAAGGTTGGGGAGCACTGTTGTAGGATATAAGACATTTTGATGGTGTACCTTCATTCACTGCGGTACAGTCGGATACAGCGTACGTCATGAGCCGGATACATACAAGCTTTTAACATGTGAGTGGTGTGTTGTTAATTAATAATAAAACTTCACAATAATGCCTTGAGCAAGTTCCGGTTTACTAGCACTATAAGTGAAATTAACCGAAAAAATAGTAGAATTACACTCAACAAAACAACCTGCTTCGCGTTAGGCAATTAAAATTAAATTTTTGTTAACATTTGCACACAAACGCTCGTCCAACTCGTCAATCCGAAACATCCCGAAACAAGTGAACAATCAATTCTTGGCCCTGCACATAAAGTACCCTTGAAACGCGTTCTCTAGAATGAGTAGATTTTTATTAATTTGCTCAATACCAAACAATTTCCATCGCTCTTTTCGAAATAAAAAAAAACTCTGATTCAAAAGTGCCCACTTTTACAGCTGTTCCCACTTTTTTTTATTTGCCATTCCAGGATTAGAATAAAAGTAGGGAATGGCTTAATACCTGTGCGCTGCTTTTTTTCCGGGATGCGGGTTTCACCCCTTTTGCGAGACTGTGGTGCTCGAAACATAAATGTGTCGTGCGTTGTTTGTCCCCCTTTTAACTGCTCTCGGGATGAATGATCTCAACGGCACCACCGAAACACAATGGCATTTGGGAATTGTGCACAGGCACACACACGCACAGACTCAATAATCAATACACTCATCGTGCACCGTTCCTGGCGTGCGTGATTACATTGTTCTGCTACTTCAATTAAAATTCGAAATCCACACTCATAATAGTCGTGAAATTGGAGGATTGGACAAGCTTGTTGACGCTTGGCGTTAACTTGTGTGTCACTGTTTTACCCGTCCCCACCCACTCCACGGTTGTCAGGCCTTCGAGAAGTCTGTTCCGTTTCCGTGGGCATCAATGGCCTGTAGTAATCCCTGCCAAGCCGCGACCGAGTGGATCAGACGGATCAACGCCAGAGTGTCTGATCGGGTGAGAATGATTACCGGGAGCTCTGTGCGCATACTTGAGCGAGCTATATAATATGGTCATCCACGGGCCAATTGGCAGTTAGTGTACGGTGTACCTTGACGAAAAAACACAACGTAAAGATGAACTACTCGGTGGCAGTTGCTGTGTTGTTGGCAGTGGTGTCCATTGCGCACGCCAATGTAGTTGGACGTGTTGCTGATGGCAGTGACGCCCGACGGGGTCAGTTCCCGTACCAGGTGGCAATGACGCTCAAGCGCCAAACCGTGTGCGGTGGCGTTATGGTGCATGAACGCTTCTTCCTTACCGCTGCCCATTGCTTCTTCAAGGGTGAAACTCCGTGAGTCTACAACACGTAGCGTCAAAAGCAACCCGTTTCTACTACTGGTTTTCTCCCTCTTTGTCATACAAATTAGACTCCCACTGGAGCAGCTGAACGTGTTCTACGGCTCGGAAAAGCTCTTCTCCAACGGTCGGTACAATCGCGTCAAAACGGTACACTTCCACGAGCAGTACGATCACGGCACTAAGTACGATCTGGCGGTGGTCGAGGTAAAGCGCAAGTTTGATCTCACTTCCGCCTCCCGGCCGGTAGAGTTCGGACAGGAAGCGTTCGGTGAAAACTTGCTCGCCACCGTTACCGGCTACGGGCGCAACACGGTCGAGGGTAACATGGCATTCCGGCTGAAGTATGCCCAGCTTACCTCGCTGCCCGATTCCCAGTGCCGGGAAGCGATGGGAGAGGACTATTATGAAGGTGTCTTCTGTCTGGATACGAGTGCCGGAGCTGGATTCTGTTTGGTATGGATCGTCAACCTCATTGCTCTCAACCCTCAAAGAGTTCCCACTAAACTCTCCCACTCTCTTCAATCTCTTTTCAGGGTGACTATGGTGGTCCGGCCGTATTTGAGGACCGCCTGGTGGGCGTTGGCAGCTACACGGTTGGCGGCAAGTGTGAAGCCGGTCTGCCGGACGTGTTCGTCGATGTCGGGCACTTCAGCGAGTGGGTCCAGTCGGTACTCGAGGCAGAGCCAGCGGAAACACAGTGAATTCACTCGTCATTTTGATAACCGTTTATTGATGTGTGTGTTTGCTCTTATCATGGACGAGGTCTAACATTATCATTCTTCCGAAACAGTTTGAGTTGCCTTTAAATAATATATGCATATATATGTCTTTATGTACACGGGTCGCTTCCTTCAATGTGTTTGTTCGATTATCCTTGGTATGTTGGTATATTGGAGCTACACTTCTTCCCTTGTCTAATCTGCCTTGGTTTTGTGGAATGAATTATCTTATTGGCTGGTTAAACATTACAATAAAACAAATAAACAAAAAACACATCCCTCGCTAACTTAAATCACGTATACGTACGATGCAGCACTTGTTACTCCATCCTTTTCTAGACTATTTACAGCCCACCTAATCGTGGGAGCCATTTAAGGAAATGAGCAAACCCAACAGCTTGCTCTACGTAATCCATTATCCGATTTTAATCTTTCCTCTATACCCCCGTTAACATATTGCATCGGTGCTACTGGGCCATCTTACTTCTCAACGATACACTCTTTGCTGGTGTTACTCCCAACGCTAATGTTGGAGTTGCTACCGCTGCTGCTGGAGCTGCTGCTGCTGCTACTACTGCTACTGTTACTGCTGCTAAGAATGCTTGCCCCACTGTTCGTGCTGCTGTTGCTTGTGTTGTTAATGCCGACCGGCCCACCAACCATCGTCGGCTGCACGCTGGTCGGACTCTGCTTCGGGCTGTTCTGGGGGCTGATGCGTGTGTTGATGCTGAGATTCTGCGGATAGCCACCGAACAGATTGTTCAGCCCCATGTACTGCGACAGGATGGCGTGGAAGTTCGGGATCTTGTAGTTGGGCATTACGTTCGGATGAAGCAGCCCGTGCGCGCCGGGCAGCAGCGAAGGATGCAGTCCAAAGTTCGGTGGCCAAAACTCGGTCGGAAGCGCTGGATGCGGTATGTTGTGCGTCAGCGGTAGCGCTAGTGGAAATTCAGGCATTCCTGTGACAAAACGGAACGAGAAGAGAGAGATTATTGTTAATTACTATTGTCAGGTTTGAACTGTGGCCTGTTGCACCTCTTAATCGGTTTATAATTGCGTGCTAATAAAAGGGTCAACCGAAGCGGTGATGAGTGACCACCTCGGTGACACTAATAGCTGTCCATTTGATGTACCAAAACGATGACGGTACGGTGGCGTGTGTCTCGTTAGAGAGGGAGCAAAATAGATCGTTTTTATAATTACCTTGTTCGTGATGGAGGAAGGCAGATGTGTCCCGTCCCATGGCTTTCTCTCGTTTGCGCCACTTTGCACGACGATTCTGGAACCAAACCTGCGAATTGTGGGTGAGAAACAAAGGGAAAACCGATAAGACAATGGTCAGCAACAAAATGACTAGTTTTAGGATATCCCGGACGTGTCCGCTAATGACCGGTTAGCGGGTGTCAACGCGTTTCGGACACCGGTCACGGCGATCGGGGCGAGATGTCAGTGAAACCTATTGCTTCATTATCGAGTGTTATGATCTCTCTAGACACACCTCGAGTGGCGCCTACCGAGAGACATCACTCTAGTCCGGTGTTGTCGCGCCCGCACGCTAATTGGCTGTGCGCTGTGCTACACTGAAATTGATCCAATTGATGGGACGCCGATTACAATGGACGACCGGAACTGCGGGACCGGGAGCAAGTAGACGGTGACTAATTGACAATATCAGCAATTATTTCCATCAATTATCGGCACCAGGATGCGGCACGGTTCGCCAACTTCGAGCTCGGAACACATCGGAAAACGGATATGAGCTTCGGGACGAACGACCAGACGCAGACGCACCGGAAATGATGTGCCTGAGTGTGTCCTGAGCGCAGTACGCAGTTGGGATTCATTATTAAAATGGACAAAAGTTCCACTTTGCGAGGGGACACGCAAATCTCCCAATTGTACGCTGGGATATACCGTACATGGACAAACAGCCACTACTTCATCCTTTCCGGTACCCGCAAAGCAGAGTTAGTACGATCGAAAGGAAAGATGTCAACATCTTTTGGAATGAATGCAAGAATAAATTTCAGCTACAAACTACCGCTGCTTCGGGTTGAGCAGTGTAGACACTTACAATAGTAACAGAAGCTTTCGGTCCGAACGGACCGAAGATATTCGCCTGCCGGATGCAGGTTGAAATTGGAGAAATTTTAAGAGCATTTCTGTCCCGGAAGATGCGGAATCAATCAAATTCTTCCAACCATTCACCAAAACCCACCGGCACCGGGCAAATTGATTGGGCATCCTTAACTGGTGAATGACACTCCACTCCCACCGAGCACGCAAGACATCTCTAACCGAATTCTTCCGGATGAGACGTTAAGCCTCCCGTACCTGGGATTGATGGAAGATGTTGTTAACACACGAGTAGTACCAGAGTAAATCGAATAGCATTTACGATAGAGAGCGGTGGAACAAAAACAGGTTGCCGCAACACCATCCTTCTTCTATCCAGCACCTCTTGTACCAATTCCGAAATAAAGGGGACCGAATTTCCGATTGGCCAGCATTGTGTTGTAAAGTGTTGCATTCGACCTGAATGTGTGTGGCCGGGACAATTTCTTTCCCCAATCGAATCGAAGGTGAACACAATCGAATCAATTTGTGCTCTGTCTCTGTGTGTGTGGTTGCATCCTTGTGCACTGTCGGTTGTAGTTGTAGAAGAAATCTCTCACGAACGCACGCAACGAACGACACCCACGGGGGATCGAGATTCAAATCGTTGTAACGCACGTGTTTAGCAGCCACAGTAACGCAGTTAATTGGCCACACAATAGACCGATTAATGATGGTAATATCGTGCCTAATAAAACGGGGGACAGGCAAATTATAAGGCTTGAGCGTGCATTGCCCTAATTGAATTATTTCAAGTCGCGTGATCATCAGCGTTGGCGCGATTCAATCATGTAAGCTTTTCACGCTACGTTTCCGATGATATGATACAGTAGTGGAACAACACGATTGTAGCCTTGGAAACATTTTCACTTTACGCACACACACACCCTAACAATGATACAAAACCCAATAATTGAGTCCCAAATATGCAAATCACTTCCATTAAAACGATATTGTCCGTCCGGGACAATCCCAGACAGACGAACAAGTGCATGCCAACAATTAATTATGCATTCTTTTGGGCGCCTCCGCTATCAGGCCCTACCAATCGAACGGTCACTTATCGAACGTCCCGGCGCTGTCAGCACGGGTCACCGTCGATAATACGATTAGCTTTCTGGGGGGGGGGGAGGCAAAAGCAGATTTCGTAGCGTAAGAAGCCAGCAAACCGGTAGCCTTACCGACATAGCTTACGGCGAAATATGCACTTAACGCTGAATGCGGCGCCTGGATGGCACAGGGATGGGCGCGAGAAAATCTCCACCTATCCACGCTGGAGTTGGGAAAATTAATTAAAACGAACTTTGGCGCTAATTCTACTGGTGGAAAGCTCCTACACCTCACACCTCCGGTTCGAAGTCGATACGGTATGGCGACACATTTATCCACTTGATGATGATACTTCAATGATCTCTTCCATTAGCGGAGAGCGCTGATGCCTTTTGGGACACGCCGTATCCCACGCCAAATAAAAAGGTACCCGCAAAGGGAGTGAAACATTACAGGAGAAATCACCATCGGTCGGGATCATGCCCGCCGGGTGACGCAATCGCTTGATTGGATATCGATTAAGGGCTGTTTTGGGGCCTGGAAGATGATAGGAAAGCAAACAGAAGGCCCTTTTAATATCCAGGTCTAGGGAATCGGGTAGGGCTACACCGCCCCTACAGTTCTCGCTTCAGGTTGGCAAACTTTTGCTCCACCCATCAGCGCACAAAAGGAAATCTCCCATCCCTGGGAGGCAGGAGATGGCCCAGGGATAGGTCTTTATCATGCCGTATGCGTGTCCAGGAGGGTTGATGCGCGTGATGTGTGTGCTAAGTTGATATTATTACATTAAAAGCAGATTATTGTTCCTGTTTGGATAGTGCTCTGGTTCGATGGTTCGAGCACATTTCTTTTTCTATTTCTCTTGACCTTTCACTTCAACCCGGGAGGATCGATTTTTTCGTAGCTGCAATACTTGCTTTTCTGCTCGCACGTACAGCAGCAGTATTGCACGCGTTATCTAGCAACAAACATAATCCTCAGTGCCAGCATCAGAGATCAATCAGCAAATTACGCATGAATAATCGGTGCCATTATTGAGCACTGCACCGCTCGTACCACGTTTAAATAGCCCTTCAGATGAGTTTCCAAATGGAGTTTCCCGAACGGCAACGATCAACAATCACAAGCACTCTTCAAACACCCTCTTTTCTGAGGGAACCTTTTTACGCACACATAAACTCCCGAATAACAATAAAAATCCACCTTCAACACCGCCTGGGACGCGAAAAAAGTTGCGCCATACCGTGTAGTACCGCCAACTCGCACAGCATGCAGGCTCTCCTCTACCATTCATTGTCTACATCGCACTAGTCCTAGCCTGCTTCTCCTGCTTCGATGCAGTCAACAACTAAATTTCATCTTAATTCACCTTAAAATAGGATTGAAGATTAAATTAATTTTCCCGATTGAATTTCAACCCCTTTCTAGGGACCGTTAGGCCCGTTTTTCTTTCTACGGCAACTACGGTTGAGCACCACCACCACGGTGGAACGAGCGGGCGAGAAGCAGTCTAAGAACAACAACAATAACAACGCTCATCTGGAACGTTTAGGGATGGAAGCACCGTAACCACTTCAAAGCAAAGGTTACCATAGTTATCGTAGTCGGTGTTGTCCTTGTTAGTTTCACTTCGCTTTGTCCACGTTTAAGTTGTAGTGTGAAATAGTGTGTCCGAACGATGTGATTGCTTGTGATAAGCGGAGAGGAAACAACTCTACATTCGTGCTTCTATCCCATATCCTGTGCCCCGGCATTGAAGGGGTCAATTTGTCACAACAACCAAAACTCAATCCCTGTTAACTTCCTACCAATCAAGCTGGGCGGTGGTTTGTTTTTTTGCAATCAAAACCTCCATTAAAAAAACATTCCAACTACAAAGTGAAACTCAATTTAACTAAGTCCTGATCTCGTTTCACCCTGCGCACAATTGTACGAGCGTACAGTGTTACCCGCCGTGTGTCCCTTCTGGGAAAAGCTGGAACAGCACGAACGGAAACATCCCGATCGGCACATTTTTAAGCTCATTAAATCCGATGTAATTGACATCGTCTGATTTTTCGAGTTTTCCGAGCTCAACAGCACGAAAAAGGGGGAAGAATCAAGGCAAGGGGTCGGTGCCGGGCATTCAAATTGCCCACATGATGACGCCACCGCCGCTTACATCATGTTGTTACATTTCAATTAAACGTATTTTATCGTTTTCAGACATCCCTTCCTGCCCGGCACGGCACGTGTTTGGCAGAGGACGAGAGTGGAACGATTATCTATTGTTGGGCCCATTGGTTCAGCACCCCTTGTTTCCAGCAGGGAAGAAACCGTTCGGCTCCGTCCGTTCGTTCAGCGGCAGCATCCAACTCCGGGGAACTTAGGCGGCCGGAAAGTGAGCTAATGCATTCGCGTAATTCGCTCCATTCAGAGTTCGGCTGCGCGCACACGATCTCGCCGATATGACGCAACGGGCGTGAGAGAGCATAAACGTCGGATATCCGAGATGGAAGAAAATTAGCCCAAAACGCTGTAAACACAGTGTCCCAGCCAATGACGGCACGACGAAGCTGCTGAAAGCGAATGCGCCTGATTACACTGAGCCCTCGATAGAGCAGTCAACGAACTCACCAAGATGGGCATCCTTACGATGGGCGCCGACTGTCAGTTTTCCCGTTTCCCGCACGGTGGCTGAGCTGGATGGGAAAATCTAAATTTAATAGCTCATAATTGCAATTAATGTCCTCCACGGTACGATAACCCTGCTGCTTGCTCGTGTAAATAGCCGGGACGAACAAGAAATGTCCTTGCCGCCTTTCACTGGCCCGTCCCGGGGCAGCATTCACACACATTCGCCGAGTCTGTAGCGTGATTTAATTAGCGCAGCTTTTCTGCGAACCATTTCAGGTTCGACGAAGGAGAAATCTCGCTTCCCGGCCCGCTTGCGCCCTTTTCCACCGGTACCGATTTGGATGATTTAATTGAATGCAATTTTGCAACTGCAATTAGTCCATATCGTCGTACCCATCCGGATGGTAGCCCATCAGAAGACGGGAGGCTTCCTCTGCTGTTTGTTAATGGGTCCATTTTACCATTTTAAACCATCACCCACTACTTACTGTCGGTGTACCATTGTCGGTGCCATTGAGCGTAAGTTGAAAATTGTTGCCAATTACACAAAACCTATCACGCCGACGCGATTTCCCTCCGGCTGTCACTGACAGAACGGGTGGAAAAGCATGTAAATGGTATATTTTTCCTTGGTTTTATTCCATTGACGCTGAGAATATATCTCTCTTTTTCTCTCTCACTCTCTCTATCTCTCTCTTTCTCTCTCTCTTGAATTGTTCCATTTCGTTCAGGATGGTTAAACAATACACACTTCCTGCTGTACTTCCCCGTTGCGCTAATGTGCCCAAAGGTTTAGACGTGATGTTTAAATCGTCTCGTACACACCTAAACAAGGACATGCAACCAATCAAGGTGTTTCATAATAATTGACGTAAAATCTCATCAAATTCTTAATGGTATCCTATTAAAATGACCCATTTGTCATGTCTGCGCCAAGAAAGCAAATGAAAAAAAACGAAATGCGTACTCATTACCCGTAAGCCAAATGCGCGTCTCGAGCTTGTATTGTACGCACACCAAATCACCACTCACCAAGCGAGATGGCGGGCATGGATAATGGAAATTTATGTGCGGTTGACTGGCGCGGACAAATACGTCTTTATTTGCAGCTACCGCTACCGGGGGTTTTCTTTCCACCAACGGGCACAGCCTAGGGGGAAGCGGGAAGTGGATAGTTTTCCACTAATTAGCGAACAAATTTATGCTAATCGCAGTCACACAGGGGAACACGGGGCGCTCCCGTTCGCGTTCCAGACCCTAATAAATCATGTTCTCACATTACCATTACAACACATCGCGAACGCACATACACACACACACACACACACACACACACAAATACGCTAGCGAGCAATGCAATAGCCCTTGTGAGAAAACGTCAAATGTCAAATAGGAGTGTTTTTCCCAAACCGACCAAAAAGGGAAGCGGAACCACCATCGGAAAGGAAAGGTGAGGTGGAACCGGGTGATGTGAAAAATGTTTATTATAAGTTTATTAAAAGCGATTAATACCGAAATCCAGTCACAATGGGTCTGTACACGGTCAGCGACACGCTCGGTACGCTCATTATCCCTCTTTTGCAGCGAGAGAGGGAAAGAGAGGGAAGGGAAATGTGTAAATCTGGCTGTTGATGTCGATTCACCCAAGAGGGGTTGACAAATCTATCCGTATAAGCCACATACACACACACACACCGGGGTTTGTTGCGCTCAATCCGGACGGTTTCAATTACACAGCGACGCAGCGATTCCCGGCCTGCGCTTTGCATTGCGCACGGGATTAACTGCCTGAATTGTGCCCGAAAAACGCAACGTCCCCCAGCAAGGTGACATTGTGCAAGAAATATACATTTCCTTCCCTAAGCTTTTCCCCGGTCCACGAATTCCAGTTCGTTGCTCGTGTACACAGGCGCCGCGTCCGAAGCGCGCACGGAAGCGATCGTGGCGGATTCGCGCAGCGCAAAGGACCGATTCACGCCACCGAGTTCGCGTTACGCCACGTTGCAAAAGGGCAAACAAACGGCGCAACGACGGTGATTCGCAGGGGAGATGCGTATATATTGCACGTAATAAAAACTGGAGTAACAGAACGTAAAGAGCACAACTGTTTGCCCTAAACCGAAGGACATTAGGAGGTATGTGTATGTCTTGGTACCCTGTTTCGTTTGGAACCGCAAATCCTTTTCAGATTCCTTTTTTTTTTTCAATTGGTAAGTTTAGCAACGCAACAAAACAGAGCAATTGTAATTTGAGGTTTCAAGCACAATTATCACATTACAAAACCTCGGCGAAACCGGTGTAATGTAAACCCAACACCTCTTAAGCGTTGGGAAATTCCCTTGGATTCAGTCTATAAAAATGTTCCAATTTCAATTCGCAATTTACGGCCGGCGGCATATTTACATAAATTCCTGTTCGCATTTGCACCGTCACCGAGCGCACCGGAATGGATGTGTTGAGACCAATTAGCCTGACCTAATAGAGCCGAAGGGGGCTGTTGTTTTCCCCCAGCCGCTTCAGGGCACACACGGCGCACACCTTGAAAAGCCATTAACCGTGCCGCGTAATGAGATTTACACTTTTGGGCGATTGTTTGGAAAAACCCCCGACACCACAAATCGTTACACACATTCCACGTGCCCCGTACTAGAATTCTATTTCATATTTCCAATAATGATTGATTATACAACTCGATAGAAGTGGGTTCGCAGCGACCGGAATTTGCACCACGCACACCTTTTCGCTAGTTGAGTAGGGGAAATAGGGGCGAATTTTCTTGACCTACCTGTACACGAGCTTCGCTAAGGTCTAACCGCATCGCCAGCTCCTCCCTGGTGAACACATCCGGATATTGCGTCTTTTCGAACGCCCGCTCCAACTGGTGCAGCTGGTAGGTGGTAAACGTTGTCCGAGATCTAACCGAGAACGGAGAATACAAAGACGGGAACGATCAAGCATTTGTTCGTTCGCAAATTCTACACAACAACCCCACAGACAACTTACCTTCGAATTTTTCTCGGACGGCCCATATCGTTCGGATCGTTATCCATCGGATCGATATCACCCATGATTGGCAGCTCGTCATCGTTGTCCACATCGACGCCATTATCGTGCACCTCCACCGGGGAGCCTTCTCGTTTGAGCGAATTTTCATGATCTGCGTGGCAAAATATTAACAAAACCAAATTAGACACTCATGACACACACACACAAATAAACGTTTTAATCCCCTCTATAGATAAAACTCATACATGTTCCCCGAAAAAAGTGCAATTTTCTATCGTTTATTTTGCGGCCGAAACATCACAAATTTGTGCCTTGGTGGCACAGGGAACAGCTTAGCCTGCGGCAATAGGCAAAAATAATCTAACGAAAAAATACGGCTCAAAATGAGTTTCTACCAACGAGATGCGCAAAAAAGCCTCTGGTTCATGGTGCAGGGAAAAAAGGATACATATAGCTCGGACAGACACACGTTCCTGGGGGACGCTTAAAATAAAACAATCAGAAAGCAAGAATACGCCCGTTCCCGAGCACGAAACACCGCTTACCGGGGTCCGAGCTTGTACCGGTCCGATGAGTACGTGTTCCCCGGGACCGGGACGAATGAATGCACCAATTAAATAATCATCATCCTTTCCCAAAGCGGTTCACCCAAAAAGAAAGGACAAACAAAGGCAGCAAGAAACGGCTATTGGCTGTATGGTGGACCGACTGGTGGACATTTCTGTCATTGCCTCGTGCGTTGTGAGTCGGATGGAGAACTGTTCGTTTCGAGCATCCTTAATCCTTTCGATATGCTTTTCCCGTTGCTTTCGATTTTCATTGCACACTTTTTTCTGATGCTTGATTTGTTTTGCTTTGTTTCTTTGCAGCGCTGGTGGGTACAGTTTTTCGATTCTGGAGTTTAATTTTTTGCAACTCTCCGCAACCTGCCCGCAATTGGCCAATCAAATGAAAACCGAACGAAAGCGAGCTGGATCCACGCGTTGGTACCGATGGTTTACCCATCCCTCACGGGAGGCTTTTCGACGTTCGTATATGGGCGATTTATTATTTCCTCGAGCCATTTTTCGTACCGGATGTGAATTGAAAGAGCCGGCCCCATCCTGGGATGGGCTGTGCGTTGGATTTAATTTTGTCGTTTCTTCATCGAGTTTTTGGCAATTTTCTGGCGCTTTTGTGGACAACCGGAATGTGTTGTATGTGTTTGAGTATGTGTAGTATTTTTTTAACTTGACTCAAGTTGTCGATGGTAACCCAACGCAGAAAAGCAAATGGTAGTTTATATACAGTGCTACAAGCTGCCTTGGTGATTGCATTCGATTGAAAATGAAAGCTATTGATATACAAAAGGATTCTTTTGAATTCAGAACAAATCATCAACAATACAAAAAAGTTTAATATTATAGCATTTTAAAGAAGATAATACCTTTTTGGGGATAGATTGCCTTATTATTCATTAAAAAAAACCATATTAAGTGCAAAACAAACACTTCAACTCAAATTGGTCGTATCAGCCACATTATACCAGTTATACGCCACATAAAACCTTTTAAACTCGTGCAAATTCAATAGTTAAAAGCGCATCACATGACAAGGCCGTAACCTCCCTCGCAGGCGCGCCTGTAAACAACAGAATTATGCTCAACAAGCGACGAACGCAAAAGCCAAACAGCAAAACTGCACGGCAAATAATAATGCAAACTGCCCCTTTCCCCCACTTCCATTTGGCCCAACTCAGCAGCCGTGTGGGCCAGCGATTTTTATTAACAATAAACCGCTTAACAACTCGTGCAAACACTGCTGTTGTCAACATGCTCAAGAGCTGGCTATGGGGATCCATCCAGATCCAGTACCGCGAGAGACAGCAGAGGGGAAAATGTCACAACAAAAACCGTGAACCGTTTTCCATCCCGCACTCCCGGGATTCAACATTATCCTTCAAACAACCAATCGACAACATTATCGTCCTCATCATCATCATCATCGGCAGCAATTCGAGGACATAATTTGCGTCCCCTTGGGTTCCGGAAGGCTGGCCGAACGATGAACCCCGAATGCGTTCGCTGGCGAGCCCTAATTGTGAGTATATTAAAATTCACCACCTCCTGGAAGCGCTACAGAGCAGATGGGGTGACAGGATATATTCCAAACAGCACACAAAAGCCTAGAAACCCGGTGGGAGGTAATGAAACCCACATTAACGATGTTCGCTGCGCAGGGAGTAAAACGGGCATTAAACAGGAACCAGCAAACAACGTCCCTTAGCAAGGTTGAATTATAAAAAAAGGTAAGTTTGTGCAACGTTATAATGCAATCAGACTTTTTTTAAGCATGTTTCGAGAATATTCATACGCAAAACTCAATTTCCATGCTCGGTTTGGTGTGCAATTTCCGCACCAGCACCACGGATTCTCTTAGAACGCACAAGTGAGCTCTCCTGGTGCGATCAAGTGCGTGAACCCGGAAATGGACAAACATGTTTCACTTTGTGTAATGTTTTCACCCGTAACGCAACGAGTTAAGTGAAATCGACTTTCCGGGCATCTTTTTTCGGCCCGGATATCTTTTTGCAACCGTTTGACAAAACGCTTGCAGACATCGATCTTTGTGACAGTGCGTAGGATCAAACGAATCAGAACGTGCCGTCATCGGTGTGTTTTGCTATCTCATTCATAGGAACGGGAATTTTCCCGGAATTTTTGCACAATCAATTGAAAGAGAGAGAGACAAAATCAAATGAATAAACATAGATGCCTCGTCAGTTCCCTCCAACACCCTCAAAGTGGCATCTATTTTCAGCACTCGCCATCCTGCTTGTCAGAATCCCCACGATGGAAGCGGTTTCATTGAAGCTTCCCTCCACCACAACACACGCTTGAAGTTAACATACACGCCAGGTTGACAAATAAATCTCGTCACCACAGACCAATTAACCAGTGCCGACGTGTGCGTTGTTTGTGTGCCGTGAGCTCCAATTATGACAGATTGTTGCATGGAGTTGCACTGAAGGAAGAGAAATCAATCAAACCGTTTGATGGTAAAATGCTTGGAAACGGTTTGGGGAAAAACACATTCTGCGAGGGAGTGAATGTCATCATGGCGAAAGGTTAAAGGTAAAAAGTGTACCTCTTCCTGCAATGGTTGGTTGTTAACACCTTTCCGCAGCAAACCTCAAACGACAGCTATCGTAAGACTTTACTTTATGGTTTGTTTGGTAAAGTAATCACGTCAAATCTGGACCCGAAACAGATAGTCTAAAAGGGTTGCTGCGTTTCGTAAAATGAGTTCAGAATACCTTCCTTGTCTCTGGAGTTTCCATGGGGTTGGAAAGGGGCACCAGCACGAGAATAATAACCACAAAATCCTAATTAATCCACGCATCCTAACATCCCATCGAGTACTCAACCCAACAGGTACTCGGAAGCACTGCTGAGGTACTCTTGGTTTAACACGTCGAGGGATATTTGTGCGTCAAATAAGAGAACAGCTAGCAAAAGGATATACTGCTGCTGATGCTTCTATTGCTGGAGCCAGTGGACCATTCCGTCCCGAATGTCGGCGTCTAAGTCGCAACAATAACAACGAATGTGTATTGCCACCGGTAAGCTGTACTAGACGATTATGCTCTAACCTGGGTTCCCTGTGTTTATCCTTCTTTATCCCAGATATGTCCAGGTAGTTGATTCGCTTGAAAGTGTTTTATGGCCCTCTTCACGACTTTCACGAGCAATGAGTGCGTGGTCAGGGCAGGTCAGTTGGGTAACCGATTTGAACTCATTCGTCATAACATGGCTCAGGATGCTGGGGCGTCATTTATGATGGGAAATGAAACCACGTAGTTTGAGGACAGGAAACATATTTATAGCAATTCAAAACAGGAAGATCTGAATTTATGACAGGAAAGTCCCGCCTAGTTCCTCGTGCTGGCTCCACAAACAAATGTTCGGGGCACACAATGATCTTCGGAAATTAGTTATTGATCGTTTTCCTGTTTTGTTTCCGGTTTCCGGAGCCTTTATTATAATAATATGCCTCTAATAGAACCAGCGTGAGGTATCGAAACAAATACATTATAACGCGATTATTTCTAGAAATAGATTGATTTGTTCTATCTAAGGACCCCAAAACAACACTCCCACCTATCCATTAAAACGTAAACAGTTACAAATGATTTGATTATTGTGTTCCTCACTATGCAAACGAAGAAATTATTCCCTCCATCGACAATGAACATCTGCACATTGAAAAAATGAGGCACATATTATTCATCATCTCCTGGTTGGTTCCATCCACACTCTCCAATATCCTGTCCGGCGCTGAAAAACACTAATGATGTTCAATAAAACATCCCAAAACAACAACAAAACACGATGGAAAACCTGGGGTTCCTGGCTGTCAGTTACTCGGCTGGTGTTTCTCCCCTTGCGTTCAAGAACAACAAAAAAAACACAGGTGTGCTGTGGTGTTTGATCGTGTCACTACTCCCTCACCCGCAAACTAACATCCCTATGCTCGTTCCCATACACAGTGTAAACGACTCATGTGAATGTCTCATTTGCGTTCGAGTCGCTTTCGAAAGGGGGAAAAACACAAAGCCTAAACCCATGTTCCAATTTCCCAAAACGACCCAAAACAATCTACATTGCCAGCTCGGCGGGTGACGAGCAAAACTTTCCGCGGGCTCCATCCCTCCCCCGATAATTCGTTGCTGTGTCACCGTCTATTAACCTTCGCCCACCTTTCGCGTTGCTCGTCCTTTGGGTTATGACATTAATTGATTTATTAGATTATCGATACTCAATTACCCGCCGGGGTAAAGGAGACCAAATGGTGCGATTCCCACCGATACCGGGTGGTTAGGAAAATACTTGGAAGGGGTCACCCAAAACGCCAAACCAAGTTGTGATCGCTCTAAGACACGCGATAAAATCGCGGGGACCCCTGTTCGCAAGCACCGCGTCCGATAAGGGTAGATTTGAAGGTGTGCCTTAAAGAAGTGTTACATACCGGGGCTGCTGTTGTTATTGTTGTTAATCGTAAGACTGTTGTTATTATTGTTGGGGCCGCTAGTCCTTCGCGTATGGTGGTGGTTCCCCAGTATCTGATCTATGCTGTAGACGGCACGCGGTTTCGTAATCGCGCTGCTCTGGGGCGGTGCGCGAATGACCCGTTCGGCGTGCACGGCTCCTGACATCATTTTCAACATTGAGTCAATGATTTGTGCAAATGTAGCTTTACTACACTTTTGGTTCGTTTTGTTATCACTGTTTTTTTTTCTTTTATATTTTCACTGTTAACTGCTTTCGAAGCTGAGTCTTTTATAAGAGTTTGAGCTTAATTTCTGTTTCTTGAGTCACTTTGTCACTTTGAGCACACTTTTTATTCAGCGCAGTCACAAAACACTAGATCACTTTGTTTCAACAATCAACAGCACATACCACCTTAATTTCCATTTAAGTTTGTGTTTGATTAATTTCTAACGCCACAATCACATCCAACACAAGGACACACACACCGTTACGATCGTTTAGACACGGACTCGTAATAAAATCCTGCATACACTTCCAGAGAATCGCTCCTGCCCGTGATGTGATCTACTCGAATGTCTGCCTAGCAATGAACATGCTACCGTACCGACCGTCGAATAAATATTAAAAACATTCAAAATACAGTTTTCCTTCCCTATCAGCGCTGCTACACATACACGCTGGAAACCTGTGCTTTACTGTGGGACTTACCCTCCTGTAGAGACACACACATACATCTATTCAGGCTATTTGGTTTTCTGTCTAGTGCGCATGCTATGTCAAAGCGAGGAGGAAAATCGGATGGAAAAGAGAGAGCTAATACAGCGAAAAAATAGGGGTAGGTTTTCATTTCGAAGGGTGCCATCGTGCGGCTGTGTGGAACTGGTGTCGTCCCGTTCGCACCTACCAGCCACAGGACGGGTAGGATGGTGAAAACCATCAACACCCGCAGTCGTTCCCGTTCATTCATCCGCTCCTTCTTACCTTTGGCTGTCGACCGGGGCGAATGTTGACATGGCGACGCTCGGGGATCGTTTGTGTGGAGGGGGTCATCAACGCATCTTCGAAGACGCGTGTGATTGGAAGGCACTGTTCCCGTTGATCGGAGTGCCATCGAAGTGGTGGAGGAGGAGGAGATCACAAAACACAACAAGTGTAGGTATACGAGGGTGTGTGTTTGTGTGAGTGTATACTGAAGCTAATGTTAAACTAATAGGCCTTACGTTGGTTTGCAATTGTTATAACAAATGAGACATAATTAAAGGCATTGCTTGTAACTAATTTGATAGCTGTTATTGCAAACATGTTTTAATTGTACTTACAATGACATATTTAATTTCAAACATTTCTTCAACGTTGAATTATTATGTGCTTAGTCAAATTATAAAGAGTTATTTAAAGAGAACTTAGCTAAGATACAGCTTAGAGCCTCTCCTTACGGTTAAACATTTTTGAACAGATTAAATCTGTTCACGAGGTATGCAATCAAGCTAATTGCACATTTAACTTATGCATTGTCAATTTCCCTCGCACCGAACCGAACCTCTCCACTGCTAATTGTAATTTAATTGACGTATGTTAAACACCTGCATGAAAGCTAACAATCTATTGCAACGTCCACTAGCTAGAGTGAAACAATCATTACCTTATTGTTTAAACATTAGCTAGCAAATTTAATTCACAGAGTTCCACAAATAACCGTGTGAGTGTGCAACAACATCCATTGAGAAGATTGTAAAGTTTCCAGTAATTAGTAATCGAAACTATACCCCGCAACGAGGTACATCTTCCTTCTCCTCGAATTTTGCTAGAAAAATTAGGAAAAGATGATCGAACCAATTCAAAAACTAGCTCTGCTCGAGGGAAAAAGGGGGCGTGCAACGAGCACGTCCTCTTCCAACAGCTTGGCCATAAAAAGGGTTACAAATTAGTGGGGTAGACGGGATGCTTCGCGTGTACCTTCGAGAGCTTCGCCGATGGTACCGTGCTGCTTCATTCATCAAAAATCACCTCAGCTTCCCTACTTGCGGGGTATCAGTTTAGCTACCCGTACCAAAGTTGATCCCGTGAAATCCCCACTCAAATTTCGACCTGTCCGAACAGGCACCCAGATTCATCCTTGCCGTTTGCTTCCATTCAAGCAGCACATTTCCCTCGACTGGTCACTGGATGTCGCGACCAAGCCCAATCCCCGGGGCCAGACGGACGAAATGAACGTAATGTGCGCCGCGCCCGAGAAGCGGAAACGGTTATCTACTGCCCAGCGTTAGCTAGCCAGCAACAGCTCAACCCTTCTCACCTGGTTCACAGCCAGTGTCCCTTGATGGCAGATCTGGGGGGAAAGCGGATAGCGACTCAAAACAAAAAGATTACAACTATTTAGACCAGAAGGCACCGAAAAGTCCAAACAAAAGTTCTGGCTGCAGGACCACCAAGAACTCCAAGTGCGTTTCTGCATCACTTTATGTGGCTGTGCGTGCGTGTGTGTGAGTGTGCGAGAGATGCCAAAGGTACCGAGGAGCGGCCGGTAAGGAAAGTTTTACGACCGTGCTTATCCGGAGGTTTTGTTGTTCCTTCCGCCGATCCATGATGATCCGTCGATCGATGGGCGCGTCCAGCGTACATCCCCAGGGGTAGGGCACACTCGGCCTACAGAATCACGGGTAAAAGGGGCCAAATATTCAGATTCATTCACAAACTTTACTTCTTCTGGTACGAAATTGTTCAACGCCTCGTCCATCATCAGGGAAAGCAATCGTGCCCAACCATAATATGGCCGTCTCTGACCCGTAGGCTTTTTAATTCACCCATCAACCACCATTGCCACCACTACAACGGGTTAATCCTTTGTTTTCATTGGTGCGAAAAAGATTACCATGCTTGCAGCAGAACAGAACTGATCCCGTTCGAATGCGTTCGCTGTTGAGGGGGTGGGGGAGAAAGCACTTCCTGCTTAACTTGCAATTCCAGACCGTCAGTGATGGCAAAATGGTCAGCCGTCAACGAGACAGGGAAAAAAAACCCATCCCACAAGGAAAGGATCTCTCTGCCTCTGGTACTGGGTGTCACTAATGATAAGACTAATAATGATCTTCTCTCCAAAGTTCGTGCCCTGCAATCGGATTAATTTGCATTGTTTTGGCAAAGCAGCGTTAGCTTGCGGTTAGTAAAGGGTAAAGCCCGTAACCACTCCGCTTGCAGCTGCAATCAGTAAAGGGACACTTTTTTTCTGCGAGGTCTTAAGAAAAGTCACATCATGGCCCTGTCGGTCGCAGCAAAAGGCAGACATTAGCGTTAACTTTCCCTTGTCTCGAATATCCTTGCTAGTTAGTGGAGGGGTAAGACACTCGGCGACTTCGCGCGACATGCGCAAATCGATGCTGGGCTTTGATTGGATGGCGTGAAGCATGCTGACATGGCACTGGAGGGGCATGGAAGCTGTATTCGATGCACACTAACACCATTGCTAGCATCAAGAGAGCGACACCGATCAGCTGGTGTTAATGTTAATAGATGCAATTTATCGAGCGAAACGGGATAGTTTACTTTGCGATGCTAATACAATATGGCTCGCATCGTTATCTGGTGGAGCAGATTCATTTGGTTATTCTGTTTTAATGTTGCACGATAGTCTGTTGAACTAATAGAAGCTGTTTTGGTTCATGATTGTTAATGATTAATCTATTACTTACGGCATCCTATATAAAGAATTACTTTAATTGCCCATGTAATGTATGTATATTCTTCCTAGAAATCATATTTCCTGTATTGTAATATACAATTTTCTCAATAATTTTTGAACGGTGGGTGCAATTTTAAAACGAATTGAATTTTCAGAATAATTTGCATATCTTCTTCTTCTTCTTCTTATTTGGCTCAACAACCGTTGTCGGTCAAGGCCTGCCTCTACCACTTGTGGGCTTGGCTTTCAGTGACTTATTGATTTCCCCCCATAGCAGGATAGTCAGTCCTACGTATGGCAGCATGGTTAATTCGGGGCTTGAACCTATGACGGGCCTGTTCTTAAGTCGTACGAGTTGACGACTGTACCTGTACTAGACCGGCCAATTTTATATATCATTTTTATTAATTTTGTTGTGATCTTGTTTTCTTCCATCAACAACTATGGCATTATTTTAACTTTATTCATCGACACTTACTTTTAGCAATTTAACAATAAAACAGTTGGACCAAGCTGAATTTCATTCAAACCAGGCGCTAAATACCATTAACAAAAGGGAAGGAAAGCAATTAAACCCGATAATTGCAACTATCGCACCACATTTTAATCATATTTCATTTAGCGATCGCGTCTGCAACTCAAACACAATCTCCTTTATCAATAACGCTACCTCCCACAATTATCACTTATTCGATTTTGACTTCCCGACCCCAGACTCAGCCACTCTTACCTTCATTTTCCTGCCCTTCCCCACCCACACCAGCCAACACTCGAAAGGGTGCTCCCCCGCACCACGATCCTGGCACTCAAACGGTCTTAAAAGGCAATCAACTTTTCAATCACAATCATCGAAAATCGCGAACAAATCTTCAATTTCCTTTCTCTGCCGGCTGCCCATTCCAGCAAATGCTGTTGTTTCTTTCCTCTCCATTCCTCCTGAGGGGGGAAAACCCCTGCCAAGCATCTATTCCTTCCTTTATCTGCCATTGTTAAAAAACGATGGAAAAGAAGCACAAAAAATGCTACCACCGCCGCCAGTATGAGTGAAACGCAGTCTCTCGGTGCTCCACAGCGGCCTGGGTCCGAGTCAGATCCCTGCATTTGGCCGTAGGCGAATCGATAGAAACGATTGGGAAAATAAAAAAATATCATGAGACTGAGAGGAACAAAAAAACAGCTCCTCCACCCGAATCCCTAAACGACGACCGTTTGCCATCACTTGACTGAGATGGAAAGTAGCGCGCCCGCATAGTGCCGTGGCGTACGTCTCAGCCAGACCTGTTGTTGGTTCCTTTTTATTTGCCTTCCCTACAATCGCGTGATACATACATTTCGATGACAGTAAGGATGGAGGATGGATCAGTGCCAATTCACTGGTGGCCGAAACGGTGGGTGAAGCGGCGGAGAGCGCAGAGACCGATGCCTGGAACCTGGGACAGTCCCCGCTGAGGACGATTACGCGACCGGAAAAGTGCCGTCAATCGAGGGTAATGTGGAGGACACTGGTGGGGTGAGGTGGAGTTGGGGAATGCAGCTTACCCCCGCGATAGGAGATGAGCAATAATCGGTCCACTTATGCCATCGAATGCCAGCACACGAGCGCACACGTCGAATCGGAAGTGGTGTGTGCGCACAACGGTGTGAAAATCGAATGGAAAACGCAATAAGATAGGACAGCAAAGAACGTGTGTGTGTGTGAGAGAGAGAGAGAGAGAGAGAGAGAGAGACGATAAAAAACGATCACATATATAATCGCTACAACTCAAATGCTACGTAATACGTCTACAATTGAATCACAATAAATCTCTAAATGGGGAATATTTAAAACCCTTGCGCCAATGGAACGTGAAATGGAATCAATTGGAAACAAAGGGAAGTGGTTGACTTGAATCGAAATGAATCGAAAAGAAGCATGTATGCAGAACACTGACTATCTGAGTTTAGAACAAACAATAAAACTAAAACTGAGGGAAATTAATTACAAATTCGTTTAATTTGGCTTCCAAACTGATAACACATTGAAAGCTCAGCATATTGGCTCTGACAACTCTTTATTTTCATTACGTGTAACTAATTGATTAACCTATGACTCATAGACCCTTTTGTACTTACTGCAGATCTGAACCAGTATCATGTGATATACTAAATTGCCACAGGTGATCATTAAATTCCTGTTCCTTAAATTAAATACTATGTAATACTACATTATCTTCTTCTTCTTCGTCTTTGGCACATAAACTGTTTTTAGGTTTTGTTAAACAATCGTTATTGAGTGTTGTTGGTAGGATTTTCGCATAAAAATCATGTTTAAAAATTGTGTCTTACCATAACCTCAATAAATAATGCAAACTTGAGTTAAACTAAACACATTGAAATGTATGCATTTTCTTTATTGTTTTTTTTTAAATACTCTTTTAGATTACAATCGTTAGAATCGTTAACATAAACAATCTTTCATGCATTTATGGTCGGCGTTGTAATTAATTTAAATTATGCAGAATTGCATGCATAATTCATAGGTTATGATTATTTAAACAACATCTTCCGAAACAATTTCAATTTTTAATTGAATTATCAGCTCGTTTATAATTATTGACCAATTTATTAACCTGGAACAATTAAATCAACCAACAATTTAATATACCTCTCAAAAGTAAATCACAGCGACATCATACACCCTCAATCGCGATATTTTACGAATTTTTCACCGAAAATCCCCATGCAAAAAGCGTAACCATGCATTCCTTCGAAATAAAATCCGCTGCTCTTTTCACCACATTATGCTATTTGAAGTATTTTTCCATTTACACGGTTCAATAAATTGCACGTTTTTCACTGCCACCTGTATTCTACAATCATTTATACACTGGCAAATGGGGCATCCGCTAGCCGAGGGGCGGAGTGAGTGTGAAAAGGAATTTAAAGTGATAAACATTTTCCCGAGGCAAAGGCTGCTGAAGGAAGCAATTTGTAGGCGAAAAGAAGAATTATCTACTATTATGTACGGCGACACGTGCCATCCGAGCAGGGACGGGGGCAAATCACGACGAATTACTTTGTTCTTGCAGAGCGGAAATGGGTATAGGTGGTTCTAATCTCCCCAGCTTCTTGGCGTTAGTTGCTTTCGATAATAGAGTTAATAAAGTTGTAATGGCAAATTTTTGTAACTCTATTCATTAAAGTGTTTAAACCAATAGATGGCTCAGCCTTTAGCGGTGTACTCGGCCGTTGCTACACTAAGGACAGGAACGTAAAACTTTCATTTTATTACATACTCTATAAAGTTTTCTAGATAGCAAAGCATCAGGTCTGGCATGAGCTGCTTAGCCAACTTTCTGCAATGTAAATAAGAACCAATTTAAGGGCACCAGAGGAGCAGCATCCATTTACACCCCCGGGACAGTCTCCGAGACACACACACACACACGTGCTAAGAAGCAACACAATGAACCGGTCAGAACCATCAACACAGCATCTCAAACAGTCCCGCAGTCGGAAACGAAACGATAAACTTCCAATACGTACACCGCAGGAGCAAATTCCCAATCTTGTTTGGTCCCTTATTGCCTTGGCCCCACCCTTCACCCCAACAGGGACTGCATTGCTCGTTTGCAGCTGAGCGGGAACACGGACCGTGCAAATGGAAACTACCAACAATCGACCTAATATCAAACATATACAGAAAATAATTTTCTAATAAACTTTATTATGGTCATCCCCAAGGAGACTGCCCGATGCATGGTGGACTGGTGGTAGTCAGGGGTCAGGCCGAGCGACTGGCGACGCTGGCTGCTGGAACGAGTAATTTAAGTTTGAATTGCAAACGGCACATATCGTCCGGCACCGGTTTGTTTGATCAAACTTTCCAACTCAAACGAACGAGATACCGTACCCCGCTATTGATCTAAATTTCATCGGAAACGAACGTTCATAAAGTGTGGCTGGGTGCAGCTCTTTTTGCTTGCAAACCAATAAAGCGATATTGCTAAATTATTACACCCGATTGGGTGCGTTTTAGCGTGCGGGGGGGAGTGATTCGTTATTAATTAAGATTAGTTTCCAGAATTCCTGTTGATTCTGGAAAATTTTAACATTTATTTTACTCCCTTGCCAAAATATTCAATTTATTATGGATGAATCCCACATGTTTTATACCGTAGTGCTTTAATTTTATTGTTGCTTGGAAAATAATTGGACACACGGCAAGTTTGATTGTTGGATCAACCTGTTAGTTATTGAGAAAGATGTATCTATGGACCAAATATTTTTGAAAAAACAATTCGGAGCAGCATGTACAGCCTTACAAATAAGAAGAAGAAGACACTGCAAGTATAAGTGTCTTCTTTTGTACAGAAACTGCTTGTGTTCAAGGTTTGTCAAGGGAACAGTCTACTATGTGTTGCTATGTCTACTTTCGTGGATTATGCCAAACTTTTTGAAATTTACACTCACACAAAAATAGTATTGTGTTAACAAATGTTTGAATGCTGATATTTTTAAACACTTAATTTTTATTTTTGATACTAATTCTTGGTAAATTCCTGTATATTGTTTATTTTGTTTTTTCCTTATTCATAGATAAGTGAGACACAATTTTATAATACAGCTCCCCATTTCCTGAAAATTTATAACAATCATACTTTGTAGGTTTATCATACATTGACGTTCCTCATTATCGGACAAAGTGAGCTAATTAATGTTATGTGTGTCGCGTTGAACCACGTCTATAACATGTAAGCAGAAATTGTCCGATTAATAAACGAAAGAAATCAAATTAATTTTCTATTAAATATTATAAAACATAAACAAATATGTTTTATCAAATTGATATCAACAGTTTGACATATTGAACAAATAAACACACAATTGTATAACTAACATTATTTTATAGTTCGAAAGTCATAAGCTACATAACCCTCATTATAAACCTATTTATGTTTTGAACTAGAGCTAGTACCAAACAGTAACAGGACACATCATATCATACACTTGCCCTGCGAACACACACATAAACGCAACGAAACCTCGTCTGTGCAACCTTTCCCACCGATTCTGCCCGAAGTCCGGAGAGCCACAGAAAGAGAGAGAGAGAGAGAGAGAGAGAGAGAGAGAGAGCGAGAGCAAAATAAAAAGAAAAAAATGCATCCTCGAACCAACTTTTCCCAGCCAATAGAAAACGGTTATTATGCCCCCGGGCTAGGATATCGATAAAGTTTTATTTATTCTATACTGTTAATATCATTTATGTGTTTCATGTTTCTTCACCCCCTCGGTACCCGATGATTCCCATTCCCGTGTGATTTCTATTTTGTAAAAAAAATAGCGGAGAAAGACAAAAAAGCAGTTCCGGCAAGTGCAGTGAAATGAAACAAAGCCGGTACCCCAGCCCAAAAAAAGCTCGCATCCAGCGTTTGAGCAAAGTTGTGATGCTGTTTTTTGAGCTCGTTTTGTTTACCATTTAGATTTCCACATCCCGTACCAGAAAGTAGTAGCAAGCACACAAACACATACACAAACACGACCCACGGTGACACACGCGCGCCCAACGCACGAATTATATTGTCCCCGAGGTGTCTGCACAAAGCATGGCCGTAAGGGAGTAAATTAAATTCAATAAACTTTCTGTCCGACTGGGCCGATTTATTCAAGCAGATTCAACCGTGCGCGGCCGTCGAAGACGAAGACTGTCAGCCCCGTGCCAGCGATGCCTTCGAGCGCTGTACGAAAAATGTCCTTTTCCTGCCATGCGTATGTGTGTGTGTGCGTGCGCCTAGCAAAACGTATGTCCCTTGCCGGTTCGTCGGACGAATAAACAAACAAAAATCAACAACCGAGCGACTGTCGATTGACATTTTTTGTTGTTGTTGTTGCTATTGTCCTGCCTTTGCATTTTTGCCACACGGCAAATCCGTTCGTTGCTTCATTCGTACCGTACGTACGTTCGGCTGTTCGCCTTTATCTGTCAACTGTGTGGCCCTTCTCGCTTGACCCAACCCTCTCGTGATCAGCTTGCCAGAGCTGAGCACGTTGCCGTGGACTGTGCCAACCGATTTCAAGGGCTTCGGTTTGGTCGGTTTGAGCGGCAGCCGAGCAAGGGGCGGCAGCGCAATTTAAGAGGATTCTCCCCCGCCGACCTGCCAGCCCGCAATATGGTCGGGCAGCCAATCTAGCAGCACCGACCAAAGGGGGCGCCGACCGAGCCCCGGTCCAGGATTGCCCTAGGTTGTGTGGGCGAAAATAGAGTAAATCAGTTTTGTATTAAATTGATTTTTGTAAAGTTATTTGTGGCTTTGCGTTCGCACGCATCCGCACGAACCCGTGGCACAACCACTGTTTGGACAGTAAATATTATCGTTTCGATTTCGGAAGCCAATCTCGGCAGCCAAGCGGCACACGGCACTGCTACCCCTTTCCCGGCACGATTGTCCTGGCGAAGGGTGGTGGCGTGCTAACAAGGGTTTACGCATTGTGCGGATGATAGGAAAAGTGTGTTTCATTAAACAATTTCTTGGTTATTTTAAGCATTTTAGGTAATTCCAGTAAAGCATGTTTTTCCATTTAGTTAAACTAGATGAATAATAATGTTTGAAACAAAAAAAAAATATCTTCTCCGCCAATTGAAACTACCTCTCCGAAATGGATGAATTCATTAGAGACGCTTAAAATGTAATTCATATGTAGCAAAAAGAAAAAAAAGAAACTGAAGCTTCTTGAACCAAGATGATCCCGTTCACAACACGATCGCATATGAAATGGTTCACCCATGGTTCTAGCGCACCTACATACCAGTGTGTGCATGTGTGAGCATGTATGTTGAAAGTTTCATATTGAAAGTTAAATCCACTCACGACACGACAGCGAGCCTAATATCATTTCCATACTCTATGCATATTCTTCTATATAATTACTTTTTTCCTCTATCACCACCCGGTCTGGCCGAGCGCCGAGGTGTGGAAGTCAGCGCTGGGCAGGGATACCCTAGCCTGGCAGGGAGTTGTCTTTAATAAGCGCGTATTACAGCATGCGGCAAGTGCACTCGAAAATTCAATTACGCGGATTTAATTAAAGCTTCTTGGGTTGCATTCGTGTGCATGTGGGTTTTTTTTTTCACCAGTAAATGTTTTGGTTTTATTTCATTGCTCTGGTTGGCTGGCAGCTTTTGCAGTTTCCGCTTTTCTATGTCAACCGTATTGGCGGAGTTAATCTAGACGAGATTACACGCTGGGATTACAATATTGTCATGTGTTTGTGTGCACGCTTGCTGTTGGGTTCCGATTTAAATAATCATCAGTACAACATTCACAATCATGCTTCGAGAGGAGGTTTTTGATAATAGGTACATCATATTTGCATACTTCTTTACCAGCGAACAGAATTGCAATTGTAAGAATGGGAAAAAGCTGTTTTATATCGGAATCGGTTTGTTCAGATCTCATTTTATTTATAAAATGTTGTATTTTTATACAATTTTATCCCATTTTGAAACATGAGCTTTATTGATTGACCTAACACAGAACATAACAGAAAAAAGTTTCATCCTTTCGAATCAAGCTATAAAGATAGTTTTGTACTGCTTCGATAAAACAAATAATAAGTCTTCATATATGCCCTATCCCTGTTGCAAACATTATGTTCCTGGACGATATTTCAAATTTTTCTAGTACCACATAACTAGTATTAGAAAGTACCCTTGACTCTACTTAAGCCTTGACTCTATATATTTTTATATTCTGAGGGATTTACGTGACAGCTCGTATGAATCGCACAAGAAAAAAACATATGCATAAACATATAACCACGACTTAATCTGAAAATTCAGAAAATGGATTGGAGTTAAGGTTTGAGATATGTTTATAAAAAATGAAATCAGGTCCGAGATAACTTAACACGATTAAATGCAAGAGCAAAACATATAAATACATATTTAGCGTAGGATGCAAACAGTCTGGGCGTGTTTGAGCGACGCATCCTCCGGACCAAGGTGTTTTAAAATGACATGGTGAAGTTGTTCAGAGCAAAATGACATTTCTCGACTTGACATAACTGTTCCAGGGGCTCCGGTATAGAAATCGGGGAGGGCTGGTGCGGGGTAATTAAATTTGTATGCAGAGAGTGACAGTTGTCTCCCACAATGTCGCCCAGCAAAAGCGATAAAAATCAACCTTCTAAATACATTATCCTTGCTCCGGACCATAATTGGCGGTGTGTTCGTGCATGGAGTGTGGAGGAGAAGGAGCTTGCTGAGCTGTACGGCGAACCGAACCTGACGGTGGCGAAGGCTGGTAAGATACGAGGGTTGAAGCATGTCATGAGGATGCCGGACTCATACCCCACCAAGAAGGTGTTCGACAGCGATACCCAGTTCGGCATAAGGCGCAGGGGAGCACAGCGAACTCGATGGCTGGACCAGGTGAAGCGAGACCTGACGGAGATCGAGTGTCTACATGGATGGGAGATTGCAGCCAGGGACCGAGCATCCTGGAGTATGATTGTTGACCGGGTCATGTCACATCGTCGTTTTCTATCGTGAGCAGGCCAACAAGAGAGAGAAAGAGAGAGAGAGAGAGAGAGAGAGAGAGAGAGAGACATATTTAGAATCTTATTCCACAACTGGCAATTGTTTCTAATAATGTATAGTAATAAAAAATACAATAACGACTATTAAACACGTAAGATATTTCCTTTACGGGGTCAAGGTTTATCCTTAACAGACGATCATTGCATGCTAACGTGTAAATATTTCAATATGTGAACTCACCTTTCTTACCACTGAACTCACCTGCAAAAACAAACACTTGATCATATGTTCGCCTGTTTTACAGTGTAATCAGTCTAGAAGACCTCAGTATGTATGATAGAACGGCAATAAATACTCATCATTTCATGGTACGTTTAACATAACGGTTAAATTTCCCAAGTACTCATACGATTCGTTGCTTCAGCATTCGGACACGATCAAGAGTCCTTTTGACTTGTCTTATGATCTTATGAACTGCTGCAAAGTTATACCTAATATTAAGAGTAATATATATGACACATACTACTGCCTTTTGTTTCCATATTTCCATTCATTGTCATTGGTTTTAAACATTGCCAATATATCAACGCTAAAACAGGAAAAGAATATTGCCAAACCTTTTGTGACGTATAAACTTACTACGGTCGCTCCTGCCACCTCATTCTGAATAATTAATTTATAACTAAGGCATCTCTGTATTATGAACGATACGCTATAACTGGAGTGTTTAAATTCTAGCTATCAAAATTCACTAACAATGAATTCTAGACCTTTTGCTAATTAAGTATCACGAGTACAGAGAAACAAGAAATGTTTTAAGTGGCTTCAAAAAAACATGAAACTAAACAATTTGTTCTCATTGTCATTGAAAAAAAACGACTAGGTTTATTTAATTTTGATTATATCTATCTTACATATTTTGATAATATTTTGGAGTTGTATGTTTTTTTTCAATTTTGAATTTAAACCCAAAATGTTATTAAGCATTCTATTCATATTTGCACCAACATTTAACACCAAATATTTGTCAATAAAAATCTCATCTTATCGTGTATTCATACACGCACACGTCCCACCAAGGCAAGCTTATTTGTCCACTGAAGCCAATTTACTTCGGCTATACAAACATAATGCACTCACAATTTCCCGGACCAACGTCATGAGAAAATTCATCGCCTGCAAATACCCAACCAACTAACAATGTTTCCTACCACCCACAATCCTCAAAGTATCCCTACAACAATCAACAAATCGAATAAAAATGATTTTCCCATTATTAGCTTGTGATGTGTCCCCCTACATCCAACGTGTACCTTTTGCCCGTCCACTGCTAATCGGGTGTGTCGACCACCCCTTTTCTCCCATTAAAGTTGGGTGTGAAAACTGGTTATTGCTGAGATTGGTGCGGTGCAGCACGCACATTGCTCCTCTAGATGTCAATTGTATCGTTCAGCGGAAAGGGATGCAGCTTGCAGCTACTGTGTACATTTCCCATAGTTCCTCTCTATTTCTTTGAACACCACCACCACACCGTGTACACCGTAAAGCAAGCAATGGGATTAGGGCCAATTTGTTGCTACGTTGTTGCTCCGAGTAAATACGCCA
Organism: Anopheles quadriannulatus; assembly: GCA_000349065.1. Classification (NCBI taxonomy): domain Eukaryota; kingdom Metazoa; phylum Arthropoda; class Insecta; order Diptera; family Culicidae; genus Anopheles; species Anopheles quadriannulatus. The sequence goes on along the minus strand of KB666510.1, from coordinate 2,223,341 downwards.
GAATTTCTAATTGTGTCGGCAGGCGACAGGCAATAAACAAACCGTACCGCTAGCACGATATCGCCCTCGAAGTGGCCAACAATTCTAGAAATGTACTGTTGACCACATTAGGATCTATCCTTTCTAACAGCTGCTGGCGACTGCCAAGCAACGGCCCGGCAAACGTGCATGTATTGTTGTGGAATATAGCCGTATGTGGTCCCAGTGCTCAACATTATCGCAACACGATCGAGAAATGCAAAAATGCTAATTCCCAGGTGAATCTTTTCACACATCTATTTTTTTCCAAGAGCTCCTTTCTTTTCCCACACACCACCACTCATTTGCTGGAAAGGGCTTTCTTTGCCGCATACACAAACAATGGCAACAAAAAACCAACAACAAGTCTCAAGTGGTTTCACCGCTTGTTTAATGCTCTTTTTCTGTTGTTGTGTTCATCACAACAAATGCAGCAGATTCATTTCGCCGCCTGAACAAAGGACGTCAAACTAAATTGACCATACAGCAGCAGCATCAGCAGCAGCAGCACCGGTCAAGACAAAACCATCGCCAAATCCTCACATGAGCTTCCTTGCAGCAACGCCGTGTGTCTCCACATTTGTCTTTGCCGCCGTCGTCTTCGGTCGCGCCAAGAACAATTCCGCTGTGCCAAAACTGGTCCATACATCCTTTTTGAGGGATTAGCGTGGCCATGTGTGCTGGGTGCGGGCAGATTGCATTCACCCAACAAAGTACACACCGATGCGTATCTATTACTGTGAACCCGAGAGAACTCCAAGAATTCGTTACAATGGCTGTGAAAATCAAGCACCTATCACGACGGGGATACAAAAGAGTGGTAGTAGACAGACCGAAACACAGTAGGATAGCTCTGGAGGGAAAAGAAAACAGATCATAATCTAGAGCAGATCCGTGGGCTGACAGATTAGGGAAATCCTTTAACATAACAGCATAAACATTACGTTTGCCGTCAGCGCGTACTAGGACAGTGGACATGAACTATTTTAACAGACTACTTCTGGTGTACTGCAATTAGAGCGAGATGTTCAGGATGTAATTCAATACTAACGATCGATTCCAGATCATGGATCGCAATTAGAATTAGTGTTTGAATATTTCGATAATGCTCACCGGAGTGAGAAAAGTCCAGCCGGATCAGCGGAATATGAGTATTCAAAACAGAGAGCCAACGGCAAACCGACTACAACAAACCCACAAAACCTAACCTACCTAATCAACCTAATCCTCCTGCCGGTGCGTGTGGTGACGGTGATGGTGGTGCTCCTGTCCGTTAAGCTTAACCGGACGACGACAATGCACACTATTTGCAAACATAATGCTTTGTTTTCATTGTGTCTCTCGCATGGCACCGGGGCTTTACTCTCGACGAAAACGACGACGACACATTCGGATACGAGAAAGTGCAGCACCGTGTGCTTGCCCCGAATGCGTCTTACGTGCCCGTATGTGTGTGTGTGTCTACATGAGTAATGTTTTCCTTACGGTAAAGGGATATGTTTTCTTAGGATTGCCCGTGCAGGAATGTTCCCGTCCGATGGTGCTTCTCATTCGTGCACTGCGGTTGGCCCACACCGAGGCCAACTAAGGCAGGCGGCCCCCTACTTTGGTGGTGTGGTAGCTTGCGGTTGTGTAAAATGAAATGTGAGCTGTGGAAAATGGTAACACCAATAATGATGCACATGTAAATGCTCTCCCTGCAGCACACGTATGCTGCAAGCAGCTGCCCAAGGAGCTTTTGTGTTAGCTTGCAAGCCGTTTGATGTATCAGGTTCGCAGCGATTGATAGGGCAAACGACGCTGCACGTGGAGATTGTGAGATTGCATTTTCACAATTGCTTGAAATATGATTCACAGATGGTCACATACCAATAAAAACTTATTTTATTCCACACATGTAAAGTTAAAAAAGGGGAGGTATGTGACAGAGTATTCTTATTGCTGTTGAGTGGGTTTGACTATATGTGACTGATTGGTGTACCCTTTCACACATGATAACAGTTCCAGGTCATTTAATAATCCCCTGGCATGTCAAGGATGTTTTTATGTAGTACGGCTTTATGACTTTACAACGAGACTTTCCCATTGATATTGTTTGAGGCAATAGTTATTGTTTTAAGGCATTTTGCGTGTTCTAATATTGCCATACCCACTTGCTACGTGACAAATAAACTTAACGACTAACAATACTACCCGAATACCCGACCCGATTAAAAGCCAGAATATCTCATTTCTCTGCCAGACTCGCTTGAATGAATGGTTAAACGTAAAAACATACTAAACTTAACTAAATATCCCCTTCTATAGAATGTATTTTAGCTACCTATAATGCGTGATATTCGACTTACCCGAATATTCGAGCTATGCGGATACCTCGGGAACGCAACAAACGCGTATCTCGGTAACAGACTGAATTTATATGGCTAATTTATCATTTCCCCTTTTTTTCTTTCTTTTGTCATTATTATGGAAAAATTGCTGATTTTATTTTGAGCTTCTTTTTCAAAAAGCTTGTTGAACGACGTTTTTAGTTGAATGGTTCCTGTTGAAACTTGATTAATATGATAATACTTTAAAAATTTGCGTAAATATATATAATTATATATATATATATTTCTATCCATTAAATTTGTTACATGAACCGTTAAGTTGAATTGATTACAATAACATATTAACATTGTTTGTAAGTTGTTTAAAAGATCCTCCTGTTCGTAGCAGTGCATGAAGTCCATCATTGAACAAATAATCTTAAAAAAAGAGATAAGTATTTCAGTTTGCGCGAAAATATTCCAAATTTTGAAATATGCTATCATGCACTTATTTAATTGGAGAAATATACTAAATATTTCATGTGTTTTACAAAAATTCAAAGGAGTATTTATAAAAATTAAAAAAATATATAAAAAAGACAAAAAATTCTATGTAGTCACTGCTATATATCTCTTTTTTCTCACTGGTATAGACACTTTTTCGATCAATTCAATCAAACGAGGAGTTAAATCTTCATCCAAACAAATTGTAATCGTCCTGAAACGCTCCTCACGCTCCCAACAATTTTGCCCGGGTCTCAGTCGGATGAATAGAAAATTAACAGAGAAAATTTTCAATTGTCTCCCCACCGCCCACACTCGTGCACACTTGACACAAGCATAGGGCATCCGCGTGCCCCGGGCTTTACCGACCAACAAAACATGCCAGCCAACCTAAATCCTTGCCACTCCATCAAACACTTGCGGCCAAAAAGGTTGCGATGGTCTCTCTGATCTCACGACCCTGCCTGTTTTAATGCGCTGTCCTACCACCGTTCTCACTTCCCGGCGGGAGTGACAATCAAATGACGCAAAGCTGATACGCTCGTCGGCACTCTTCGGGTGCTCCCGTAATGAATGCAGTCAAGGACTTGGGCCTCGCGCTCCACCACGCGCCGTAGACAAAGTAACGAAATAAAGAGCCTGTAAATGGTAAATCCTCTTGAACTTTTCCACTCTCTCGCTCGATTTGCAGCATCTTGATCTCCATCCAGCGGGTAGCGCTCTGTTGCCCCTCGTGTTCTCGTCTGGTTGGGTGCGGAAAGGGGCAAAGTGGAAGAAAACTTTTACATCCTTCTTATGGTTTTGTTGCTTCGAGAAAGCGATTCGATGTAGGTGAAGCAAAGCACCACCCAGCCTAAGGATCGGTCGGCAACGCAAAGCAAAGTTTGTCCGCCCACCGATAAGGAACGGCACGGGAAAAACAACCCGTCAAACTCGGAATCGTTAATGTGTTCGGAGCGAGCATGGAAACGAAAACGGGAGAAAGGAGGTAAAAAGGAATCCAATATCAAACGTCACAATCCATGCTGGGTAGGGTCAGGGGCAGGGGTAAAAAATCTGTAAAGCAATGAATTAAAAATTGCATTCAAACCGATCCTATACACCTTGCACATTAATGGCTAAGAGCAGTCGGCACTTCTTTTATTTTGTTGTACATTGAATCCGCGACAACGCAATGGTACAAGCAAACACACCAAGTAATGTTGCGCGGCAGGGCGGAGGCTTAAAATGTTGCCGCGAACACTTCAGCTAGTCCGTGAAGTGGAAATTCACAAACAAATAACGCTTAATGGAAGTAGTGGCAGATTGCTAGGTGGTTCAATGCAGAACACCTTCAATGGAGTGACACTAACAAACTGTTGACCTCAAATCAAGCAGTACTACTCTACAGTAGCAGCTAGCTTTTTCTGGTCGGTGCTTCAAGGCTGGTTAGAGAAAAAGGTACATTTTACAAATAAATGTTAAAAGAATTTCATTCGTTGAGACTTTATACAATTTCAGTGCGAATGGTTTAGAGCAGGATGAATGCGTAAGTAGACATCATCGACATAATATCTTAAATGAGAAGAGACTGTAATCTATATTGTATTCAAGTGGTGATTGTAAATTTGGAAAGTGTAACCATTCATAATCTCCATCAGTAGCAGGTGACAAGTGGATGGTTCAAATGAATACAAGGAGAATGGATCAATGCCGGGCCCAAAATGGATGATGAAAATTCGTCAACGTGAATCTGTTGCAAACTGGGGATATTTTTTCCTAGTATGTAAGCCAACATCATCCGTACATAAAACTTACTTTATTAGGGGTGATAATATTCGTTAAAGCCAGTCTATATTGTACTATAACATGAATTTTTATAATAATTTAGCTTTTAGCACTAATAAGGGAATATATATACCATATTTACATATTTGCAATAAGTTTGTAAATGTATCTCTCAAAAATTCATCAAAATCCACTTGCTTATTACACATATTAAAATTCAAAATTATTCTTACCAAATTATCCAGATGTACATGTTATTCAGTTCAATTATTTCAATTTAAACACATTTGACCCTCAATAATTGTAGTTTTTATATGCAGCAGTTAAAAGAAACATCTCATTTATCCGTTTGTTCTAATATTTAAATCGCATAGCTGAATTGGGCAATGATGTTGCTTACTGCAGGCAAAATATGCATTTATTCTTCAGCGATTAAATATAACTTTTTTAAATGTTCAATTTAACCATTTTTTAACAATAATTCTTGTATATGTTCCACTGTTTTTCGGGTCAGTTTCTAATGTGAACGGCATTATTCAACAATCGTACGAAGTTTTTTTAACAGTCACAAATAATAACAGCTGTTGAAAAACATACTGAATGTTTTGAATAATGCTGTTCACATTGAAAACTGGGTCGGAAAACAGTGTATAATTATTACAAAAAGGTATATATTATTACGAAGTACAATTTACACAAAAAAAACAATCATCATCAAATAACGAGCACAAATTAGTGTTTCGTTTTATGCTAGTTGGAAAATAAACCAGCATTCACCAAAATTAATCTTTTCTCTATATTTCACATTGAATTATGTGATGAAATATGCATCTGTATCAAAGTTCAATAAAACCAGCAATTACTTATTATGTTAGACTTTCTCAATTTTGTGACAAATAAATGAAACTAAAAAAAAAATTAAGCTAAAGATATGAATCATTTAGCATAAATCTTCAACTTGCATTCAATGGAACTTGCGTATCAAACCATCACCAAGTTTTTACGAAATAATTTGAAATTGCAAACAAAAAGCCAACCATGATTTTTTTTAACTTTACGCTAAACCGTAAGTTTCCTATCCTTTTGAAATTAAAAAAAAGATAATTAAAATTGATACAATGCGTAAAATATACAAATATTTTAAAGAGCTACAGTACATCACTAAATGACCTTAAATAACAATGGCTTAAGAAACCCACTAACTTTGAATTACTAACATTCACTCGTGTCATTCATCGTGCTTAAAATAAATTCTACTTTTCATTCAACGACGACCTGATAGCGATTCCATCAACCTGGTAAGTACGTGTATGCTAATATCTTACACAACTGTCATTAAATTACTGCTGCCTATAAATTGGTTTCTGATCCGTCCGGTAAACAATTCGCTCCCCCTTTCAAACGGTACCCCAACCCTGAAGGGTTAGTATTAGCTTCCCCGCTCACTCTCCAACAGCCAAAGCATAACTCGCAGGATGAATGTCAAATTTCGATTCATTTATTTGCAAAGAATTGCGGGGATGACAATCTTTAGAATAAATGTTCTCCCAAGGTGAAGACTACGAAACTGGGGCGGGACGGGTGGACCCGATACCACCGCCAGCTTCAAGATAGAGATTAAAGGAAAATAATCGAATTCAAAAGACTGCTTCTACTCTATTCAGCTTTTACAACGACCCGAAACTGTAACCTTCTTGTGGTAAAGATTTGCCCCGGCACAACGGCGACAGGTTAATCCTCGGCGCTTATTGGAATAACGATTTTATTTCACGTGACAGTCGCAGCTTCCGCAGTGATTATCCACTCGGGGTCTGATCGGGAAGGGACTGGAGGGGACGTCCCGTAAAGGTGTAGAAAATCTTTATTTTATTAAAAATTTTCACCTCTCCTTACAGACTGGGATCTGAAACGAGGCCGAGTGGCCCCGGCACGGTTTATTCAGCGCTATGTCAATCGAAGTTACGCTTTTGAAAGCAATTCAACGGTAAGATAGAACCAGCAAAGGGAGCAGAAATCTGCAAGATAAAGTATAAAAAAGTCCACCAAGAAAACAGCAAAAGCGTAAGTAAGCGTTTTGGGAGGATGGATTTCACCCATCTTATGAAGTTGCATATCCGCTTCCCCCATCTTGCTATTCCTTGAGGTGAAGCAAAGCTTTTAAGGTTCATTTCACTCAATTTTGAATTTTTATTTGACTTCACCCAATATGTATCCTTTGCGATTGGGATTGGGTTGGCTTGCGGGCGTTCCATCGTGCTGCTTCGGCATGGCCGCACCAAAGCTAGCACACCGACAGATCCTTCGGGGCAGATCAATTGGCGGTAGCAAAGACCCATACAGTGCTGGTAGAAAATAGAAGTGAAACAAATTCTTATACCTAATTTAAAAAACAATGAACCCTTCTGTATTGCCATTCTTTAAATGATTATGTTCCTCTTTACGGTTATTTTAACGATTTCTTTAAGATTTTTAACCGATTTTTAATTCAATGGGCGATTTGATTTGAGACTATTTTTTCCCAAAAAAATATTGCTGTAATATAAAATAAAAAATAAGTAGAAATACGTGAACCTGATAAAAAAAACCTGATAAACATTTCAAACCGAGTCAACACAAAATGTAATTATTTTACGAACCACACTGTACGCTACCATTCCCAGCTTAGTACATTCCACAGCAAGAAAGGTTGAAGCAGAAAAGAAAACTCAATTCCCTCCAATATATTCGATTTCTCTCCGTAGCTCTATCTCCTTTTTCCTCTCATACTATTCCTTCGTGACCCGACGTCTGTACAGGGAAAACATTATTAAATTTCCAATAATGTACAGCCGTGTTGAGTGAATTGACTTCAATCTGCTCAAACACATACTGAAGAAAGCGTACAAGATGCAGCATACTGCACAGGTACTGGTACGAACAGAGCCCCCAACAGGCCGAGAGTGTGGTTGAAGCGTGGTTTGTAAAGCGCTTTTCCCGTCCTGTAACAATCCATACCATACGGTACGGGCGGCAGTGTTTTCCGATATTCAGTACTGAAACCCACAATATATACCGCTTACAGGGACAATATTTTTGCCCACCATTTAGCTACAAAAGCGGCTCATCTTAAGCTGACGGGGAAATCCGGTTCATCGTGTGCACGTATATGCACAATTTAATAATGCGTTATTCATTCCATGAACAAAATTCCTTCGCTTCCCGATGCTCTGTTTCCGATTGCAGGGTTCATACTAACAGCACCAATCAAGGTGCCCCGAAGAACGAAAAAGCTGCGCGCTGGCAGGTTGGCAGTGTGTAATTGAAATTGTTACACTTTCATTTCATTTATGGCTCGACGGTATCTGCATATGGGTCGGTATGTGTGCTGCGATAGAAAGCCTTTGATGAAGGAAAATATGTCAATTGTTTTGAATTTCATATCGTTGGGCGTCTTCATTAAATTAGAATCACCTCGTGCCAGTACACGATGCGAGTAATTGTTCATAACTTTCATTTGCTCAAATTTGCATTGCACATAAAAATGCTTGGATGGTTTTTGGAGCTACGCCTAAATATGAATTCTTCTCAGAGCAATCTTCTTGGGAAGGTGTTGGCATGTTGTGTTTTATTAGGCATACGCTGAAGATGCTGATATTTTCCTTTTACTTGATATTTCACAGCTAGTTGTGCCTTTGGGTATTATTCGTATGAAATTATGTTGAACTAGCTGCTGCTTGCTGCTCGACAAATTTAAATGGCAAAGGAATTTGCTAGTAAAGGTCTCAAACTTAACAAGAAATTAGATTAAAATGATGCATTATTACTCTTCAAATATTTTACCTCTTCGCAGAATCATGAAAAACGTAAGGAAATGCAGAATCGTTATACAAAGGGCAAAACATTGGAAAGAATCATCGTTTTACAAGAAAGAAAACAAAGTTACTGACGATTTTCTTTATATATTGGTCTGATCATTAGCACTTGAGTAACTACATTCCCAAAGGCCATGATGTAGCTCATCTGTATTGAGCAACGTTCGTATCAATGTTCGTGTTTTAATCAATTTTTGGGCCGGTCTGGTGGTACAGTCGTCAACTCGCACGACTTAACAACACGCCCGTCATGGGTTCAAGCGAATGGAGCGTGTCGTAAGTCACTGAAAGGCAAGCCCAGTAGTGGTACACGTAGGTCTTGACCGACAACGGTCGCTGTGTCAAAGAAGAAGAATAATCACATTTCTAAGAAAGGCCACAATCCGAGAGCCAATAAATCAGATGCTATTCATTGGTGCTATTGGGCCGGTCTGGTGGTACAGTCGTAAACTCGTACGACTTAACAACATGCCCGTCATGGGTTCAAGCCCCGAATAGACCGTGCCCCCATACGTAGGACTTGACTATCCTGCTATGATAACAATAAGCCAAAGAAAGCCAAGCTCACTTCACTAGTGGGTGGGTACAGGCAGGCCTTGAACGACAACGGTTGTTGTGCCAAAGAAGAAGAAGATTCATTAGGCGCATTTTGCTCACTACAGCAATAAAGCTTTTGTTACAATAAAGCTGAGATTCAACCAACCACAATTTTAGTTTCACAAGCCATAGGCCATATGACATAGGCACAGCTCGTGTTCCGAATGAAGTATATTTATTGCATAAAAAAATTACTCGAAATATAAACAATTGTTTGAACACTTTTCAAATAAGGACAGGCGAATTTGTAAATGTTATTAGCAATGCTTAACAAACAAGTATTACTAAACTCTACAATTCAAGTTTTATAGATCCCTGCAACTACACATATAATTGTTCCAGTTCACTTCCACTTGTGCATTACCATTATTTTTTTGAAATTTTTAAGTTTTTTTCAAGCTCATTTAATTTAATTTTGACCTTTTTTTTATTTTTAAGTTATATTCAAGTATAAGCGCAACACGATTTCATTTCATATTGATAATGCTATTTACCACCAGCAACTCTCACTTTCAGCCGTACTTACAAGCCCCACCGCAAGCTCCCATCCCTCCATTCGAGTGCAACAAATAGCTATGACTGCGCCAGCCATTGAACCGAGCATGATTGTTATTTATCTCATTTTATTCACACAATAGTACACCTACAATCTGCCTGCTTCGTTCCGCCTGTCCGCTGGCGCTTTGAAATGGATATGTTTTTGACGTTTGCCCTGCGCGTCAGACAAGCAGCAGAAAACGTGTACGAGCACGGGAAGCAAAGCGGAGCTACCCCGGGTGTGCAACTATAGTTTGCTGGAGCTGGGACGGCTCTTTTTTGTGCAAAGCAGCATCAGTAGTAGCAGCAGCAGCAGTAGCAGCAACAAAAGGGTACAACCATCATCCTAGTGCATGCGATGTCCTGCTGATTTTCCATTATTTTTTATTATTATCATCAGTTGGTTAATTGAAAAACTTTTCACCGGCAGGGTATGCTGTACGATGGGCGATTGGTGTGGTGCCAAGGAATCGTACACTTGTTTGAGTAACTACGAACGGGCTTCACCAGATGCAGCTCCACATGCACACGCATTCGGTGACTAACACATCGGTATTATTGGTGGTTTAATAAGCCGGTTAGTTCTTAAAACCACCACCATCGTCGTAATTATTCACATCCAGCAATCAAATCGGGTTGCGGAACAGCTGCAAAGAGAAGTGGCACGCGCAACAAATTATGTTGTGTGTATCAGGAAAACAAATTGCACAGAGAGAGAGAGAGAGAGAGAGAGAGAGAGAGAGAGAGAGAGAGGGAGAGAGAGGCAAGTATATCGGCATAATAATTGTTCCATCACAAATCACACACAAACACATACACATCGCTAAGAAGAAGAAGAATATCCACATCAAGCCTTCTGAAAAATGGCATCTAAATTAAACCACATCATCCTTATGGTCCATAATTCCAGGACGACTGCAGCGGGAAGATTGCTGCTAAATGTCAACCGTTTTTCGCGTAACACAGAAGATGTCTCCCTCTTTCTTCCTCCCTGCAGCAGGGTGGGGGTTGTATATCATCCCACGGCCTGGCATCGATATCACCAGTAGTAATAGCAGGTCTTCCCTTCGGGGACGCCTTTGTCAGAATCGTCATCCTTCGCGTCATTCGCATAATAACTTAAGCAATTTAATTTCTTTTGTTCTCTCTCTCTCTCCCCCTTTCCACTCCAACTCCAAGCCGGCCCATCATGGGCCCTCCCGGTAGGGCCTACCAGACAAAATACACCCCAGCACGGGTCAAACAGCCACATCCACAATGTCAACCGAGGAAAGGACAAAGTAGCAAGACACCCCATACCAAAGCGGACAGAATCAAAAGGGAAACATCCCTTCTTCCGCCCCAAACTCACCAGATGGGAAGACAATTTTTCACATTTTCTTTTCATGTCGGCACATCCGGTCGCTTGCAAGTGGAGATCAAGTGGTGGAGAGGTGGCAGGAAAAAAACCTGTCCAAAGAATCGCATCGTGCTTCTTTTGTCGTGTCTCCGGCGAAGGACCTGAATCGCGTCCGCCCGCAAAGATCTTTGTTTTTCGCACCGAGCGGGCCAGGCGGCGGAAGGAACCCAATTGACGGTGCAGTCATGCGGGAAAGGGTCCTTACAACGGTAACGGAACCACCACCCCGCTCTCCTTCTCCCTGTCCCGAGATGGGACATAAAACCGCCATCCGTCCCGCACGCTCCACCGGGGAAATGTTTCATTTTCATTTATTTATTGACCCATGGGCCTTCCATCTCCCTCCCTCCCGCCGGACTGGCAGGGGAACAAGGGTGACGCAAGTGGAGCAATGGCAATTACACGCTAACCTTTGGTCCGATTTTCCTGATGAGGTTATTTATGAGTTTTTATCTACCCGCCCCTGTCGAGACGAAAAGGGGCGACCTGAGCGAAACGGGAAGCTGTTGAAATTTGCCCTCATTTTACACTCAATTTTTCCTCAAAAGTTATTAATTTCTACCGCTGGCTGCTGGCTGCACCCCCTCATTTCTGCCCAGCCACAACTTTGCGTGACAGTTTCAGTCGGTTTAGCACTGAAGCAGTGCTTCAGCCATCCGGCCATCCAGCGACTGGTTTCCTCCCACGGAACCGAACGGAAACGCTTTGTTGGTACAGATTGCCATTTTACAGAACACTCACCTGCTGCGATGGTACAGGATGTGTTTTGGCACGGTGAGTGGAGCCCAATGCCAGCTACTTACCTTTTGCTGGGTGGTACAGGGGTTCGGTTCGGATGTACACATACATTCCTGCATAGTTTCACCGTGAATTAGTTGCGAGTCCTTTGTAATGGATTTCAATTAGTGTTCTAGCAATCATCTGTACTAGTTGACAGGTTTGCAATTTTCCGCCTTTCAATAGAGCTTAGCTTCTCCGCCGTGGGTGGATATTACCGAGCAGACAGGGTGGTCGAAGGGAGCTAAGCATTTTGACCTGTTTTGCATGCTTTACTGGTTACAGCAGCAAACTTAATTACAAAGCATAAACGTAGCTCCCATGCATGTTACATGTTCTCAAATTCCACATAAGAAATAAGTAGGTAGGCAGAATGAATGGATGAACTAATCTATCTTGAAATCTATAACGTGTCCTACCAGTTTTGTGTTTTCAATTAATTCTTAAAGCGCTCACGTCATATACGCTTCTAAATATTTGATATTGTATTCTCTGCTCTAACGCCTTCCTTGCAATTTTATTTGAACCATATGTAGTCTAATACGCCTATGCATTATATTTTCTTATTTAATTGGCGATGCGTATTGCTAGTACACAAATGTTAAATGTAGTCATTCGTTTCATTCAAATTAAACGACTAAGATTATTTATTATTTTCCAAATTCTTAAAACTATGTTCCAAAATTATTCTGTTGCTAAATACAATCAAATCCTCATATAACGATTTACCTTGCAAATACTTGTAATGATCATTCCATCCAAACAACGCAATCTTAAAGAAGTATGTTCAATGCAGCCTGTGGATCAAAAGTGTAATTCTTTATATTGATGGTACAGTCTGCTTCCGAGTTTTTGCATTCCCGAGGCATTCCGCCTAACTTTCATATCCGTGTAAGTCGAATTTCACGTTTTTCAGCCCTTATATTTTGCATAACGAGTGTTTTTGATTAAATTACCCGATTGATTAGTTATTGTATACACTCCAACATTTATTTAATACATTTTGTGCAGCAAATTGTGATGTTTTTGGAAAAAAAAATTGGAACAGAAACATTTCTAGGAACTCAACAAATCAACACGAATTAAGATTTTAAAAAAAACTGAATAAACGCATTTCCTTTCGATTTTATAAGAAAAATATAATGATAGTAACAAATAATAAATTTTGACAATTTTTGAAAATCCTTCTGAGAAAACATTATCACAATAAGTGTTTTTAAATTCATGGAGCGTTTTTTCATAGACACAATAGTTTTTGAGTATAAAATGAAGAAAGCTGTTATCAACATTCCAACACTGATACAACGTAGAGGCAAAAGAACTCCGTTGGAGCCAAAGCCCTGTGCCAAATAAACTGTACAAACAACAACAAACTGATACAACGTCTCGTTCTTCCAAATGTATGTTTTCGCAATATCTTAGGAAAATTTTCATCGCCAGAAGATAAATAACAACGCTAACGTCACTTCTAAAACATTTTGACAAAGACTTGACATTCTTCCGATAACCGATTGTTACACCTTCAATAAACAGTCGTTAAACGCTTTAAAATAGTGGTAATGTCTAAATTGTTTTGTAAAAACTTGCGCAGGTAGCTTTCTCGTTAAAATGAGTTCATCAAATTAATACCAATGAAAATTAAAAACACGCCACCAATAAAAATTACAAAAAAATGAGAAAAAATAAGTCAACATTATTTTCCACCAGGCCAGGCAGGGCCGAGATTAAGACAGCATTAGAATAAAAAGTCTTTTTGGTATTAAAAACATACCCGTTCCCCACAATCTTAGAGACAACTCGGTTTTCTGTGTGAACCGTTCAAGGCGCAACTTCTTCTTCTTCTTTTGGCTCAACAACCGTTGCCGTTCAAGGCCTGTCTGTACCCCACTTGTGGGCTTGGCTTTCAGTGACTAATTGTTTTCCACCCATAGCAGGATAGTCAGTCCTAATACGTATGACGACGGCGCGTTCTATTCGGGGCTTCAACCCATGACGGGCATGTTGTTAAGTCGTACGAGTTGACGACTGTACCACGAGACCGGCTCATCAAGACGCAACATACCGAATAAATCGTAAGAACCTTACTGATGTGCGCCATACATATTGTTAAACTCCTGAAAGTATGCAAACCGCTTAACCGATACGGTAAGTAACAAAAAATAATCTATACGTATCAAAAAGTGTTACAAAATCAGGACGTATAATTTTCAGATTTATTTCAACCAATTTATAAGACTACAATTCTACTTACTATATTTAGCCTTACAGAAGTTCTGTCTACTTATTACCAGAATAAAACAAGCCTTTCGATTTGAATGTAGACCGACATTGGGGGCCTTCACGATTCTAGTTAGTTTTTTGTATGGAGTTTGACAGTTGGAGGCTGAAATCATGTAAACAATCCATACAAAACCACACAAAAAACTAGCCTGCGATTTTCAGTCTAGAAAATTTTAGCCTAAAAGCTAGAATTAGATTCGAGTACCTGCTCGAAAACACGGGTTTGTTTACATTTATCCCAAGGTGCATTAAAGAAATCAGGTGATCGAATCTGGAATCAAAGTGTATGTAGTCCAGGTGGTCTTATAGCATTTTTTTATAATCCAATTTGAATATCACTTTTTGACAGAACGAGTGAAAACTTTTGCTCCAACGAGCTTTCTGGAGGCTTGATTGATTGATGATTATACTCCCTCAGATAGCTGCTCGAAAACTGCTATACAATGCAAACAGCTGACAGGCTGAAATTTCAAACGGAAAGGGCCCCATTAACAGACTTTCGAGGCTTTATTCAGTACCACGCAACCGTTGCCCAGGGGGGACGGTATGTTCTATGCTTGAACGCACGACGGGCATGTCGTTACGTCGTACGAGTTGACAACTGTACCACGGGACCATACTCAATAAAGCAATTACATAAAATATTTAGACCGTATACCTAATGTAATCAAATTCGTTTTGCGATGCTCAAAGCTTCCAACAACTTTTATTTGTATTAACGATCGAATTCATTTACCATTCATTTCAAAATTTCACTTCCACGCCGTGGAAAAAACATTCCCTGATATTTTTCAACTCTATCGCTGCGAAAGGTGCACCAACGGCACCATGCAAAACTTTGCCAATCTTTCAAATATTAAGCCCCTGATTGGCCTTTTCCCGCTTTTCCCCTCGACTTTTCACAAGACCCAGCGCATTTCGTTCTCCACTCGTCACACATTTTATACCCACACTCTCGGTTTAACGGGAAAAGCAAACAGAAAATAAAATTAATTATTCTATAAAATAAAACAGCACGGAATGTTTTCTCTTTTTACAACCGCCAAACAAAAACCCTCAAACCGACCGAGGACGGAGCCCGCTGTCCTTTGATCCTTGCGCGTTGCGTATCCTCCCCATTCCACCCCAGTGGGCACCTCCCATCGAAAAGCGCAAATGATTGGTGTGTGTGTGCAATTTATTTAGTTTTCGGGAATGAAATTTGAAGCTACCGAAATTATCGTTTCCACGATTACTCGAACCTCCAGCCCGAGTGTAGCTCGGCTATAACTTTTCCGCACTCTCACTCTTGTCTGCTTTACCGCCATATTCTACCCGTGTCACTGACTTGCAAGCACTGAAAACTGGGTCCCAAAACGGGCACGAAAGCGGAAGAGAAACCCTTTACTGGCATCTTCTTGACGCTCCTGTGTTGGGTGCTTCTAGCGGATACTTCTGTTCTCTATCGCCGTGTCATTTTTTAAACTTTCTCCCGATCTGTTTGATTGCGCTGGTGGCCGGCTTCCGGTAGGGCGAGGACCCGCTCCGCTGCGGCGTAGCCTCGTGGCGGCAAGCGTGCTGAAAGACGATAAGGTAGAATTTAATTAAAATTTGTTTTAGCTCTCCACTGTTTACCGTTGGTTGGCTTTTGCACCTCAGCACGGTCGCCGATGGGCTGGGAAGTTTCGGGCAAAATGGTGGGCGAGATGAGCAAATGAGACGCAGTGCCGCCTTGCCCAGCGCAAGGTCCTGGATTTGTGAAATTTAAAATTAACTTAATGCTTCACTTGAATTCCGATTAACTGCTACAGCCGTATGCGGGCAGAGCATTTGTTCCTGTTTCCCGTGTTTCCGCAGAGAAAGATGGCGTAGCGCTCTTCATTAACACGTGGTAAGCTTCGTAGTACATACGCAATGTACTTTTCTTTCTCATTATAACTTAAAAGATGGATCGAATACTTTTGAAAATAACGAATTTTTTACTAACTATTTACCTTTCACAATCATTTTCACATTGTGCATTTGCACTTCTGTTTTAAACAGAGTAACGGCAAAGCACCTAAAATCAATGCTTTGTTTTACTATAACAATAATTAGCCCTGTTCCATGTTTAGGCTCTTTAGGCTCTGTATACCACAAAAACTGTCACAAACCAATGATTCGAATGGCCTTGTTGCACTTTTCCACAACAGTCTGCAAAATCCACGGGATGCTCGAACTGGTCACAACCAAAAACGGCAATATCGTCGGCCGTCCTTCACTGGTAATTGATTTTGGTTTTTTTACACTCGCGTTAAAGCGAATTCTAAGCCTATGGCTGCAGATAGTTAAGGCCCTGCAGATGTCCCTCGTCGCGCTGCCTTTGAAACGCGAGTCGTTCGTGGTGTTTCCCGTCAATGCCAAGACCGAGCCGTTCGATTACCTTTTCGCCACGGTAGCCATGAAGCTGAAAGGGAAGGTAAATCAATAGATTAAAAATTAGATTCGATGGATTTAATTAAATGGAAGTTAAGTTTGAAAAGAAATTCAATGTTTGGTTATGTTTCTCTCTCTCTTTCGCTCTTTTCATAGCTGTAAAGCTTGCCGAGATTGTGATTAGCCATTGGAGCAGTGCACAAAGCAATAACTTCGCATAACGTATTACACGCATGCTCAAATCTAATTACCTCGTACTGCCAGTTCAACAACACACGTTGCGCAACGTACGCATCCATCCACAAAACGTGAATAATCGTTAAGCAACATAACCCGATTCACTTCGCTCTAACCAGTCCATGCCATTTGCAGGTTAAATTCACCACCTAAGTACAATCTTATCTTTCACTCATATACGAACCTCATAGTAAAGCTCTCTGCGCTTTTGGCTTATCTCCGGATCGAAGTCGTACTCCTCCGTCTTGTGAATGAGCGGTATGCCAGCAACATTGTTTTGGATGAAGTCGGTCAACAGCCGTACCACGGTGGCCTCAACACGATGCTCCACCGAAGCCAACAGCACGATAAGACACATCTGTACAAGTAAATTCATATAAGATCTATTTATCAGAGCTCTCCATTTGAGATAAGTTATATTGAATTTCTTTCACACTTACAGCGATCGCCAATTTGGTCATGGTTTTGCCTTAACTTAGCTAAGCGCCAACACGAACGGGACGACGCTAAACCATACACACAGAACATACGACTCGTACTGCCACCTGAGCAGTTTCTGCCGATCGTTTACCCCCCTTTTTTGAGTCTTAGTGCACTCGGTGCACTCCCACTCAGTGCTCAGTGGAGGCAACTAGAGGAGGGATTGGAAAACTTCACCTGCAGACACTAAGCTCCACTCAACCGCGTTTTGTTCTGGCGTGGAGTGGTGCAACCGAAACCGGTCGAAGCGATTGGTAACTTCAGTCGTCGCCGATAGATCGTTTTCCCACACAACGATCGTGCCTAAGGCGGGGGGGGGGGGGACTTGCCGCTACACTACCCTTACGAAATGAAGGGCAAACAAAGCACACGAGGAAATTCCTCACGCTGTGTTTTCCTCAAAATAGCTCTTCTGCACACACGCCCGGGTGGGAATAGTACATGCGGAACTGCCCTTACAGGCGTGTACACAGGGAAAGAAAACTGGCGAAGAAATGAACACGGGCGAACTGCACCACGCTACGGTTCGGTTGATTGTGGGGCGCAAGCGATTAAATCATCCGCCGAGTGGTCCGTAACACGCATGGGGGGGAAGACAACAGTGCGGTTGAAAAGCGCCGAACACTACAAAGATGATGTGCTATAAAGCGAACCGAAATCTACACGCGCCGGACCGTTCGCCGAAAGCTGTGCGATGCTTTTTTTGGGCACCCCGATGACCCAAAGTCAGCCAGATGGAAACGATCGTCGTAGAGTGTTTGACCCAATTTTTCGCCCCGTGAAGGAAATAAGATTAATGCTGGAACGGTGTATGATTTGGATAAAGTAGTGCCATTTTTAGCGACTTTTAGCACGTCTTAATGTTTGGGTGTGATTTAAACGCTTTCTGTAAATCTACATATAACATTCATAAATAAAAGATAATTAATACAACCCATTGTAAACGAACCCAATCCCATATGAATGCTGATTTAAAGTTTATTTCTATGATTAATTCAAACGTGTTATGTACCACTTGACAGCGTTTAATAAAACAACACAAAAAATTAGGACAGTATACATTGAAATCTAATCACTTACATCCATCCAATTGCCTTCCAAATTGAGATGATGCAATTTGGCCCAGGTCCCTGAACCGACCCACGATCGATCTTGCGTGTGATCTGTGTCACGAGCACACAAACCCCGAAACACCCTTCGGCAAGAAACGCTTCACACTTCCTAAAACTCAACGGCTCACAGACACACAAGCAAGCAAACAGCAGAGGTCAGTGGTTTGCGTTTAATGATGCGTATGATTTTTTTATTTACCCTCCAAAGAAGAAGGAAACACACACTACTCTTACCGAAAGGTCGTCTTAAATCGACTAAGACGCGGCACGATAAAGCACGATTTGATTGCTTTCAAATAGGATGCCAAGCACAACATCGGGGTAATGATTTTATTTAGCAATCTTTCTTATTTATCTGGTGGAATGACATTATTTCCTTTCGCTTCGAGCCGTGCGTAAGTGTCCTCCAAGAGTAATTGAATTTGGGAGGTTTTAAATTCGCATTCAGAAGACCTAATTACCTTGGCGTATAGTAAAAAAAATGAGACACTGGAATGCTTCACCTTCAGTTGCTTCTTGAAACAGCCTTCAAAAAGCAGTCTGGTACAAGAAAGGCAATGTGATCTCCACAAAGAAGTCGCTGACGGTCCCAAGAACCGGCTGCGCAAAACACGTGCGTAATCTACCTGCTAGTATGAAGGGATAGCACACAATTTTTTTTTTTCCTCAACTCAATAAACCATGCTGCGACTCGATTGAAAGCATGCACTGAAGCTCACCTATGACAACAGCGTGCGCACAGCGGTTCGTCGCCTATACTCGTGGGCAACTCTTTCGTAGCGCTTAACATTGCGCTGATCAGTGCGCGCGCGCGTGTGCGTTGACGCGCCAACACCAAGCGCACTGTACGCACTGTGTCACTGTGCCTGATATCGTTGCGTGTGTAAAAAGTGCAATTGCACTTTTTCCTTCATTCATTGATAGAATAAGATGAAGCTGAAATGGCCGTTACTTACTTACACTCTCGAAGCGGGGCTGTTTCGTTGGTATGCAGCAGCCGAAGACGAATCGTGAAACAAGCACACACACACATACACAGCGCTACGAAAAGTGTACGGATAGTTCGTCGATCGCTTCGTGTAGTACGGCGCTGTAGCAACAATTCCTACTTTCACTTTCCACCTCTCCCTGCAGCACGCCCCGCCCTGGTGCTTGATAACATTTTACCGATGTGGTTGTTGTTGTTGCTGATCGTCACGATCGCCAATACCAGCTTCCGCTATGTGGTTGGGTATTGTTTTGCACCAGCAAAAGAAAAGGAATGTAATTAATTGGAAATTAAATAATTAACAATAATGGGAATACTTAATTTAATATTTTGTATAGTTTGTTTAAAAAAAGTTGTATTATTTTATAAATAATTTTTTATTCATTTTCATAAAAATATTATTCAAATATTATTCGAATTTTCCAAAAGTATACAATTAAACATTATACAAATATAGTTTATTAAAAAATAAAATCAATTGTTTTTTGGTGGATTGATTAAACAAAACCCACCCTCCTCACCATTGCGAACGACCGCATCGCCCAAGAAACGAACCGCTCGTTTATTGGTTCCTCCCACCCCAACCGATCAACAAAAGAGACAAGGGTGGTAAAAACCGAAAGTACCGACCCGAGGCCACTGATGGACCTCCACCACAACCTGCCACCGTATGCACGGTCCGAGTCCGACCAGCCTCGGGCTGCCATCGGGTGCCTCAAGATGATCAGCGCCAATCTCAGTTTCTGGTGGGAAGTCTACCGAGTCGGAGGTTGTCTGTCGGAGTAAGACGTTAGCGCAGACGCACACACACGCATATAAGCGTTTCGTAAACAGCGGACGATTAAAAAAACTGTTGACCTACCTTGGTGAGTGATTCAGTGTGGGGAGTGCGAGAAGTGTGAAGGTTGCCCCAAAAGATGTTGAAGCGCCTTCCAAAACACGATCACCGATCGGCCAGACGACTAATGAAGAGTAACTTTTTTTTTCTTCCCAATTTTAGACCGAAATCGTGCATTGAACGGAACTAGTGAAAAACAGCGAAAATAACTGTTTCGCACCTGCCCTGCCGGTGATTTTGGAAAATATTTCCGCGCAAAAACAACATCCAAAGATGCATAAGTGTGTTGCATTGTGCTTTACGGTACGTGGCGGGAAAAAAGGAGAAATTAACGAACCGTACAGTCTCCATCGCAGTTTGAACTGGGTCCCGGGAAAGTGTTACACGCCCTGTGCGGTTTGTGAGCGTACCAGCCAGGGTGTAAGCAGGTTGTAGAAAGTGACCGAATATTCCAGAACGGGGACAGTGCGGGCAATCAGTAAAAATGCCGAAAGGCCCCTGAGGACGCCCGTTGAATAACAATAACGTGTGGTGCGCTTTTGACTTTGAGGATCTTTTGATCGTCTGCGGTTCGTGTGGTGTACCTGCCGTGCTGCACGTTTGCAGATTTCCTTGAGCCAAGTTTCCATAGTGGTGGGGACCAACGAACAACCACAACAACAACGATGGCGATGGTTGCCTCCACTGTTGCATAACCGTGTATAACCGTGTGTTCGAGGGGCGGTGGTTTGGCTTGCTTGCGTCTTGTTGCGTACGGACAACATTTGAATGTGTGAGATGTGCATGATGTGGTGTTTGTTTTTTTGTGTGACCTTTAAGCTGTAGCAAATAGTTGTGTAAAATGTAGTGAGCTATCGATTAATTATCGCAGTTAACTCGAATAAGCTCAGAATATGTTTATGAATTTGTTTATGAACAGTTCATAAGACAAATGTACTGTTGTTTACTGTGCAAACGATGTCAATATTCCATTTTTTATCTTTTAAAGTGAGAAAACTTCAAATTTTCTTTTCTTTCAGTTTCCACAACATATTTTCAATTATTTTTTTTAAATTTAAGTATTGAAGATTACTGTTAACATTTCGGACAATTCCTATGACACAGTCATTGGTCTGTATAGTATTGAATGAACAAAGTCCAATCTATAAGCTCTAAGGAAGGGCAGGACAAGCACACACACAAATGTAGAGCAAACTTGTTTAGTATTTGACCTTTACACATTTAATTAGGCTGCTTAACTGTCTTGCCAGTTTAAGTTGGTTTTGTAAAAAACTAATATATGAGTATACTGTAACTATATTTTGCAGATTCTGGCGCTGCTGCTGGCAATCCTGTTGCCAAGCGCAGAGTCCACCCTGCAACCAAAAGCTCCCAATTTTCAGTATTTTGAAAGGTAAGAATTGTACTCTTTTGCTCTTAAAATGTAAAATACACTAAATTCTATTCTCCTCTTTACAGGCCAAAATACAGATACCCCTACTACGACGAAAATGGAAAGGGCAAGCTGCTGTACGGGTACGGTGGACCGGAACTCTATCAATACAAAAGCTTCTCGCCTTTGGACGGCATTCATTGAGTCGTACGGTTCAGCGTTACGTTGAATGCGTGAACCTGAAAGGAATGGAGAACTACCCGAAAGCTTTACCATGAAGCGCCCAGAACAACATGCTTCTGAATACAGCTTCGCACTAGTCCGCGACTGTTTCGAATCTTATGGTGGGGTTCTCCACCTTACTTTCAGTTAGTTGTGGTAGTGGTGGTGATCAACCACTACTACAATTCATTTTTAGTTCGTAAACTTGTACATGGAGATAAGAAAATAGGAGTTTGTGTTAAGAAACGGATATAAGTTGTTACCAAATAAACAAAAACTTACTTTTTAAGAAAATGTTTTGCTTTTTATTCTTCACCATTGTTCGCTTTTCATCTTTTACACTCTTCTCTTCTGCGTGGAAATGTAGAGTACATTGTTACCGCGGATGAACGCATCGCCGTACTTGTTTTTCAGCTGCCCATTTACGTACTCTTCCGTCTGGTCCAGGGCAATGTTCATGTAGCCGTCCAAACAGGCAAGCACTCCTGTGCAGAAAACAAAACATTGGCATAAATAGAAAGATTCCAGCAGAACGAGAATTACTAGGTATCAACCACTGCACTTACCTCTGTAATCGACGCCACTATTGAGCTTTACGACCACGGGTCGGCCGTGAATTTGGTTGATGAATTGCGACAGCGCTTCCTTGCGGGACATTGTGAATCTGAAACGATGGAAAACCAGCTTAAGAGTGATGCCACAGTGTTGGATCGAAACTACAATTTATATGAAGCATAGAAGCACTAATTATGCATTAAGGACATAAAGACTGATTTTGTCCAAAAGATTGCAGGTTTCATGATTCCACGCCACAAGAAACACGGTTACAAGAAACCGGAACCAGATACAGATCGAGTTTGGACAATTGTTTCAGATTTTTAGGTGTCACCGGTGTAAGGTGTACAATTGTGTTATTATATACTAATTGTATTGCGTTAAATTTACCTTAAATAAGACAATTTTACGATAATCCTTTTATTTCTCCGGCTCGAGGCGCGTTCTTCTAGCTTTTTGTAAACAATGCCAAAAAACAGATTGACATATCGTTTGACATTTGCTTGACGCGCGATGTTCGACTTTCTGTTCGAAATATTGTTTCTATTTCTGTTTGCTCAATTATTTGAAAAACTAATTAACTTCAAACATTTCCATTTCATTAACGACTTTACAAATAAAATAGATAGTAATCATTAATACTAATCTGCGGTCAGTTCCTCTTGGCTACAAAGCAAGCAGTATAACAGCTTGTTTTTGAACCAGTATAACAGATGTCGGATACTGTCGGATAACGGATGTCGTGCAATAGATGTAGCAAACGTGATTTCAAATTGTAGGCACCGCACTTTTTATTACCTTTTCGGACTCCTCGCAGTAATTTGTACAATATAAATAAATACACTACCAGCACACTTACACTAGATCACTTCTCAGTACTTTCCAAAATCCTTCCCAATCGCTCCGTAGTACCGCAAAGCCTGCGGCGAATAGCCGTTACCGATCAGGGCGATCAAATTTTCCCCCCGATATCCAAACTGCCGCTGATAAGCGCCCCGTAGCTGCTGTGCACGGTTCGGGTCGAACGGAATGTAGTAGCGCATCTCCTGCACCGGATGGCCAGCAATCAAGTTGTGAAAATAGCTCACAACCGCTAGTGCCTTTTGCGCTACCGAGGCATCACGCACCGGAGGGCCTCTTTTACCGTTGGGTGGATATTTGAAGTATTCAAATTTCTGCAGATTTAAATTGTAATCGAAGGGATTGTAGAAACAGTACACTTGTTGTACCACTGCCAACAGGACGATCCACAGCACGATCTGGAAAAGAGGGGAAAGCACGACGCGAGGAATGATTTGAAATCGTCACCACGAAAACATAGATCACACTTACTGATTTCATATTGAACAACTGGAATGCAATAGCGCACACCCTTTCGGCAACTGGACACTTTCGCTACTGATAGTGAAATGAGCACTACCATAAGCTAGCAATTTGTGGGTACCGTCCCGGGTGCATAGAAAAGGTAACTTATAAAACCAACCTAATTAATATGCTCGACGGGTTCAGTCGGGTAAAGTGTCATGCGCTACCCCACTTTCGGCCGCGTGCATTCGCATATTTTCCCATCGATGTACGTGCGTGACGTAATGAATCGAATCGAAAGTCAGGCACAACGATTGTTACATTCAGAAGTTTACGCCCAGACCGAACGCATGAATGTTCACATTTGTCCGTTAGTCTCAAGGTTAAGGAAAGCATTGTGTCATAAATATATAGGCCGACAATAATCACTTCGTACGGTTTGTGGTATCAGCATAAATCGTACGCCACTCTCACTTCCTCTGTACACCACATACAACGCACAGATGCCTGTTTTGATCATTTCTTCGTTTATTTGCACAAGTTTGTTTGATCGAGTTTTGTTACTTGCACCCATTGTTTAGTCAAACAAACGTCCTTTTCACGTCCATTCCGATCTTCCCTTTTCACGAGCATTCCGGTACCTTTCCCTTCTGGTTTCCCTCCCTCTGTGCAATGCATCACATTCAGCTGCACTACATGCTAATGATTGCAGTTCGTTTCAAAACCACATGCCGAAAGCAAATGATGCTGAACGCGACTCTTCCCCCCTCACTCCAAAAGCAAACTCATAAACATATTAAACACGTTCTGACTGTTGTGTCTGTCTGGAAATTGTCTTCTACACTGTCGGCGGATAGCATCCTGCATCCAGGCGAACGAACGCAAATAATAAATGTAAGTGGATTAACTTCGCACAAAATTAAACACTAACGTAAGCAAACTGCACACAAAAAGAGTACGGTCCTCTCTTTTATGCAATATGTGTATGTGTGTGTGTGGGCTTGGCTGTTATCATCACCTCCTGAGCCGGTCAGAATTAGTTTGCCCATGACATCAACTCCTTCATGTCCGGATCGTCTTCTTCGGCGACGGCAGCTAAAATGAGAGACCGGAAAGGGGGGGAAGCGTTAATAATTACCACCGCCACTTTGAAGGACATTCTCTAAGTTGCAATCGAAGCACCGTTCATTCCAATAGACAGGATGAACAATCACCAAAACAACAGTCATCTCGCCAAAATCTAGTAAATTGACCGTGAGCAAACCTTGCGTACCTTTCTTTTTCTCCTTCTCCTTTGCCTTGGCCGGCAAGTCCGTGGAGGGAACTTCGGGTAGCTCGTCCGTTTCTGGCTGCACGCCCAGCAGCTCTTTGTCCAGCTCTTCCTGTTCCAGCTCCTCGAGCTCCTTCTCCAGCTCGTCCTCGTCGATGTCCTGGCCGAAGCCGACGGCACTGGACACGGCATTGGAAATTTCGTTCGCAATGTCGTTCTGTTCGGCGATGTCATCCATCAGATCGTGCACATCATCAATGTTCCTGAAAATGGGTGGTGGGAATGAGGAAACAACGCCGAGCGTTAGCTAAGCTATGGAAACGATTGCCCCGCAACACAAAGGCCCACGGGTGTTCCAACTTACATATCCTTATGGGTAACTTTAAGCGCATCGGAAGCCTTCTTCATCGTCTTCAGCACTTCGGCGTTTGTGTTCGCATTCTCCAGCGCCTCTCGCTGCATTTCAATTGTCGAAAGTGTGCCATCGATTTGCTGTAGCTGTTTCTCGTATCGCTTCTTCCGCTTCAGAGCCTGGATGGCCGCTGTTGACAAAACGAAAACATTATGACTCATCGAGCAGTGGACAATAACGACCCCCTCTCACAAGACAACCACCACCTGCACATGCACACACTTGCACAAATCGGACACCACGGGTACGCATTTCCGGAAACATACCTCGTTTGTTTTTGGTACCATTTTTCCTGGCCGTATCTATCTCGACCTCGATTTTCTTCTCTAGGAACTCCTGCTTTTTGGTGAGCATATTTTCTATGTCTCGCAGCTTTTGTATCGCTTCGCTCGGTGTCGGGGCTGGTTCGCCCTTTTTCCCCGAAAACAGCTTTCCGAAGAAACTCATCGTTTTTTCACTGTGCTGGCGCGGTTGGGTATACTGGCGAGGAAAACCTACCGACGGTTTTCACGGCAATCACAGACGATAAATAACAAATTTCTAAACTGAAAGCAACTTATGTTTTTCTACGATTTCCCGAACAATTGTCGAATGCGTCATCTGTCGAGCTCCAAGTCATTGTTGATGGGAAAGGCAGGTGAGCTCAACGGCTGTCTCGGGCGGCCATGTTTTATTTGTGCAATTTGACAGCACTGTTCGTGTTTATCTACGAGCACAACAAAGGCACAATGAGAATAAAATCGGAGGAGCGAATGTAAAACATGCAGTTTGTACGAATATTCATAAATATTTTTATTGAAATAAGCTGTGCAAGAAATACACTCCCTCCACGTCGGGGCAACACCAAATCTGGCTGGTTCGACGAAGAATGCAAACTAGTGACCGAAAGTAAAAACAATGCATACCGAGCAATGCAGCAACGGCATAGAACGCGGGCATGCGAAGAGTAGTACTCACGGTTCAGACGCGAAAGGAAACGAATTTTCCGCTCCAAGAAACACGCATGAGAAGAGCAAAACATGCGGGAACTCGAGCAAACCAGAGAGGCATACGGACCAACACGAAAGTTTTACAGGATAACGGATTGGCAGACGAAGGTGGGAGACCGTGAGCGGTTTCGGACACTCCTGAGAAAGGCAAAGACCGTAAAGCGGTTGTAGCGCCGGATAAGTAAGTAAGTACGTATGTGACGACATATTCTAGGCCATCTTTAATTACTTTGTCTTCTCATATTACGCAATATGTTGTATTTTATGTTATCAATAATATTACTTCATCTCAATATTTTTTAATCATACCATAGGCCTAAAAGCAAAGATTTTCTGTAATAAAATAATTTATTTATCACATTCTAAATATCTTCAGAGAATCAAGATAGTGGTACCAACATCCCATGAGTGTGTTAGAAATTGTTAATGGTGTAAATAAAAGGTCCCCATTTGTGCTTACTTAATTGATTGACGTGTATGTAGTCGTTTGATACATACTTTGGAAAATCTTGGCAAATCTGAAAAGTGAGAAAAATGTACCAAATAAATAAAACTGATTTCAATTAGCGACGAATTGCCTGTACTTACATCATAAGGCACGCGCAGGTGAAGTAGACGGTGGCAGTGATTAGGTTAAATGCGCCCGGGTACCAAGCGAGGGTACTCTTGTACACGAACGTGTACAGCGGGGCCGAGAACAGCGGCGTGATCGATTCAATCGACGTTGTCAGAGAGAAAATCTTACCAATATCATTGGGCGGGGCCGTGTTTGAGATAACGGCTCTGCTCATCGGTCCCGCAATGCCTTTCATAAAGCAAATCGCTGTGCCCATGTACAAATGCCATGGTTCTGAGGCCAGCGCTTGAATGGTGCTGTTGATCGCGTAGCAGCAGTACCCGAGGGCGGCCAGCACAGTGACGGACGGGTTGAACAGCTTGCGAATGACGTACAGGCCCGCCGTGTTGCCAATAATCATAAATACGATAGCCGACGCATCGTAGTACGAGTAATCCTTCACCGTCCACTCGAAGCGCTCCCGCAGAAACAGCAGAAACACCGTTTGGGAGCCATCTAAGGGAGAGAGGGAAAGTACGAGGTAAGATTGCTGCACGTCTGCCTTCAGATGCAATTTAACGAACGAGTGCAAAACGCTTATCTTACCCATCGCGAAGATGTTGGCCGCAAGGGCTAATATTACCAACCAAATGATCAAGCGATCATAGTTTGGGCGCCGTTTAAAGCACGTTTGCATCAGCTCCGACACCAAATCGAGCCGGAACAGCTCCCGCGCCCGGTTGTTCGTTTCGCTCAGCTCGTTCGGTTTGATGCTCTCCTCGATGTAGAATATTATGTACATCAGGCCAAGAAACACGGCCCCGGCTGCGATCGCAAACACGGTCGTACCGTTGGTCCAGCGAAGTATGTAGCTGCTACTTAGCGTACCCGCCAGCAGCCCGGTAAATACGGCAGCCTCCACGATAGCCATTCTAGATACACAAAGAACAACTCAAATCACCAATTGTTGGATGATAAAATACTGCAGACACACTTACTTGGTCGCGCGAGTTTTCTCCACCGTCACATCGGCAATGTAGCAGAAAACACCCGTAATCAGCGCACAGGTACCACCGGACAGCGCCGTCGTGATCGAGGCAAGCACATAGTACCACGGGTTGATGGTGTAGTACATGGACAGCAAGCTGATCAATGCCACGATCGCGTACGTTAAAAAGGCACCCGTAAAGCACGACACTATCACCGGCTTGCGGCCGTACCGGTCCGACCACGGACCGATGAACATGCTGCCCAGTGCCGGGATGATAGATTCGACCAGCGATTTCGCCATCAGGATGTTGGCCGAGTACGGTTGGATCGCTTTTTCCAGCTGCTGGATCTCTTCCGTTTCATTTTCCGTGCCTAGCTGATCGCACAGCGATTTGTTCTTGCCGAACGCGCCAGTACAGGTCTGGTATACGATTTGATTAGCGAAGACAGCAGCTACAATGATGGAAACAGTTACTAGATGCGCGTAACCTTGACAACGCCTTGCTAGTAATACTTACAGGAAACGTTCCAGGCGAAGAATATCAGCAGTACAGCGGGTTCCAGGATTAAATATCGATACTTTCGCTCCAGCCTGGGCGGTTGGGTTGGTTCTGGCCCAAGGTCAACCACCGGAAGCCGATCATCCGTTGCCTCTCTTTCGTCCATTTTCGGTCCGGCCGTACTACATCAAGTGCTGGCTTTGTCCACAGAAGATCTTCCACTTCGACTGTACGACACAACGCCCCTACCGAGTGAACTTCCTTCCTTCCGCTATCTTTTAACAGCGTTTTTGTCCTGCCGTGGTTAAGAATAGAAGATTATACGGTTTCGCGTGCCCCTACTGATGACTCATACATACACTCACTGCACACAAAGAACTTTTCCAATAACGCGAGTTGAAGCACCAGCGAGTACAGTAAAAGTGGGGGTTAGTACTGTTTAGCCCCGCAACTATTGAACAGTTTTACGACTAATCCGATCTTGGCTGCAGATAGGGTAAGCCGTTTGTCCCTCGATGCAGTTGTTGCAACACTGAGTAGAAGCTGCAGCAAACTTACGCATTCCTTCGCATTTGCAGAACGACGCAGCGCGAGATAGTGTGCTAATAAAAACAACCCTTCGCGGAGGAGGCTGGCGATACTGTTGCTGGTGGTAATATTTTTGCGCTGTACACTGTTATCATCGCCAAGACCATTACCACCAACCACCACCACTACCACCAAAGGAAAACAATACCACTTCACCCGCAGAAATAGGGACGACCAAAACAAACGCTAAACAAAGTGTAATCCCTTTTGACAGCGTTCAGCTGATCGGCGTACAGTGGTATCCGTTAGATTAAGCGAGGGAAATTTAAAAAAATAATTATTTATTTTTTATTTGATTGTATGAATGTTTCATTTGAAAAATATAACAAAAAAGAATTGAACGATTTTTTTTTAAATATAATTTGCCCAAAAAACTCTTTTTGATTGCACTTATAATAACAATTCTGGCTGATAAAACCGTCTTATGAGATGCGTTATGATGCTGAAATTACAAAAAAGACACACAAACAAAATGCATTAAAACAATAGACCGTCTACAAAGGCATCTAACCACTTACAACATCAACAACAGTGCTGCACCATACACACTGGCCGCCACAAAGTTGAACACTTCCGGTAACGACTCTATCGTGGCATTGTACACGAACGTAAACAATGGGGCAGACACTAGCGGCACGACGGCAGTCAGTGATAGCGCCATGGTAAAGAACTTGGCCATATCACCGGCGGGCAGTATCGTGGAACAGATGGTCATTAGTGCCGCACCGTCCGTTCCCTTGAGAACGGTAACCGAAATAGCCAGATACAGCATCCACCCGCTGCTTGCGAAGCCGATGATCAGCGAGTCTACGATGTAGCTGGCGATCGATACGATCGCTACGGTAGTGTCCGAACAGTGGAGTATCTGCAGTTATGGAATAGTGAGCATATTGTACCTATTCTTGATGAAATAAAATCCCCTGCGCTTACCTGCTTCAGGATCGGTATTCCAATTACATTGCCGAAAATGATGATCAGCACATCGGTGAACTGAAAGTAGCTGAACTGCTTCAAATCCCAGCCGAATTTTCGTCTCGTAAACATGTAAAACACTCCGCCACTGCCACCGGCCAGCTCTGTTAGTCCGGTCAGCAGCACGATCGACCACAGTATCTCTCTCACGTACCCGGACCGGCGCATGAAAAACGTCCCCGAAAGCTCGCGCAACCGTTCGCAGGACAGCAGATCGCGCAACTTTTCCACCGCACTGTTGTTGTTGCTCAGAATGATACTATCCTCGGTGAAGCGGGCGATGTACACGATCGCCAGCAGGATCAGCACGCTGGCAATCAGGAAGGTGGCGGCAACGTTTAACCATTCCACAATGTAGCTGCTCGCCAGAAATCCCAACAGTGCGCCGGCCATCATGGAGGCCTCCATGAAGCCCATGCGCATGGTGCGCGTCTGCTCGTTTGTAACGTCGGAAAGGTAGCTGAAGGCGGCCGCTGTAATCACGGTCATGCCGCCCAGCACCGAGAACGGAAGATAAGCGGCAGTGTAATACCACGGGGTCAGAGTGACCTGCATCGATAGGAACGCTAGCAGCGTCAGCAGCACGAACGAACACAGCACGCCTGCGAACGGACGAAGCAACAGGATATGGAAATGGAGGCCTGTTTACAAAAAAAAACCAACCACATTCACCGTTCACCAAATATACACACCGGCACTCGCGATCAGCATGGCAGGCTTTCGACCGTAACGATCAGACCACGCACCGAGCAGCAGGGCACTCAGGACCGGAACCACCGACTTTATAATCACTATCACCATCGTCACATTGGCCGCCAGCGGTTGGACCTGCGTTTCGATCATTGCCCGCCGGGAGGAGTTTGAGTCCGTGTTGAGCAGTTGACAATCACCACGATCGAACCCTTCCACGAGGCACGTCTGCAGGATGATATGATTCGCCAGGACGACCTCTGCGGCGGGAAAGGTGGGACAAAACGGATTAAACTGAAGTGTCCTGTAGCACTGCAACTCTCCTTCCCCAACCTGAGATGCTCATGGCAAAGCAAAAAACCAGCAGGGCAGGTTCGAAGCTAATGTATTGGGCCTGCTCGCGCCAACGGGCCGCATTGCGCAACCTCATCAGGCTCTGCTTGGCGAACAGGTCCTCTTCGCCACTGGAGTACACACTGTCCGAGCGTCCTTCTTCCATGGTGATCGCGGTACCACTGAATTCTGCCCTGCGTTCTTTTCTGCTCTGGTCTGTTCCGCTGCATCATTATTTGGTCTGGCCAAGGGACTCTCTGGAGTAGGTTATCAAAATCTTGCAAAAGTGTGCGCTGTAGTCGATCGATTTTTTGTTTGTTTTATTGATATCGACCGGCAGCGAATCGGGGTTCCGTTTCCGCGCAGGGCAATCTTGAGTACAGTGAATACAGATTATTTCATACGCCATTGCTCTATGCCTTGAGGTTTGTGTGGCTGCAACGAGTATGACCGTGAAATGATGCTATGGTTCATTTGTGTGTGAATGTGAAATTTTGAAATAATTACCAGCTAGCTATTTCCTAACCTCTTTAGGCAACTCGTTGTTCTACGGACTATCAGAAACTAAAAATTAAACTCTCAAAAGCTTCCTTCTTTATTGCCAGTAGTGCCAGCATCTTTCATTAGCAATTTTAAAGTTTGTTATCGTGAAATTCTCGCTAGATCTAAGGACATAAGTAGCACGATCGCTAGTCTCTATTAAAAGACCAACTTAGTTACACCAACTAATAAATGAAACGGTCCTGGTGATAGGATTCAAAAGCGCCAGCACTAACAAGCATTCAAATTTTCTTACCAGAAATCTTGGTGAACAGTATCTTTAACCAATACAATTAGCAACACCTGTTGACGGCGGAACTCGGGCCAGGCCACGCGAAGGAAAGGCCTTCAGTGTCCTAAGTTCCAACCGAAAACAAATTTATATAAAAGATGGGTTTCTGCCCGAAAGGAGTTACCATAATAAATTGTACATTAAACTTTCGGCTAGTGTTCGCGGTTCGTGGGAACCTATGCTTCGAAAGTGGCACTATTTATTCAATAACTTTTCGGATGGGGGTAGAGGGACCCGGATGAGACCTAAAGCAAAACCTAGG